>RQTK01000366.1:6656-33679 GCA_003991915.1 Elysia chlorotica | reverse complement strand
TAGATAGATAGATAGATAGATAGATAGATAGATAGATAGATAGATAGAAGAGAGAGAAAGTAAGAGAGAGAGAGAGAGAAGGAGGTAGAGAGAGAGAGAGAGAGGGAAAGAGAGAGAGAGAGAGGGAGGGAAGGAGGTAGAGAGAGAGAGACTTAGTTAGACTGCTGCCTGTGTCACATGTGTGTGTGCGTGCAGTGTTTAGGCTCCAACCCTGGCTGATAAAGACCTTTCCTCATGCGATGGCTTGCCTAGTTCTAGAGACACACCCACTTGGATGTTGGTTTAAAGTCAACATCTCTGTTGCTCTTGCATCATTTGCCTGTGCTATGTTCTCAAGTTGGGTGGAGTACATTGGACTTGTTGATTTGACTTACAGATATTTAGGAAAAATTGGTCAGCTTCTCTGGAAATGTAAATTGTAGAGCAGAGTCGTTTATAAATATAACCATTTAACTACTGCTGTGAATTAGTGATACAAATCTGACAGATTGTGAGGCAAAAACGTTTTTTTCAACATAGTGTAATTTTTTACATTTGGACAGCAGTTTACTTTATATTAAAATTTCAGTTATTGAGAGAGCTTTAAGCATTTCCAGCTATGCCTTTAGTTAAGCGGTTTGACCATTCTGCTGGTAAAACCAAGGTGGATGGCGCCTCAGACACATCAGACCTGTGTCTGGAGTACCAAGAATACTGCACGGGCTTGTCTAGGCGGGATCTTTCCAATGAAACCAGGCGCCTGATGGATGATCATAATGATGACGAGTTTGATTCTGAGGATGAGGAGGATGAGGCGCTGCCAGGTCTGTTTGACTGGGGCTGTCTGCTGATTGGCTTCAGGCTGGTGCCTCGCCTCATGCTTGCCCTGTGTGCGCAGATTGTCAAAGCCTGCACAGGCTCCGTCGCTTCCATCTTTCGGTGGGGCAGGGGCGCCAAATTTTATTAAAGAGGCAGGGTGAATCCAGATGTGAATGTGGACAAGATGGTGACAGTCAGAATATCCTGATATAAGTGTGAGAACTATTCATTTGTGAATAATTATATCATCAGAGGTTGAAAGTTGTTCTAAGAACTGTTATGTGAAATTATATTTTTCAAAATTTTCAAAAGAAGTGCATAGCAAGTCTATCTATGACTGTGTGGATTTGTTCCATGTTGCAAATGTATGTGAAGAAACACTTTCTCGTTAGTGCTCCCTGCATTGAATAGAACATTATCAATTTACTTCAGTACTTATGGCTTTGGTCAATATTTTTGTTGTACCCAAGCCAAACTTGTTTTGAAAACAAATTCCTGTAAAAAACGGATGGAAGACTTCTAAAATACTCAATCATTGTGTACTGTTTTGGATCTTTTTGTCCCACATGGTCAAAGTTTAAAATTACTGGGGCAATACGTACGGGAAAAAGCCAAAGGTATGTTCGTATATTTCTTCTCCCTGTCCTAATAATTTAACTGTTCTCATTGAATGATATGAGTGTTATGAAGTTTTGTATGTTTTTAATCTGTTCTCACTCAGTCATATGGAAACCTACATTAAAACTCTATACTTAAATACTGTGGTTTATATTGTCATTGTGCTCTCTCAGACCTCTCCCCAGATCTTGACCCTGGGCGCATAACTGTTTGCAACTTAATTCTTTTTTATACCCGTCTCTGTGCCTCCTGTAGAGAGTTTGGTCAAACACCTGTACTTGTACAAAGTCAATATAATACGTATAACATGTATCCATATACCCTCTGTGTGTGTGTCCACCCCCCAGCCCCCTCTAGAGAGTTTGGCCACTGTGGAGGAGACTGTGGTGAGAGACAAGGCAGTGGACTCGCTGAGATACATCGCCGACCAGCACAGCCAGAGTGATCTCGAGAACTACTTTGTACCTCTGGTCAAGAGGCTGGCAGGCGGTGAGTGGCCGTAACCTTTTCACAGTCCACGATTTAACTCAGAGAAGCCACATCGCGTACATAGAAGCGGTGAATTAAATGTTTTACCTGAAATAGTAAAAACTGAAGTTACCAAATCTGCCAAATTCTTATTTTGGTTCAAAAGAAATATATAGGAATTTTGGAACACCCTAAAAAATACTTAAATAGCGTCATGCCATGAGCGTTGCTAGCAAATTTCTGTGACTCCATTGAGTTGACCCCTTCAGAACCTCAACCCAAAATTATTTATGGGATAATTTTGACACTCTATAGTCTATGTGCCTATAACCCATCACTCAAAAAGATTTAAAACAAGAGATTACTGTAGCACTTAGTGTTATTATTCTACAGTTATTCTCCTTCCATTAGTCAAGAAAATTATTTGATCTCGAAACCTCGTAAAATCTTTTTTCACACGATTTGTTAACGGTCTAGATCGGCAAAGGGTGTTTGGAAGATTGTGGCACTGAAGGGGTTAAGGCTTATTCCTTGTGTGCGCACTATTCTGGGAAATTTGCAAATGTTTATAAAATGTAAAAGCTTTGATTTGTAATATTTAGAATTGAAAGGTTTGCATATCAATACAAAGAGATCCAAGCACGATAGCATATCAATTTGCACAGCATGTGTGCCAGTGGTGGCAAAAGTTAAGTTGCCCCTTTTGACAACTGCCAAATTGTCTATAAAAAATTTTTTTTCAAGCCATAAATATGAGATTAGTCATTCAAGCTCCTAACTTTAACGCCACCTCACATTTAATGTTTAGCTTTTCGAATTAAGAACAAGTCATATTAATGTGAAGCTTCATTAAAACTCCCTTAAGCTTTTAACAGACAAAAAAATTCAAACAACATATAAGAAAATAACAACAGAATTAAGAGTGAAAGCTTACATGTTTTGTCATTCATAGGGCTGCGCTATACCCACTTTTAATATATGTATTTATTCATCTATTTTTGTGTGTGTTAGTCTTGCTATTGTTTCCAAATTTTAAGCTTTACTGACATTAATTTAACATTTATCACTGCATGAGTCTATTAAAAAAAAAATAGGGCCCCCGGAAAGGTTATACAGTAGTCCTCTACTTGCAAGCGGCAGATCCACAATTATTTTGCTTGGCAAATAGTCCTCAGGGCCCCATATAGGTTTTTTTTAAAACTTAATATTAAACTAAAAGAAAGTGTTATGTATTGAAGGCCTTAGTGATACTGGTTCGTACCCTCCTGTCTCTTTGGGGGCAAACTGGCTCAAGTGGTAGAGTCTTGGTCTCCAAGTCGAGAAGTCTGTGGTTCGAAGATCACAATTGGTGAAAACAAATTTTTTCCCTTTTCGTCCCATGTAACTTAGGAAAATTTGATATTGGGTTTTTTTTTACTGAATATTTGGGTAACTTAGGGAACATTTTGAAATACAAGAAAGTGTTATTTATTGAAGCACTTAGTTTTTATGTGTCATATTCCTCCCGTGTCTTCCTCAGGTGATTGGTTTACATCTCGTACATCTGCTTGTGGACTGTTCGCAGTCTGCTACAAGCGGGTCTCCACCAATGTGAAAGCAGAGCTCAGGCAGTAAGTAGTAGTAGTAGTAGTAGTAGTAGTAGTAGTAGTAGGAACAGTAACATTATCATTGTTTAAAAACCAATATCCTTTGTTTCCGGTAACTTCTGTAGCAGCAGCAGCAGCAGCAGCAGCAGCAGCAGTAGGAGTATTGTATGGCTACATCTCCACTGGCTCAAGTGGTAGGCCTTGGTTTGAGTCATCATATCTCCTCCATCAAGTTTGTGGGTGTTTGTCTCAGGACTTCTATTACTTGGAGTGCATGTGGGTGATTGCCTGAGTTTCCACTTATGCACATTGGATTTTGTTTGTCTATGTCTGGTTCGCAGTCTGTTATGGTCCAGTGTTTCCGTTTGGGGCAGTAAATAAGACATCTTGTTTTTAGTTTCTCTCCTTCTGCCTCCCTTACCCCTGTTTTGTTAGTTGTTGTTTTTTGTTGTAAAAATAGAGTTTTGGGTCTGAATCAGAATCTTTATTTAAATGAGTCTCACTCCTCTCATTGACCCTAATTATACATTGTTGGGTCTCTGTGTTGAAATTTTCTAAATGAATACTTTAGGAATACTTTCAATTTGAAAAAAAAGCAACATGTTAAATAAAATAAGAAACCGCTGAGTTCATTTCTATAATTATTTTTGGGAGGATTTTTCTGAACTGTAAACAAATCTAGGATTTTCACATCCTACCTTTTTTTTCACTATCATAATAACAATTTTGTCAGCATTAAGGTGAATCAGGTTGTTTTCTACTGTACCTATCAGCACCAAATGACAAGCAAACAGCAGCTATCCCATGTTCTGAACAAAATTTCCAAGGCAATACATGTACCATCTAACCATCAGTCAGAATTTTTTTAAAATAAATCCGGATTATTGAGAGTTAATTAGCAGTCTAATAGTAAGTGATTGGTATAGATCTGATCTTGCTTATTTATACATTATCTGGTTTCTTTTTATAAAGACTCCATTTGCATATGATTTAGTAGCATCTGGAAAAGTTCAGGATTATTTTTGATAACCATTTGACACATATGCTTGTTTGCCAATGTCCCGTAGTGTCCAAGGATTGTTGTAATCCGTAAGCTGACGACACCCGAGTGTTTATTATTCAATACATCATCTATTTTATTATCCTTTAAATATTTGGTGGGGTGTTTTCTTTCTTTTTTATCTGTTTTGTCCAGTGACTGTTAGATATAGAAAAAGAGATAAGCGAGTTAACTTTAGTAATTACATCAACATTCTTGATAACTAAATATTATTATTGTTTAAAAACCAATATCCTTTGTTTCCAGTAATTTCTGTAAGCTGTGTGCTGACGACACCCCATTGTTTATTATTCAATACAATCTCCATTTTTTTATCGCATAGATTCCCATGCATATTATTTAGTAACGATGTAGGATCTAGGAAATCTTCAGGAATATTTTTTCACAAACGTTTCACTCAACCTGAGCATTTTTTTTTCTTGAAAGGATCTAATTTTCATTTTTAATAATTATAACCGTAACAAGATACATTGACTATATAAATGTTACTGTTATGCATAGAATTCAAGAAATAAGAGCTAACATTGATATTTAAAACGGGGGGCGCGGTGGCCCAGGGTTAGAACATCGGCTTCCGACGCAAAAGGTCCCGAGTTCGAACCCTGGCTGTTGCAATCCCTACTGGTTGGGTCGGTGTTAGTATAATGTGACCGGCTGAGACAGGAGTCATGGTATCCCCACCCTGTCTCGTGTGTGGCAGCACATAAAATTGTCAGACGTCCGTCTTGGGGCCCGTCCACGATATAGCCTATAAGTTGCTGACGTTGGACGTTAAAACCCAACCAACCAAACCAACCTGATATTTAAAACATTATGAAACAACAACAATAATTGGGAATATTCTGTTTTGTGCAGGAATTTCCGTAACCTGTGTGCTGACGACACCCCAATGTTTTCCAATATTTTGTTTTGTGCAGGTATTTCCGTAACTTGTGTGCTGACGACACCCCAATGTTTTCCAATATTTTGTTTTGTGCAGGAATTTCCGTAACCTGTGTGCTGACGACACCCCAATGTTTTCCAATATTTTGTTTTGTGCAGGAATTTCCGTAACCTGTGTGCTGACGACACCCCAATGTTTTCCAATATTTTGTTTTGTGCAGGAATTTCCGTAACCTGTGTGCTGACGACACCCCAATGTTTTCCAATATTTTGTTTTGTGCAGGAATTTCCGTAACCTGTGTGCTGACGACACCCCAATGTTTTCCAATATTTTGTTTTGTGCAGGAATTTCCGTAACCTGTGTGCTGACGACACCCCAATGTTTTCCAATATTCTGTTTTGTGCAGGAATTTCCGTAACCTGTGTGCTGACGACACCCCAATGGTTCGCCGCGCCGCTGCTGGCAAGCTGGGTGAATTCGCCAAGGTTGTTGAGTCGGACTGTCTCAAGTCGGACCTTATTCAGCTTTTCAACTTGCTAGCTCAAGACGAACAGGTGAGTCAGGTCGCTCAAAGCCTTTTTCTTAATGGGAGATGTTTGGCTTGTTAGGAGGACTTGTTGATTATAAATAAATGATGCCAATTTTCTGTAAATTAAATGACTTTCAGTCCCAAAAAGTTAGGTCAGAGTTATTAATTACAGATCTGTCAAGGAGTTATCTTTTGATACTCAATATGCTACCCAGATTTATACAAGAAGGCTCAGTATATAAAAAAAAGATGTAGTTGGCATCTCGAGCGTACAAGTGCATTATCTACCTCCCAATATTAGATTACTCAATACTGTATCTTTATGAGTTTGGATCAAGAGAAATCACTTTTGGGTAAATGAGCACTCACCCACCATTTTTAGAGTTCGGTATATAATGATATAATATTGATGAAGATGAGCACGCTAGCTAGCTACTCTCTTCTCTCAGCTGCAATGTTCTTCAATTGGGGATGGTTTTGGTTTGGCTATATAGCTGTGTGCCCCTAGTAAAACAAACTGGCTTTTCTTTTTTACCTCATACACCTTGGAACTTGCCTATGAATGATAACATGTGCACTGAGATAGTTGATCCCATTAGATCTGAAACCCTCAGTACAAGATTCGTTTTCAAAGGACATTATTGTGTCCCCTTCTTATCTATTGTAGTAAATTTATGTAGATTCAATAAATTTAAGATTGGGACTCTCATCACTTGTCATAGATATGTTACTGTATTTTGTGAGGCTTTGCTCTGCTAACAGAATGGTTTTATATCAAAATCAGTAGTTTTTAGAAAAAAGAAGTATACAGCATGTTGAAAAGTGTAGGAGATCTAAAAATTAAAATATTAAAAACTTGGCCAAGCCAATAACTCTCTTTTTATAGAACAGAAAAATGGGGAATCACTAAAAAAAATCACAATGGTGGGTTAGTATTATTTTTGTCTCTCTGTGAGATATACCTTTATGTCAACATTTTGAGAATTTTCTGGCAATAAATAGAGCTGGGTCTTGCTCGCAAGAGCCGTTCTGACTTGCTACTCTCTATGAGGAGTCACAAAAAGTCACTACTCCCTACTGGCGAATACGAGTAGAGTGTTCCATTCCACTCCTATGCGTCACTGTTCCATTCCACTCAGTATCAAGTTTGACATCATGCTCACCGTGATAAGCATTTACTGTTACTAGTAGTAGTAAATCTAAAATGAGAGATAGCTATTTTTAATCACCACTTTGGTTTCTCTTCCCCCCCCCCCTCTCAGGACTCTGTGCGCTTCTAAAATGAGAGATACCTATTTTTAATCACCACTTTGGTCTCTCCCCCCTCTCAGGACTCTGTGCGCTTCTAAAATGAGAGATACCTATTTTTAATCACCACTTTGGTCTCTCCCCCCTCCCCCCTCTCAGGACTCTGTGCGCTTCTAAAATGAGAGATACCTATTTTTAATCACCACTCAGGACTCTGTGCGCTTCTAAAATGAGAGATACCTTATTTTTAATCACCACTTTGGTCTCTCCCCCCCTCCCTCCCTCTCAGGACTCTGTGCGGCTGCTGGCTGTGGAGGCCAGCGTGAGCATTGCCTCATTGCTCCCCTCTGAGGACACGGAGCAGTTAGTGATGCCCACGCTGCGCCAGGCGGCCGAGGACAAGTCCTGGAGGGTGCGCTACATGGTCGCAGACAAGTTCACCGAGGTTCGTGTCACAGCCTCAGTTTTCTTTTGTTTTGAAAGGGTTGAGAAAAATAACGTTTTTTTTTCCTGTGTAAAGTAGTAAAAATGCTACACTTGTTTTTCTTCTGTTAGTTAAATACAAATTTATGCATTTTTTTTTTCTCTTCACTAATACTGATCTAACAAACACATTGTCCAATGTCGAAATGTATCTATCAATAATATTGGGACCATATTTCCTACTGAATTTTGTGTAGAAATTTTAGTTCTGCATTCAATCGTCTGTTATAAAGATTCTAGTACAGTTAAAGTAGCAAACCAATGCTGATTCATGTCAAGTGTGGTCTAATAGCCTTGCATTGCTCTGATAAACAAATACAGATTTGTTGTTTTCTCTTTAATTTAGCTGATTCTTTTTGGGTGCAGGGTTTCTTAAGTACAGAGGAAACCTCATGATTTGAATTGCCTGGGATTGGATCAAAACTTCGAATTAAAAGGATTAGAATTGTAGAGCGGGGCATCCATGAATCTCAAAGATGGATTAAAATATAGATAGCTTATTACTTTATTTGAACATATTCATAAAAGCAGTTCCCAATAGTTCTCCAGACCCCATTTCTTTGAAAGGCCTGCCTTCAGTAGCAATAAGCATTGAATGCTACTAACTGGTAGTACTTTTATGATGCCTCTTGGTGCTGCAAACTTTGAATTAAGGGACTTAAAATACATAGACTTTGAATTCTGAGGCGAATCTAACATTGCCAAAGAGTAAAAAATGAACTATCCTCCTGCAAGATAGCGTTTATGAGATTTTTTTATTTTCTGACTTTTGTTTTTTGAGGTTTCCTGTGAAGGAGATGTACTTTTTTGTGTGGCTGAAGCCTTCACTTTACTGTCAATTTCCTTCCTAACAGCTGCAAACTGCGGTTGGCCCAGAGATCACCAAGAACGATCTGGTGCCAGCATTCCAGAGCTTGTTGAAGGACTGTGAGGCTGAAGTGAGAGCGGCATCAGCGCACAAAGTTAAAGGTCAGTGAGTGGAATACTGTACAATACTTTAACTCATGAACTTGAACAAGAAAAAGTTTTTTCACAAAGACAAGTAAACAACACTAGGAAGAGTTCAAATTATGTTCCTTAAAAAAATTTTTGTCATGTATCAACTTACACATGTCACTGCCCTCTGCGGCCATATTTTTGCCAAAACTTGTTTCAAGAAGTGTACCCGTAGATCTACCCCTTATTTAACAAAAATATTGGGGAAAATAAATGAACAGAAGGTATTTTCTTTTTAGATGAAAACATCAGTAAACTGATTCCCTCAATTTTTGTTCCTTCATTATTTGTATCCTGTATTGATAAGTTATGATTTGACGCGATTAGCTCCTTCCAACTTGTAATAGTTAATAAGTATTTCTGAGTGATATCTGTTAGACACGAGATCGACCGTTATGGCGATGGCTCATTGTATTCGCTCACATTTGGCATGATTTGCCTTTGTCTGAGTCTTTACTGATTAAACATCACGCTGGACAAATCATATGCTTTTTGTTGTCTGACAAGATCTATATAATTGTGTCAAAGTCTACATTAACTAATGAAGCAAAGTAATTCAGACAATACATATGTTACACAGATTCTTGCCAGAAGCTGTGTCCAGATGTACGCTATTTTTCTCTACATGTGCCTGTAGATCTTTTCTTTTTTAAATGAAAATATTGACAAAAAGGCAGTTTATTGTAACTGATTTCCTCACATTTTTTTTCTTTAATCCTTTGTATGTTAAGACTTTCTCTCCAGGGGAGGGGGTATCGGCTGCCTGCCTCCAGAGGTGCGCAAGTAGATCTACCCCTTGTTTAATGAAAATCTTCAATAGACTTAATTATTTATATCTGGCATCTCTTTATCAGATTTTTGCCAGAACCTGTCGCCAGACGTGCGCGAGCAGATCTACCCCTTGTTTAATGAAAATCTTCAATAGACTTAATTATTTATATCTGGCATCTCTTATCAGATTTTTGCCAGAACCTGTCGCCAGACGTGCGCGAGCAGATCATTATGACGTCCATGTTGCAGTGCGTGAAGGACCTGGTTGCTGATGCCAATCAGCATGTCAAGTCCGCTCTCGCATCCGTCATCATGGGTCTGTCGCCCATCCTGGGCAAAGAGAACACTATAGAGCACCTGCTGCCACTGTTCCTCATACAGCTTAAAGGTCGGTCACGCAACTTTCTCATTGATTGAACAATTTAGTGGGGGTGGGGGTAGCCCTGGAGTAAAATCTCGACTTTCAACGCTCGAGGTTTGTGGGCAAAGAGAACACTATAGAGCACCTGCTGCCACTGTTCCTCATACAGCTTAAAGGTCAGTCACGCAACTATCTCATTGATTGAACAATTTAGTGGGGGTGGGGGTAGCCCTGGAGTAAAATCTCGACTTTCAACGCTCGAGGTTTGTGGGCAAAGAGAACACTATAGAGCACCTGCTGCCACTGTTCCTCATACAGCTTAAAGGTCAGTCACGCAACTATCTCATTGATTGAACAATTTAGTGGGGGTGGGGGTAGTCCTGGGCAAAGAGAACACTATAGAGCACCTGCTGCCACTGTTCCTCATACAGCTTAAAGGTCAGTCACACAACTATCTCATTGATTGAACAATTTAGTGGGGGTGGGGGTAGCCCTGGGCAAAGAGAACACTATAGAGCACCTGCTGCCACTGTTAAAATCTTGACTTTCAACGCTCGAGGTTTGTGGTTCAAGCCCTGCTCTGGCGACTTCGTACACAATAATAAGCTTGATGTCAGTTTAATGTCGTCGGCTGAGACAACAGTTCTGGTCTCCCCGCCCTGGCTGGTGTGTGATAGCACATAAAATTGTCAAGACGTCAGTCTTAGGGCCCATCCACAATATAGCCTATATAGTGCTGACTTTGGCTGGAAACGAACTCAACTCAACTGATAAAGGATTTGGGTGGGGAACTTTTCCTCTTTTAAGCTGCAGTATTGTATTCCTATCAGTCCAATTTAGAGTGCAATGTTGCTTTTTTTTTGTTGTTTTAGTAAATCAATTTTCAAACTGCTATGTTTGTCAAATAATTTGTGCTTTTTAAGTTTTGTACAAATGTCATCCCAGTCATGTCAATTTTCCTGTAACTATAGATTTTCAGTAAAAATGTGTCATTTAGTATGATCTTGAATATATTTTGTTTATACAAGGCCCTACTTTTTAAATAAAAAATGTTCTGTGAAATACAATTGACTATCTTGACAACCTGTGCTGTGAAGGCACTCAGCCCCTCATAACAATATTGTATGTAACATGTTAAAATTTTGTGTTTTGTTTTTGTTTCTCACAAACGAATTAATGTTGTTAAATTGAATCAAATGTGTAAGTCCTACGAATGCAAATTTCCCTAACGGATACTGAAGTCTCAAACATGTATCGATGTTAAATTGTATCAAATTTATGTATCCCACCAAGGCAAATTTTCCCTATGGGATAACAAAGGCATATCTTATCATATTCCACCAATGCAAATTTTCCCTATGGGATAACAAAGACATATCTTATTATTTATCTTCCTTATGCTGTGTTTATATGTGCATGCAGATGAGTGCCCGGAGGTGCGTCTAAACATCATCTCCAACCTGGACTGTGTGAACGAGGTGATTGGGATCAAGCAGCTGTCGCAGTCGCTGCTGCCGGCTATTGTGGAGCTAGCGGAGGACACCAAGTGGAGAGTCCGCCTCGCCATCATAGAGTACATGCCCCTGCTAGCCGGCCAGCTGGTCAGTTCGGAGTTTGCTTGTTGTATTGGTTTTACTCAATGGAGTCCAATTGTGTACATGGACGCGCTGAAATGGACATTATTCGGAAAATTTTCAAATCTGCAAAAAAAATGTATATTCCTACTAGATTGGCTTAAAGGATATGAATTTTTGGAAAACCCCTATAAACAGTAAACATCCATTGTCAGCAACTAGGCTTCTATCATAGAGCTATCATGGCTTGCTGGACAGTGCATCACTTCAGTTGGTCAGTGCACATCCATTGTCAGCAACTAGGCTTCTATCATAGAGCTATCATGGCTTGCTGGACAGTGCATCACTTCTGGATTGAGTGGTCTTGTCAAACCTGACTACTTGTACAGACTCAATCAATTTCCCCATTTCCACAGGAATGTACCATTTCTTAAACTGTACATATTCAACAGCATGCTAACTGATTTTCTCCTTAATATGTTTTGAGGTGCAGCTGCCTCTGTTTGCAGCTTATCAAGAGACCTAGTTCCGCACATATTCCATTTTTCCGTTCACAAAATATCCGATAGAGTGCTGACGTTAAACGTTAATTCAATTTATCTTAAAATAAGTTATTTAAAAGTCTTGCGCCATCATGCCCATGACAAAAATTTGTTAATTTCTTTAAAGTAGAAATTTTCGTTTGTATGTTATTGTTCGGATTAGGCTAGTCATCCGCAAATTAATTGATTGTATTTGTGCCTTTTTTCTAATAGTCATTGGTGTAGGCAGTGTATAAAATTAGTGAAAGCACACAGCCTTACACCCCATGTTTGTGGTAATGGTTTTGGATTTAACGCCATTAATAATAATATGTTGTGGTCTTATTTAAGAAAAGAAGTAATCCAGGCGGTAACACTGACATTGACATGCAAGTCATACAATTAACCGGAGAAAAAAACATTTTGTAACATTTTATTGGTAGAACAACATTAAGGGTGGTTAGAAGTGAATAAAAAGCATATTTTATCTATTACAAAAACAAACAACCTGTCTTTTATAGTTAAGACACAGTTGAATAATTAACTGGAGCGTTATTCAAGATGGCGGTCCAACTGCAGCTCCAGTAACAAGTACTGTGGAAATCAGAATGAAGTCTTTCCAGAGTGGGCGAACTGTGCATGGCTTACAGTGGTTATTAATTTCGATTAAAACTCACTGTAAATTTAGGTGTATTTTAACACTTGTTTTTTGTTTTTTTTTCAAATAATTTCATTTGCATAATATTTTTTTCTTTTTTCCAGGGTGTTGAATTTTTTGACGAGAAGTTAAACTCTCTCTGTATGACCTGGTTAGTAGACCATGGTAAGTACACCAAGCTCCTGGAGTGTTTTAGCCCATTTTACTAAAGAAACAAGCAAGTACTTCGTGTAACTTATTTGCTTTGCTTTTGTGAATGCTCAATTTGTTATGAAAATCTTTTGAGATCCTTTAGTCTTCTTCTTCTTCTTCTTCTTCTTCTTCTTCTTCTTCTTCTTCTTCTTCTTCTTCTTCTTCTTCTTCTTCTTCTTCTTCTTCTTCTTCTTCTTCTTCTTCTTCTTTTTCTCCTTCTTCCTCTTCTTTTTCTTATGCAATATGTGTGCCTGATAGTTTTACAACTCTTGTATCCCTTGCTTGTAGTGTATGCCATCCGTGAAGCGGCAACTCTGAACCTGAGAAAACTGGTTGAAAAGTTTGGCAAGGAGTGGGCCCAGCAGACAGTTCTACCGAAAGTGCTACAGATGTCTCGGGATCAAAACTATCTCCACAGACTGACATGCCTTTTCTGTATAAATGTTAGTGCTGTAAAACGGTTGGAGTGTTGTTGTATTCTGAATTCAGTTTGTTTTATTATAAGTTGCTAGTAATGTACATATGAAAAAATGGTTCTTAACCCTATGACTGTCACCTAATTGTGTTCAAATTGTTAGTCCCGATAATATCGACAGTTAGTAAGTCAACTAAAAATAGTGTGTATGCATCCGAATAGGACTAAAAACAAAAGTTACGGAAGGAGTTCAGGTTACCCTAGAGCTCGTCCTTAGGAAATGATGAAAATTATTAGGAAGTCTTGCTTTCCTTCTCAGTGTTTTGCTTTTTTCAAATCTTCGTTTTAGTAAAATGGCGTCAGCTTTGCAAAATCTATTTGAGTCATTTAATCTTGAACTTAAGGGCAAATCAGACTGTGATCTGGATTATTCTGATCCTGAAAATTACTTCAGTTTTCAAATTTTAACTTTTAGTCAAACAGTATTGAATGTCCATATGTCATTCGTGGTTGATCTATTTTTAATCAAAAGCAGTGTTCTCAAAGTTTAAAGGGAGGATGGGCGCAGTACTAACAAGTAGCAGCTTTTAAGTTTAATCCTCATCTGGTTGCGCAAATTTGCTTTATTGTACAACCTGCTGTCCTTTTTATTTGTAATACTTTTAGAAAAAGTCTTAGGGGTGTAAAATGCATCAAGCATTGCCTGTTTAACAATCCAACATTTGTATATCTATTTAAAAAAAAAAAATCCTACTTGTAATTCCCTGAAACTTTGTGTGCTTTCCTCGTGTCTGGTTAGCTGCTTGCTGAGCCTCTAGGACAGGAATTGACCACCAAACTGATTTTGCCGACCATCGTCACCATGGGCTCAGATCCTGTAGCAAATGTGAGATTCAATGTGGCCAAAACGCTGCAGAAACTGGCCCCTCAAATAGACCAGAGGTAAGTGGTCCACACACCAAGTTCAGGGTATAACTTGTGAGATAGAGCCCTTCTCTATATTGACCTCTCATTTTCATATAAATGGAAGTATCTCTGCGTCTAGACATGATAAAATTAAACATTTTTCAACCTTTTAAAGTGCATTTGATTCTCACCAACATGCTGTAAATATCCAAAAGTAAAAATGTTGACCTGTGTCTGATCCACCCTGGTTGCTTCACATTTGTCTTCCGAAAAAATCGTGGTCTGTCGAGCCCAGCGTCTGAGGAGACAAAAAATCCCTTTAAAAAACTGGTGTGCACGTGCACAACAACAGTACTTTCACTTTCCCACATCTAAGCTTATTCTAACTTTCTAAGCTGTTTCATCCCTGCTCTTCGCCATTGCTTCTGAATCACAAGATATAATTAAGAAATGGAGAATAGATCCATAGGAAACTACACCCCTCGTAATGAGTTTGTAGTATTTACTGTGATTTTGTCAACTGAGGCTGTGAATTACTAAAAGCCTATAACCATTCATTTGATCTTATATTCTCGACCTTCACATTTGATTTTTTTTCTTTTTGATATGTAGTAAATTACTAAAAAAGTGTAGATTGACTTATATCTGATTGAGGTTTGTGTGTAAGTGGAAATTGACTTACATCTGATTGACGTTTGTGTGTAAGTGGAAATTGACTTATATCTGATTGACGTTTGTGTGTAAGTGGAAATTGACTTATATCTGATTGAGGTTTGTGTGTAAGTGGAAATTGACTTACATCTGATTGAGGTTTGTGTGTAAGTGGAAATTGACTTATATCTGATTGAGGTTTGTGTGTAAGTGGAAATTGACTTATATCTGATTGAGGTTTGTGTGTAAGTGGAAATTGACTTACATCTGATTGACGTTTATGTGTAAGTGGAAATTGACTTATATCTGATTGAGGTTTGTGTGTAAGTGGAAATTGACTTAGATCTGATTGAGGTTTGTGTGTCGTCCCCAGCTCTATCCAGGCCCAGGTGAAACCGCTGCTCACAAAGCTCAAGGCTGACAGTGACTTGGATGTCCAGTACTACGCCTTGGAGGCGTTGGATGGTCAGTCTGGGGGATAGCCTCTGCTAGCACTTAGTCGCTCTAGAGTGGAGTGTAACGTCCAACGTCAGCACTGTATAGGCTTTATTGTGGACGGGCCTCAAGACTTTATGTGCTGCCACACATGAGACAGGGTGGGGATACCAAGACTCGAGTCTCAACTGGTCACATTATACTGACACTGACCCAACCAGTTACAGGGGATGAAATCTGACAAATAAGTCTGCTGATCGTAGGGTTCAAGCTGCGGAGCTCAGGATCTTGAGACCAATGCTCTACCACTTGAGTCAGTTCGCCCACCTTGATCGCTCTAGAATCGCTTTGTTCCATTTCATTATTTTCAATGGAGATATAACAAATCTGTTCTGAGGTTACAAGTTATAGATCGTGTATTGGCTTTTTTTTTTGGGTGCTGACGTTGGGCGTTGAGCAACAACCCAACCCCCAGGGGGGGCGTATGTGTGTGGTAGAAAGTAAACTTGTCATACATCAGTGTAGGGACCTGTCTAAAATGTAGCCTATAAAGTGCTGACGTTGGACGTTAAGCAACAACCCAACCCCCACCCATCTCAGTTCTTAATTAATCTAAATCTTAAGTATCTTAGGAATTGGATTAGACATACAACTGAGGTGATGAGATTTCCTTATTTTTTTTTTAACCTCCCTTGTTTGCTGAGATGAAATTGTAAAGAAAAGAAGGATTAATTTTTTATAAACGTCAAATTATTGATGAGTGATTATAGTGAATAAAAACCACCAGCCAAGTCATCAGGGCTGCAACAAATATCTTACATCCTTTATGCTATTTATTTTTATTGCTTTTTTGTGTGTGGCAAAACTGGATTTCCCTGTTAAATAGATTTTCACGGTATATGAAGAAATTGTACGAGTTTCAATACCTTTTCTTCAGGGCCAAAAGCCTGCTCCTTCAAGATATTAAAAACGATTGTATTTATTGGAGAATGAAAACAGATGCATAGAAGAATTGGTAGTGTTTATTTTAACAGTGATGCCAATTTTACGTAAATTTACAGATTTCCGTAAAAAATAAATATTCTGTCAAAGTACCATAATAAAAAATCACCGATCCGAGTTGGTCAAGGTTCGACAAAGTTTTCCCGTCAATCTTCTTGCAGCCGTGCATTGACTTAAGGAAACGGGGAAAATAATTTAACAGAATAAGGGAACCAGAAAAAGTATGAATATCACTAAGCATGAGTTGTTCAATAATAAAGCAACAAAAACCGGCCATCCGATTTGACTTTGGAATATCAGATTTATGTGAAAACTAATCTCAATCAAAGACTTCAGTTGGATTTATTTTGTGTGCTTCAAAGTGCCACTGCATATAAATGTGGACTAGGTCTATATTAGGGCAGTTGGAGGAGTATCTAAATACAAGGACTTTGTGTAGATCTAGACTAGACTCTCATGATTTTTTTTTATTACAAATAGAATCTAGTTTGGTACATGATGGAATTTGTTGATTGTGTTGGTCCACTAGACATTAAAGACCTACAGGAGTGAAAATTGACGTTGGTTAGACAAGAAAGAAGCAAATTGTTTTTTTTTTTATCGGATTACTACCGTAAGGTAAGCTAGTGTGTCTTACCGCATTACATGTAAAACTATTCAACTGTGGTTCCAATAGAGGCATAGAACTAGATCTAGCCATGCTAAACTGAAATAAAAAATATCACATTGGTCAGTGCACGTTAAGCCTTGGAAATCAGCCAGGTATGCTAATCACCCTCATTTTCCTCGAGTTTTGCTATGCGACGTATAAATTCTCTCAATTCAATAAAAATAAAGGCTTTAAAGCATACAAATAAACCTAATTAAGTACATCATTTTAATGTACTACTGACATTAATTCGGGTGTTTTTAAGATCCTTAATCTGGTACGCCCTTGTACTGGTTCGTGAAAAAATTCAGTAAAAAAAAAATCACCCAGTTGGCATCACTGTTTTAAGATATTATCTTTTTCCGAGTTGAGAGAGTATGGTTATTGTAGCCCATGTCACATGTTTTTAGGCTCACTGACACTTTCCATATTACATTCAGCCCTTCCCACTAAACATAAGTGATCAGTGCAATCCATTTCCTATAAACCTGATAAATATTAAACAGTGACACCGAAATAAAAAAAAATAAAAATTCCAGATCTACTCATAATTAATCCAGTGGTCTGCTTCTCCTAAATTCTACTACTACTACTACTGCTGCTGCTGCTGCTGCTGCTTAAAAAAAGCAATGACAAAAGATGATTCTTCAACCTTCCAACTGTATCAAAAGTGTACCATTAACATGCCTTTTTTTTATAGGTGTTGCCCAGTTTGTGACAACTTTATCTTGCTTTGTGAATTGACACCAGCTACTGTAAATTTAGCAGAACGTTAAAAACGTAGGCTTTGTGCTGAAAGATGCAAATATTTTGTAACTGTCAGGATGCTATTTCTTAAGTGACGGAGATGCTTATATTTGAACTGATCTTGTGAGGTCCTACACGGCGTGACAAACACTCATTTTTGCAGATCGCTGCGTGAAGACAGCGTTTTCTCTGGGCTAGTGGTAACAACCAGGCTTCCTCTCTTCAGACACTGTTTTTACACCTGCGTGCAATCTGTCTCTAACTTTAACCAACTAACTCTTTAACCCTTTGAGTGCGACAGGCTGCAAATAGAACCGTGGCTTTGTTTACACTAGAAAGGTATTCTTAGGAAATAGAAAAGGAGAACCATGAAAGCTGTAATGTAAAGATTATACTTATAAGATTGGACAAGAAAACTTTGAGGCAACTAGACAGAATCGGGCACAAGTAAGAATTTTATGTTTCTAAAAGCATTCAATACACTCATGACAGGTTGAACAAACTATAACTCGAATCATTTCTATAAACCGAGATAAGCTTGTTCAATAAATAGGAAAAGAGTCAATATAGACAAGTTGTCCATTTTAATACGGCTGTAGTTTACAACATTTAGCCACTTGTGTCTGGTTTACCCTGGTTGTTTCACATTTAATACCTTTTAAACATGCAAAGAGACACGTAAGACATGAACTCTTCTTCAGGTTCTTGTTCTATTACAAGCTTGTATTCAGTAAAAGTGCGAGTACTATTGTGAGTAATGCCCACAAGTACTGAAATTGTAATCCAGAAGAAGGAAAACACAGGTTACATATGTCACCATTGTGTTAACTCTCAGTTGAAAATTGATAAGATATTACATTAGTAGGCCCCTACAAGTAGGCCTAGTGAGGAAGACCACTTGTAAATACATACAGATTTCACACTCCCTGTACACTTTTTACAAAACACAGAAGGAAAAAAAAAAATCCCTGGATAAAACTATTTTTGAAGGGAAATTATGTCAAAATCCAATTTTCTTTTTTGTGTGTGTTTGGTTTGGATTTGATTTATTGCAGTGACAACAATAAATCTGGCGGTTGTGTGTGAAATTGAACTGTCTGTCTTTTTAAGTTTAGGCATTACACTTTAAAGGTCCCATATATTACCACACAGAGGACATAACAAGGAACGAGACAATTGCTAGGACAATAAACATTCTCTATAAATGTTACATACCTGAAAATCATGAACAGTCATAGACATTAAAATGTTCTGGGTCTGAAAGAGAGTGTGCACTGTGGCTTTAACATGAACTCAATTAGTTTACACCACGCAAATCTTTTTGTCCATGGTCCTTATCCCTCAAAGCGCAATCATTTCCATTAAAAATTATTCATAGCCACTGGTATCAAGCTCCGATAAATCCCTGCATGTAATGATCTTAGTGCTTTGACTTTCCTAATCTAATTATTGTCTAGCCATGGAGAATAAGATTTGCTCCCTGCCATTTAAAATCTCTCAGGAAAACAAAGAAATATATTAAATGTTTCCTTTTATGATTAAAAATGATATTGGTGTTTGGAATAATTGTTTTCGGATCTTAATCTCTCTTCCTGGAAGTTTAGAAACTCATTAACCTAAGATTGCTTTTATAACAAGGGATATGTGGTTCTCTTTCCTCTCTTCTAAGTTGCTCAAATCCTTTCTAGGTTCTATTTCCTAATTCTTGTAGATTAGCACAGACTTTTCCCTGAGAAAATGTTCTTTGTTTGTAGTTTTAGACAGGTTGTACACGCTTTTCACTCCACTGTGGGACGAGTCTTTGAGGTTTGAAGTTCTGTACTTTAGATGCTTGTTCAACTGTGTTGTTTTGGGTGTGTCCTAATTGTTGGCAAGAGACATCTGATTTATCACTATTTGTTGTTTTTGTTGTTTTCTGTAATCATCTATCTGTTGCTTGACTTTGTTTGAGAGACACAAAATCTGGTGCCATCTGTAATGTTTTGGGGGATCATTTGGTGGATTGTATAACTTTCATTTTCCATCTGTACAATATGTATTTGTACAGGCATATTAGTGTATGTTAACAAGTTACATTTTTTTTTTTTTGAACACAAAGGTATTTTTTGTGTGTGTTAAAACTAGTTCTATGAGAACAATAATTTGATAGGTGCCATAAATCTGAACTATTCATTCATATTATTTTTCAGGTAAAGCTATCCCATTTAAACCTAGTGTAAACACAAATAGGGTTCTCCCGCAAGAGGAAAGCTTTTTAGATGCACAACTTATTAAAACTTTTAAACCTTTTTTTTTTTTTTTTTTTTTTTTTTCTTTTTAGGTAGCGACATTGCTGTAAAAAGTTAAATCTGTCATCAAAGATAAAATATTCTGATGAAATTTATGTGCTTATAACTGAGTGTGGACTGTAATATTGCCATTAGCTACAATACTCAGGTGGAGGTTTGATTGGCTCATAATGGTGAGATGCAGAGTTTACTAAGAGAAATATTACATTAGTTCTTGGAAAGGGGGGAAAAAAGATGACAATGTGAAAGAGACCTTCGAATTACACAGTATATATTGCATCGCAAATTTACTCTCTATATAAGTTTGAAACTTTTGTTTGTTGCACTCTTAATCTACACCGATTCGCATCCATATAATTAAGGTTTTTCTGTTAGCCTTGATTTTTTAAAGTATTATTTTGCATCTCCCAAACCATATCGCAACTTACCCACAGTAAATATGTCTTTTCTTTTTCTTTTCTTTCAGTGCTCAAATAAGATCCACCCTGGAGACATCTAAATTTAATATTATGTAGTAAGTATACTTTTCCAAACATCAACATAGATGTATGAGTAAAAACACAGTTGTGTATTTACTTGTGTATTATATATTTTTATCTACAACTGTTGGTTTTTTTTTATTATGAAAAATGAATGTACAATATGAATTTTACGCAAAATTAAGTGAAAAAAAAGTCCTTGACATATCCAATAATGTATAGCAAGTATATATTTTATATTTGTTTCAACGCAGGAGGTCTGTGGTTCGAGCCTTGGCGATTTCATCACCTTTAACGGGTTATTTCAATGTCAGTTTTAATGTGACCGGCTGAGACAGGAGTCATGGTATCCCCGCCCTGTCTTGTGTGTGGTAGCACATAAAATTGTCAGACGTCAGTCTTAGGGCAATTCCACAATATAGCCTATAAAGTGCTGACGTTGGATATTAAAACCAACTGAAACTTTGACTTGTTAGTAACACGATCGTTTCTGGTTTTTGACATGCATTTAGAAGAATTTATTTTGGGAGAAGGTTGCTATATAGTATATACAGGAAAGGAAAGGAAACAACCGTAAATGCAATTATCGAAAAAGTTGATTATATTTTTCAACCTTTCTCATAGTTCAGGAAGGCCCTTTCTGTAAATCCAATCCTCATTTCAAGGGTTATGTTTGATTCAATATGCAGCTTTAGGTAAAAAAGTTTCCGTAAAAAAAGAAGAACCTGTTGGCATAACTATACACATTATCTTCTGCTTTATGCGAAAACATTGACTGAAAAAAGTGTACCCATGAGTAATTGGTGGTGTTTATTTGTTTGTGTACTTTCTCCTTCCCAGCCAGCTTAGGTCTAGTGAGATGTGGTTAGATTTGGCCTGCCAGAGCTAGCCTGAATGTCCCTGCACATCCGCCCGTCATCCCCACCTGTTTCATCTCCTCCAGTAGTAGACTAGTGCTGTAAAGGAAGCGCTGTTATCTCTGTAATGGTTGCTATTGTTCTTGATTATGTCAGTTGTACTAAGTAAGGCTTCTATTAAAGCTCTAACATCTGCACCGCTCTGTTTGTATCTTTATTGTTCATCATCTGTTCATTGGGGTGTGACAGGACAGCGTTTTATAAATAAGTTTTTCTTAGTATGTCTGTGTGTTTTTTGTCGCCGTATAGGATCCCCCAGGGGAACCTAGGAGACGTTAAGCAGAGGGAGAGAATTCTCTCCCTCCCTCTAAAGAGAATTAAGTCTGTGTTTTTATGTGAGGAGAGGAAGGGGGTGGATCTTAGGAAGAGAGAGAGAGAGAGAGGATAATGAGAGGGAGGGACGGAGAGAAAGAGTGAGTAAGTGAGAGAGGAAGAGAAAGATGTGAATAGAGAGACAGAAGACAAGTAGTTTTAACTTGCGTTGAATGTTTTCGTAAACTGATAGATCATTAAAATGTTTTGGAATATTTACTTTTTTTTTCTTTGTTGTAAAGTTCAATATTAAACTATTTTATATGACGTCTTTATAATTTTGATAAAAACGAAAGAGAATTCAACCCAAATACTATTTTCTTAGTTTCAAGCTATTTATACATCCTGTTCATTTCAGTTACGAATTAGGATTTTTGAATTTAAAATTAGCACTTTGACTTTGAACAATTTTATTCATTGAGCCTAATTTTGTATTTCAGTTTTTTTTTCTTTTTTTTTTTTTTAATTGTGTATTTTGTCAGTCAATTACACCTGTGAAAATTTCAATTAAAAAAAATTATTGTGTTATCTAGTCTTTTGTGTTTTGTCAGCTCTGTAAATATAATATTGCACCAGGGTGAATCAAATTGTGGTGGATTTATATTGATGCATGTATACATGGTAAAAAGTTTCATGCAATTGGTGAGTCCTCAGTTCATAAATATCACTGATAACTCAAATAAAAGCAAGAGAGGTCCTGGTATGTATGAGAGCGTCATGAAATTTTGTCAAACGTTAAGAAATCAACAATCCTACAGAGAAGCATTGCGAGTACATCTATCTTTATAGGATTCTCAACTCATGGAGAATTGAAAATGGTGGAATTCCTGTCCTGATCATTACTGCAGATTCAGAAATATTTTACTTTGAAACAGGTTTTTTTTAAACCCAACAAATTGAAAAATCTTCTGGCCTTGTTTTCTTGAAACTTGCCTTGTCTATAGACTATACTGTTAACCTTAACTTGACCAAATTCATTGAATTTGAACTCATCATAACTTAGTTCTAACAACCGTAAAATAGCCATGTCCTAGATCTACCTCTAAAAGTTTCTCCGTTGACCGTAACAAAGCTCAACCATTTGTATTAAGCAACCTTCTCCATCTCCCTTTCTCTCTCTTTCTCTATTAAGTTCTTTTTAATTAAGCTGTTTACTTTTCTTAAATTATTGACTTTTCCACATTATTAAGAATCACGGTTTTTCTTTCTTACTGTCTTAGTCTTTTAAAAAAATGCCATGCTCTTTCATATAACTTATAAACATGTGGCATCTGAAAAAGTAACTCCTGATCCATGTGTCACACTGCCTATATATCAAATAACATTAAAATTGTATTTAGATAACTAATACATCTAGATCATTATCATTAATTAGGGAATCGTTTCAATGTAGGAAAACTTATTTATACAAGTACGTGTATGTACAAAATAGAATGTTACATGGCCCATTATTGCAAAAGTCCATACCTCATTACCTGACCAGAAATCTGAGCCAAAAAAATGAGACTTGGAATATGATGTCGTGGTACGTCGACAGTGAGATCCACTTAAAAGAACTCCGGAAAACTCATAATTCGAGTTGTTTGGGATTGGATCAAAACCTCCAATTTTGAGGATTCTCATTACAGCAAAAGGGTAACCTGAAACTCAAATGTGTTTTAAAAAATACAAACAGGTACTTACCTTATTTTAAAAAAAAATGCATTTATAAAAATTTCACGTTTTATTATTTTTCTATAGCAACATGGATACTAGGACTTCTGTTCCAGTTGATCAGAAAATATCTACAGCGACCCAACCAGTAGGGGAATTAAATTGATTTTTGTATTGCTGGTGTGCTTCAGGACAGGAGTCACGTGGGTAAAGC
Organism: Elysia chlorotica; assembly: GCA_003991915.1. Lineage (NCBI taxonomy): Eukaryota > Metazoa > Mollusca > Gastropoda > Plakobranchidae > Elysia > Elysia chlorotica. Next base: position 10,265 of record RQTK01000366.1, on the reverse strand, counting down.
AGTGCGCTCTATCATACCACGTTTAAAAATGTATGTCCGATGTTGTTACCTCTGGTTGTGTGGGAATCAGTATGGGGGGACCAGCTCAGACAGGAGTTCTGGTAGCTCCGTAATGTCGCTCTGTGGCAGCATGTACAATTGTCAGACGTTTGTCTTGGCACTCGTCCACAGAATAGCCTTGATACCTTGATGCTAGCCTTGGGTGTTAAGAAACTAACTCAACCTTTCGTCCCACGATATTTTTTATACCACAAGAGCTACCGAAGAAGTATACCACAAAGCCAGTAACAGCAGTGGGTTAAAACTTTAGTTTAACTTAAAACAAAACGAAAGAATGAAAGAGCGAAACAAAAAAGATATAAGCAGACGCACGCCGTGAAAATGTATTCAAGAAAATTATTTATTTTGATGGTTACTTTTATGAAAAAAAAGTGATTATTTAACAATTCGTTCATCCTAAAAAGAAAATGCAGAGCTAAACTATTGCCTCAAATAATATAACATGTATTTTACAAGGAAGACTTACAACGCACCGTAAAAAAACCGGTGAGATTTAATACTGGTTAAAACTCACTGTAAAAAAACTTTTGATATAAGTCAAGTTTCGAGTTTATGAACGTAGAAAGGGCGACCAGACGCTATGGGATTCATTGCAGGAAAAAACATCATTTATTTGTATGGTTTCATGGAAAGATTACAAAACCATATTAATTCATTGAAAACCGGTCTTTTATAGTTTAAGACACAGTTGAAAAATGAACTGGAGCGTAATTCAAGATGGCGGTCCAACTGCAGCTCAAGTAACAAGCACTGTGGAAATCAGAATGGAGTCTTTCCAGGGTGGGCTATCTGTGCATGGCTCACAGTGGTTATTTATTTCGATTAAAACTGACTGTAAATTTTGGTGCATTTTCACACTTCGATTTTAGAAACATCATTTTCTTGTATTGATGTTAAAACTGAGAGTATAATTATTACAGTTACACGTATGTGTTTCAGTGCGTTGCTGTTTTTTTTGTTTTTTTGTTGTTGTTGTTTTGTGTTTTTTTCTCCTCCCTTTATTTCGGTATTTCAAGCAGTTTAATCAACAATTATGTAAAGTACAACTTATCGCATCACCCAAATCTTTCTCTTTCTCTCAATCTTTAGTTCTCTCCCTCTTTTTTTTCCTTTTTCGCCACTCCTTTCAACTCAACTTATTCTCACTCCCTTATTCTACCACCATCACCAGATCTTTCTCTTTCGTTCTTTCTCTCTCTCTCTCTCTCTCTCTCTCTCTCTCTCTCTCTCTCTCTTTCTTTCTTTCCCTCACTCCCATCTTTTCTGTATGTCTCGCTCTCTCCCTCTCTCTCTCTCTTTCAATACCTCTCCTCTCATCTGTCATTTCTTTCTCTCAGAGCACAAACCATCACAGCCTTTAGGATGAAAAAAAAAAGACTAGTGTATAATAATGTTAGATCTTTAGAGAACCATTCGCTGGTGATACAGAATACAGAATACAGAATGAAGAAATCTTTATTCATTCATGAAGGGAAAATTAATACACACTCTTTTCAACTAACGAAATTATTTTAAAAAAAAGATGTTCATAAAGATTAAATTTATGTCTGTGCATGTATAGCTACACCCGATGTTTGTACACCCACCAGCTGGTGATGTTTATAAAGATGTTTTATAAACTGGATGTCTGTATAGCCACCAGCAGGTTATTTTATGAATATGTATAATCTAGAAGTCTGTATAACCGCAAGCTAGCGATGTCTACAAATATGATTTTATAAACTGGATGTCTGTATAACCGCAAGCTGGTGATGTCTGCAAATAATTATGATGTATAAACTGGAAGTCTGTATAACCGCAAGCTGATGATGTCTACAAATAATTATGATTTTATAAACTGAATGTCTCTATAAACGCAAGCTAGTGATGTCTACAAATAATTATGATTTTATAAACTGTATGTCTCTATAACCGCAAGCTAGTGATGTCTACAGATAATTATGATTTTATAAACTGGAAGTCTGTATAACCGCACGATGGTGATGTCTACAATTAATTATGAATTTATACACTAGATGTCTGTATAACCGCACGCTGGTGATGCTTATGAAAATGATTGTGTATATTCTAATATGTCTGTAAGAGCATAAGCTGGTGATATATCTGGAGTATGTGTAGTCAGAAGCTTTAGTGGTAGTTGTTTCTAAACCCTCAGACTGAGCCTCACAATCTAGTTATTTTTAATTTTCAATACGAATTTTCAATAACATTTACAGATGGCTCTAACTCATTTATCTTGAGTTTAACAGTGCTGAACATAACTAATTACGATACTAATCTACCGCTTCAATGATATGCTGTCAAAAAATACTGAAGTGAAGCTCAAGAAATCTAAGTAACAGTTCTCTTTTTAAAATCACACTTAAAATAATAGTGGCCTGATCTTAATTGTATCACTTTAAAGAAAAAAAACTGTATTGGTAAAAAACGCCGAGTTTTCTAGCTTACTTTTAGAAGAAAAATCTAAGTCAATTACTAAGATATTTGAAAAATGTCAGAGTCATACATCTATCATAAGATTAAACGATGTACTATAATCTTAAAGTGTTTTTTTTTTCTTGGTGACCGTTCCCCGCACTTCTTACATAGCCTTGGTGACCGTTCCCCGTACTTCTTACATAGCCTTGGTGACTACCTCTTTTTTGCGGAGCCTATTTGTAGTAAAGCCTGGGTGATCACTCGTCATAATTATTTCAAGCAGAGCCTAGATCACCAACCGTAATATTTATAACAGAGCCTAGGGTCACCACCTGTAATACTTCTAACAGAGCCTAGGTCACCACCTGTAATACTTCTAACAGAGCCTAGATCACCACCTGTAATACTTCTAACAGAGCCTAGATCACCAACCGTAATAATTTCTAACAGAGCCTAGGTCACCACCTGTAATACTTCAAACAGAGCCTAGATCACCACCTGTAATACTTCTAGCAGAGCCTAGATCACCAACCGTAATAATTTCTAACAGAGCCTAGATCACCACCTGTAATAATTTCTAACAGAGCCTAGGTCACCACCTGTAATACTTCAAACAGAGCCTAGATCACCACCTGTAATACTTCTAACAGAGCCTAGGTCACCACCTGTAATACTTCTAACAGAGCCTAGATCACCACCTGTAATACTTCAAACAGAGCTTAGGTCACCACCTGTAATACTTCTAACAGAGCCTAAGTAGTAGTAGTAGTAGTAGTAGTAGTAGTAGTAGTAGTAGTAGTAGTAGTAGTAGTAGTAGTAGTAGTAGTAGTAGTAGTAGTAGTAGTAGTAGTAGTAGTAGTAGTAGTAGTAGTAGTAGTAGTAGTAGTAGTAGTAGTAGTAGTAGTAGTAGTAGTAGTAGTAGTAGTAGTAGTAGTAGTAGTAGTAATAGTAACAGTAGTTGTAGAAGTAACAGTAGCAGTAGCAGTAGCAATAGCAGCAGCAGCAGAAGTAGCGGTAGCAGTAGCAGTCCCAGTACCAGTAGTAGTAGTAGTAGTAGTAGTAGTAGTAGTAGTAGTAGTAGTAGTAGTAGTAGTAGTAGTAGTAGTAGTAGTAGTAGTAGTAGTAGTAGTA
>RQTK01000365.1:409541-444847 GCA_003991915.1 Elysia chlorotica | reverse complement strand
ATAGATAGATAGAGAGAGAGATAGAGAGAGAGAGAGAGAGAGAGAGAGAGAGAGAGAGAGAGAGAGAGAGAGAGAGAGAGAGAGAGAGAGATTTTAAACTATCAAAAGTGTAGGTCCCATGCCATAACAATGTTTGTGTTGGTCTGATGGTTGCTATTTTCGCGCAACAAGGAGCGTCGCTTATTTGCTGGTACCGAAGTGATGAAGAAGATAATGAGGAAGGTAATGAACTTAGAGGCAAAACGTTATGTTGACAAAGTGGGAGATGAGGTTCATTGCGACGGTGAGGAAGATCATAAGGTGGTGATAAAAATACTTTTTTTTTATTTTCCCTATCTCTGTTAAAAAAAAAGCAGTGACTCCTCATTAGTCTCTTGCCGTTAATAGAAAACCACCCTTTTTTCAAAAGATACTGGTCTCATTATGACTAGTGCGAATCTAGGCCTCAAGTGTTACCATGTCTATTGAATTATTTTGTGAATGCAACTTTTTTTTTCATCTTCCCGTCTCTTTTTGTGTGTGTTTTTTTTAAATATTTTTTTCGCTGTTCTTGTCTCTCTTTCCTTCTTTATTTTCAATGTCTAACTTCGATAAATAGTCAACTGAATTCTTAAATCCACTAACTTTTTTAAAGCATAAAATCAAGTACATTATGACAAGCAATTATTTGTGGCTTTGGTTTTCCAATCAGTCAACACAATAAACATACAGAGTGAAATTTACACATTAAATCGGCTGCCACATACTGGAATAGCTAGGCTCTTTAAAACTTAAGACGAAGATGAAGGCTAAAATTAATTTTAAATGAGTATTGTTGACAACTTTCCAAGAAATAAAAAGGAAGCTCTGGACATCGATTCGGTCTTGAATGATACTGTTCAGATTCCCGAACAAATTCCAATCTGGTTGAACTGCCCGCATGGCCAATGCCTTCAACTGGAGGGTTCCAAAAATGGCATTCAGTTTCACCGGCCTGCCTGTCCATCGTGATTCACTATAGGCTGCTAAGGAACAGCTCTTCCTCATGCTGTGCCTTGTGTCATTTTCTTCTCTTTTGTGTAGTCTTTTGCTTCCTTTCCTAGCCATACTATTTCTGTTCTGGCTATTGGCGAATATAATTATGAGACCCTGAGATCACTGTTATAATCGACTGGGTACAAAGATATCTGGATATGCTTAATATGACACACCAAAGGCGATGGTGTTGGTAAGTTGTAAAATGTAGGATACACATGGAGTTCATTGATAATTAGTCTTTCTTAAATTTACCAATACACTGAACTCAAAACCATTTTGGTTGTTTATGTGCAAGGCAACATAGTCTTCTTTGGACTTTCAACAAACACTCTATTTAGCTCGTCACCAAACAGAAACGTTTAAAAATGTTTTCTGAGTATGCCGGTTTTAGTTTTTGGAGATACATTTATAGTGGTTTCTTACCTGAATCCATCTGTTTCTTTTTCATTAGAACGTATAACTAAGCAATCTCACCTACGAGTATATATGTTTCTATCTCTACTTGTTCAGATCCCCCTTACCCACTCTTTCTATTCTCCCCTCCCCCTACAATATAGCCTATATAGTGCTTATGTTGGACATTAAACAAACTCAACATCTCCCACAACCCCACACTCTGTCTCTGTCTCTGTCTGCCTGTCTGTCTCTCTTTCCCTTTCTGTCTCACTCCATCTACCATCCTATCTCTTTTTTCTCTGGCCTCATTTGTTCCATTTTGTCTGTTCCTAATATGAATGACTTCAAATTTTATTTATGTTTTAATTTTAAAGACTCCTCATTAAATTTCATATCCTTTCATTGTAAATAAATTAAAGAAGTTCGATGTTGCGGAATAAATAAATAGTTACAATTATGACGGGTAAGCCATGGCAAATACTTTGATCCGGAATCTCAACGTACTTAACAGGACAACAATGCTCCACCATTAGCAATTATTATTTTCGCAACGCCCTGGGAGAAATACGTGCGGATTGCCAGTCCATTCATGTGGATTTTATTTCGTCTGCTGAGACTGCTGACACAGACACGTAAGATCTGAGAGTTTAAATAGATTATAGTAGATGTAGTTTTTCCCTAAACGGGGGCACAGAAGTAAGTCAGAGAAAGAAAATGAAAACTTCTTGAGGACCAATGAACTCGAGAGAGAGAGAGAGAGAGAGAGAGAGAGAGAGAGAGAGAGAGAGAGAGAGAGAGAGATAGAGAGAGAGAGAGAGAGAGAGAGAGAGAGAGAGAGATAGAGAGAGAGAGAGAGAGAGAGAGAGAGAGAGAGAGAGAGAGAGAGAGGGGGAAGCATACTCAAAGACATACATGGAAGAGAGAAAGAGAGAGAGAGAGAGAGAGAGAGAGAGAGAGAGAGACAGACAGACAGAGACAGACAGACAGACAGACAGACAGACAGACAGACAGACAGACAGACAGACAGACATATAAAGACAGAGATGAGATAGAGGCAAGAACACAGGTAGTGTTAGAAAGCCAAGGGACAGGAAACATTTGAGAGACAAAGATACAGGCAAGAATTTTGGAGAGGCAAGGACAGAGCCAATGTTGGAGAGGCAAACACTCGGCAATGCTGGAGATCCAAACGGGACGCACCTGCAAAACGTCTTGAGCTCTTGTGGGCAAGCTGTGCGCCAAGGAGATGGTTGCTACGGCGACAAACAGGGCCAGGAGAGTGGAGGATGACAGTTCCATGCTGAAGAGAAGTCTGGGGAAAGCATTGGAAATTGATTGGAATGTGAAAGTGTTGATTTTTTAATCACATTAAATGCCTTTAATTGCATCGAACATGTTTTGTACAAGAGCGTATACTTTAATATAATAAAAAAAAAACAACCATCTAGGCACCTGAAAACTTTCCTAAACAGATTTTCAACATTCATTGAGGCTGAAGTTTTTTCAAATATAACAACAAGAAGTGGGCTGAACGATGAGGAGATGTTTGGACTTTATACGTGCTATATTTGAAAAGCGATCAAACTAAATTGTGTTACAAAAAAAACAAAAATAGACTGTCCGCTACTCCGCAGGTTCCCTATTCCAGCCACATTTGGACGAAATGTTTCCTTATTTTGGTCGGTGTCAATCAAGTGTGAGCGTCTAAAACATACGTCTTGGTATCCCCGCTTTGTCTCTATATGGTAGCACAATAATTATTGTAAGTAGTTAGTCTTGGGATTTAACTGTGATGTGGCCGAGTTGATGAAGATTGACGTTAAGAAATCAACGCACCACTCCAAACCAATCCCCACCTGCAGTTAATGTTTTAGTTCTGGGAACAACGTTTTAAATTTAGTGAAGAAACTGGGTGAGGACAAAGTTTGCTTTGGAAGCCAAGATGCTGAGAGAGGAAATTGAAATAAATTAGAAAGAAAACAAAAAAGCAAACAAGCAATCAACGTCCCAACCTAGATTTTACAGAACAAACATCCAAATTGGACTCTTTCATCAGGGCAGATGGCTTTTTGATGAGAATTTCTGGACGGTGTATAAGAGACAAAGAACTCTTGAAGCGGTTCTCGATTTATATTAGGCCGTGGGTATGTAAATGTGTAGAGATTTCGTGGCTCTTCAACCACGTCTTCATTTTGCTTGTGTCAATGGATCAAATCACTGTGTCGTTCTGTATCGCATTAAGTCGCCCAGTTATTTCCGTTGTTACACAAAGCGCAATGAATTTCATTGGAAAATTTTGGAAAGTTCATGAGATTGGGCCAAAAAAAACACTGGGAAAACAAAATGACAATATAAGCCCATTAAAAAGTGTTTGTAAAGCTTCATTTGATCTTTTTTTCAACACAACGACTCGAGTGAAAATCAGATGAACACCCGCATGCATAAAAAAAAACAATCTCTCGTAAATGCAAAACGTTCGGGAGGAAAAAAAAAGTGGCAAAGGAAGGTTTTAGAAACATGAAGATGAATAAAATATGTCAACCTTAAAGTTTATCGTGTATAACATTGCGTTCACTAAAAAAGAAAAAAAAAAACGACAACAACCAAAGAAGCAACACAGGGGACACAAAAAAAATAATAATTTAACAATCGTTTTCTAGATAAACATAGCAATCATTTTTAGATTGTTAGTTCTTTCTTTTTTTATTTTACTTCGGAGAAATTTGTTTTGTATTCAATAAATGTAAGTACAGCCTGTTTCACTTTGTACATTGAATTTGCACATTGGGACAATAAAAAATAAATCGAAGTTTTAACAAGTCTCGGACAGACACTCAAAAAATTATTATTTCTGAAGCATTTCATTTTGTAAACCGCACATCTCACACGTTTTGGTTTGTTACTGTTCTTTTTTGTGTGTTTTGTTTAAAATCACAAAGGCCGACCGAACAGACAAATGTGTGGTAATATTTACCCAGTAAAACAACAAAGAGACACAAAACAAGCGAAAGGAAATCACGCCTCGGAACTGAATTAGCAATTTGAATTCGAAATATATTTCAAATTTAAACTTGATTGTATTTCAAATTGGAGTGGCTGTTTTAGTTTCAAGGCGTGTTTTCTCCACATTAAAAACAACAACAACGACAACAACAACAACAACATCATCATCAACAACAAGAACAACGACAACAACAAGAACAACAACAAGAACAGCAGCAGCAGCAGCAGCAGCAACAACAAAGAAAAAACAATTTCTAAATTGAACGTTTAATGACTGGTTGAAATGAAGTTTGCACAATCACCTAGGTATTGCTTAGCAAGGAGGTACAGAGTATCACTGAAAAGCAACCGATTGAAGGCTATAAATAATGGTATAGGTAACGAAAGTAAATAGAGAAACTTACATTTATGAAAAGCATGGGGCAAGTTTCAGAAATAAAGCTTGACAATATTTTGGTGTTTTTACAAGTCAAAGAAATTTGTCTCATTCAGGCTGTAAGTGCATTCTATCCTCTTAAATTACAGACGGTGTTAAAGCATGTGATAATTGTAGGGCTAAGAGTGGGAGAGAAAGAGAGAGAGAGAGAGAGAGAGAGAGAGAGAGAGAGAGAGAGAGAGAGAGAGAGAGAGAGAGAGAGAGAGAGAGAGAGAGAGAGAGAGAGAGAGAGAGAGAGAGAGAGATAAAGAGAGAGATAGAGAGAGATGGTAAATCGATACAGTTTAGGAGAGAGAGAGACAGAAAGAGAGCTAGAGAGACAGCGACAGAGATAAGAAGACTCCTAGAGATTCACTAAGCATTTTCTTTTTTTTCTTCTTATTATTTTGATATAATTATACCTATTCAATTTAATGTAGTCTAGAAAAATAAACTAACACTAAACAAACAACTTTGATCTTCCATGTAATAGACCTAGCGCCATTTTGACCGTAACTAATGCGCGTGAAGACAAAGCCCCGCTCACGAAATGAGATGGCTTATCTAAAAATCAGCTCTTGGAGATTTAGCTTATTAATTTCCGCCAGCGCTCTGGCGAGACAGCATCAGCTGCCCTAGACTGGCGCATGGCGGGTCCCAGGAGGACTGTCTAACGTAGCTTTTCCGTGGTTAAAAGCCATTGCCAAGTCTCGTTATTTTAGAGACATGTCCAATTAAGCTAGAACAGTTAGTCTGCTTAAAAAGAAAAAGCCGTTGTTACTACTTGTTACTCTAGTATACTAAAATAATTGCTTGATACAATATTGATAAGGTGAATAATATACATGTAATAATAAACCTAAAGGTTAAGTTTGGTTCCACTGAGGTGTCTTAACTATGTACATGATGGCAACATCTGAAGCTGGGAAGGCTGTAACAGCGTTGCATTTTTTTTCTATAGGTAAATGTGGTTTTTAGTTTGTTCAAACATGTCAACCTATTGACTCTGAGAAGTGGGAATCGCAGAAAACAAATATACCCTTAAAATGTATTCTCTGGCGGTAGTAAGACTTACCTAACAATGAGCTTTTTGGACGCCGAATAGCTAGGTCGGTAGTTTTTTTGGCTTTAAAAATCCGAACCTCGAATCTAAGCTAAGCTGTCTCCGTAAAGATTTATTTATTATAAACAAAGGAGACGAAAAATACCAAATTAATAAAAGAATACAGATTAAAAAAAACACTTTGTAATTATATTAAAAGGGCACTTCACAATGTCTTTTTTACAGTAAAGACCTTTTATACACACGTTTAAATAAATTTCCTATAGCTACCGGAGTGTAATTGAATATTGAAAGGCCAATAAACAATGCGATGAGAAAGGAATTATCATACTAGTCTTAGAATTGCTCATTTTATCAAGTTATTGCAAATGAAACGTCGAATAATAAAGAAAAATTCAAGCATAAATGAGAAGGAGGAAGTAAAGAAGAGAAAAAAAGAAGAGAGAGAGAGAGAGAGAGAGAGAGAGAGAGAGAGAGAGAGAGAGAGAGAGAGAGAGAGAGAGAGAGAGAGAGAGCGACAAAACGAGACAGAGAGACGAAGAGTGAGTGGGCAGTTCGGGTGAAAAAAACAACAACGGGCACACGAATATTTCAAGAAAAGCTTATAGTTCTACTATACAGTACCATTATATACTAACAAATGACCAATTATCCACCCTCTACTTCTATTTGTTTCTTTCATGCATACATATAACAATACCAGACATCTAAAAAAAATGAACATAGTAGTATTATGTGAATAACTGACACTGCCTACTCCCTGCAGGGCCCGTCGTCAGAAATCCCCTGACTCTTGCTTCAATGGAGATCACAATCCCTACATCTAATTAGTGTTATAGAAATTATACTACCGGACTTCGGAAGTAGAGCTCCTGTGAATGACATTTCGTGGTCCCAGCAAATAATGGTCTCGGGAAACGAGTATTCATGTATTGATACATTGGTAACCTGGTTGCTTAACAAATTTCCGCCTGCATTTTCCTGACACATAATTAACTTTCATTCATAATATGGAATGTATCAATGTTTTTTGTACTGTTATTTTTTAAGTATTGGAACTTTTCGGGAAGCTTTGTTAAACTAAGAATGGGTTGACAAAATTTCCATTAAAACAAGCGAGCAATAACAACAAAAAATAACAGCAAATAAACGTTGTTTTTGTCTATTATCGTGCTCTTTACGTTTTAAAAATTTCACTTTTCATTACAGGAATTAGTTTTTTTAATTATAAATTCAAACACGGATTCATTTAATAATACTTTCTCATAGTGAAGTCTCCGCGGAGTCATGGCATCCCCGCCCTGTCTCGTGTGTGGCAGCACATAAAATTGTCAGAGATCAGTCTTTGGGACCGTCCACAATATAGCCTATATAGTGCTGATGTTGGATGTTAAAACCAACTCAACTCAACTCAACCGAGAGCCACCTCGTATTTTTAAAAAACCAATTGGTTATTTTTTCTCTATTCTTAAAGTACGTATCAGTCTCTTTTTAACCTTGCAATAAAAAATGACAAAATTGATTTATCGAAAAACAACAAAACGAAAACAAAACAGCAATATAGATCCATGCCTTTGGCATGCGTTGCATCTGTTATTGCCCTGGCATGAATATGAAGATGTACAATCTTAGATTATGCCTTTTACAATGTTTTAGCCTTTTCCCCTCAACATCGGTATCTTTTTTTTACTACAGTAAAAAATAAGTTCGATTGTGTGAGTTATACCTTCAATCAAAAACTATTGCGCGTCTTTAACATGACGTGTTAGCGAAGGGTTTTAAGACATGCTAAGCTTAACTCTGCTTAGAATAGGCTGTGACTTGTTGGATGGGACAGAAGTCCGGAAACCAACGTTACCACGCAATCCCTTAAAAACAACATTAGCACTATAAGTTTAGACAGTAGTTGAAGAAGGCTCTGACAATCGGGCATTTCATGGATAATATTTAAATGAAAAGGACAGGGCAGCTTTGACTCCACACTGCTGCCTCCAAGAGCAGCAAAATCGGGTAAATAATATTCAAGAGTGCATTATTTGTTAAGTGGATAATTTTGAAGCAGCACTGTTTTAATGTGTAATTTTAAAAGCAAGAAATTTAATGTGATCCACAGTGAAATCTAGAAGCTTATGCTAACCAAAACGACAAAACACCCTAAACCTAACCTTAAATTACGCCTGAATAATTATTTAAAATGTCATCTCACCCTTGCTGTTTTAGTCTTTCTTAAGTCTAGATCTAGTTTCAACTTATTAAGTTGAGTTTTATAGCGTTTGGTGGAATAAAATTAGAGATTTGGATAATATTATTTTTGGTTTCTTAAACCTAGCGAATTGCATTAAAATTGCCTTCTTATATTTTAACAACAGAGAATAATAATCATTGACACTACCTGAACATTTATTTCAAATAAAATTGTATCACGACCATTTATCTTAATCGAAGAAAACAAAACTAAGAAGGAAGAGGGGAAGTTGAACAATGTGAAAAGTAAATGAACCAACAAGCTATGAAAACTGAAAACGAACAGGGATGTAAACAAAGCACTTAAATCTAATCCTATCCACTTAAGCACCCGACGTGCCTAGGAATGATTCGATCCGAGCCTGTTGATGAGTGAGTCTGCTGGTATCGACGGTAACCCTGGTACGGGGGCGATCAGCGGTGTCTGTTCTGTGGGTCGCGCTGGATACTCAACGCTGTCGGTTACTGTCACATTCTCTACGTGCCTGAGCGTGAATATGTCAGGCTAAAATATCCTGGACAATCGCTGAGATTAGCGTGCTGCTGGTTTGGCTACATGTCTCTTGTGTAGTGCTAATCCTATGGGGATGTTTTTGGTTAAACCGCTTGGGTTAAAGACTTAGCATAATTAGTAGCACTAGTTGAGGTGCAGTCCTGCTTCCCTTATCCACCTTCCGTTCCATAAATGTATACTGTGGATATGTAACTGGTCCTCCCAGTTTTGTCTATCAAGAGTTCCACCCTTATCTATCTCTGTGTATATTAAAATGTATATTATAAGGAGATTTTTCACCTAACCGTAAACCCCCCAACGCTTTCATAACATCTACCCTAAAAATCAGTGATTTTTTTTTTCTTTTTCTTTTTTTTTAAAAACCAAATTCACGACTATCCAATAATATTTCTTTCGCCATCACACAATTTAACTTTTTGCACTACCTCTGGTATCCCTAAAAAGTTGCAATCGCACTGTTCGCCCTATTCCTTCCTCGCTAAAATCTCTTCATCGCAATAATTATACAGTAAATATTGTTTCAGGGCCTTAGCTGCCAACTTTCATCACCAGCTACTTCCCACGGCGTTCGTGACGAATAATTGTTAGGCCTCAGCTTCAGCCAAAAGCCACTACAGTCGCCGTATCGATATGCTATCGGAAACGCTCTCGAGTGTCTCTGTTGGCTAATGTTTTCACGAAAAACAATGCGCAGAATAAATAGTGGGTGCGGTTTGAGGGTACAACATGTGGAAATATGATCGGAGCGATAAAGTAATGAAACATTAACTCAAGGGTGCCTTTAATATAACTATCTCAGATGAGAGAAAAACGCATGCAATTTATCTCGTTGGGTAGCATACATGCTTCGATACGACAGCTCTTCTTAACAGCACGTTTTTACTCCTTATATAGGCATACACGCCCAGGACTCCTTTTGATGAGTGACACCCTTTTCTGTTTTCAGACAATCAATCAAATACTCATAAAGACACGTACAAAGCTGACCATGTAGTTAGTGAAAACAGAGGTTCTTGAAAACAATTTGACCTAATGTTCCTATAAACAAGTCTTATTAGAAGTTTACTGAGCTGAAATAACGTATTTCACAATGATGAAAAAAAATTAAACTACGCCACAATACTGCTTTTGTGTAGGCTTGCTTTAGAACTTTTTCTTTTTCCAACAAAATATTTTAATTTTTACGAGAACAAGTGATTGTACAGCCTTTAAAAAAGAAGAAAGAAAAACAAAAAAGAAATCACGGCGTCAAACTTAGTTTACTTTGTGTAAAAAGAGGCATAATTTATGACATGGCGCAAGAATGACGCCTACACATTTTCAGACATCTTTGTTAAATAATTATGGAAAAATCAGTAACGCCGCACTCCCCTGGCTGTATTGAAATATTCCTTTTAAAGAAATAAGAGCCTAAATTTTACTGCCATAGCTGCGCGTTACTTAAATCCAAGCTACATAAAAATACATTTTAAAAGAGAATTATGAATATAAATAGGGTTTCGCGAAACTAGGTGACAATTTCTGTTCTTAAAAATATTAATTTCCCATGACTATTTCTGAATTTTTGACATTTATGAACACATAATTATTTTTTGTCGCACACAGTCATTATAAGTTCAACTTCATGTCAAGCGGTTGTTCGGTGAAGGAAGGATTACCCTAAGATGAGTGCCTATCTTCACCCATAGCTTGTACAGGAATGAACTTAAAATGCAAATATCTAGACATATAAAGTGAACCCATAAGATGACTCTAAAAAAATCTTTACCTCAATGTATAATTTAGCCACTCCAATCGAAGCTAACACACTTTTATTCGCTTGAAAATGTTCATTCAATCATCCATTATTATGAATCTTACATTGATATTATACATGTGGGTTTCATACTTTCAAGAATAGTATTATTCTACATTACCCACAGCACATATCATTGGGTTTATGAAAATAAAACCAAACGAATAAAAAATTAATAGCTTTTGACCATGTGCTTTTTGATTCATAATGCTGTTCAGCGATACAGAAAAGTGTCGGGAAAGTTATATTGTTACTCTGTAGGCTGATTTGTGTACGATATTATGAACATTTAAAAAGTTCAGTAAACCATTTTTGTGAGACTTTGTTCCTGAATAGGTTATAATGACTTTTGCTCCACTAGAAACTTGAAATAATAAACAAGACAAGTCACAAAAGCTGTAAAACATTTTTCCTGTTGGTGTTATAAGCCCTACAATATTAAATTGACCACAGAACTGATCCTCTTTGTGATGCACAATGGTTTATGATAATGATGTCGATCTTTGAAATTCTGGATAAAGACATTTTGAAGAAACAGAAGAATTGGACCTAAGGCCGCAATGGCAAAAAAAAAATTGATGCCCGAAATCCTTCAATGAAATCCACAGGACAAAGCAGCAGATTGTCCATTCCAAGACCCGCATTTTTTATTGTGGAAAAAAGTGTTTGCTCACCGCACCACAATTCCAAAGTCTTTTCTACCAATACTATTTTGGAACATGAAGCCAAGGACTGAGACAGAATATTTTACCGAAGACCTTGCTACATCATTATAAAACCCCCAGGAGCGCTTGTATTGTTGACAGCGTTTTCAATAACGAAATAATGTAAGACCGACGCGCCCTTTTCTATGTCACTTTCTGATCATTTCAACTGCTTTGGCATTTTTCTGATTAAAAAAAAAAGATTTTCTCACATTTTTTTGTTGCCGTAAATGAAGTTATTTCACCCTGAATTCATTTCTCTCTGAAGAAAATAACAAAGAAGTTATCTTTTGTAACTTTTTTACCACTACTACTAGCTACAGAAACTTTTTATCCGTTTTATTACATTTTAAAATATTTTTTAAAGTTTTGTTCCATCTGTCACTTCACACGAAATTTTTCTGTATACTTTGTACACCTTTTTCTTATATTGACGCAGCATATCATTTGAAAAGTGGGGTATACTATTGTGTACAAATCCCATTAGTGCATGCAGGGGCTGGGGGAAAATGTATCATCCTGTCTTGGAAAATTGGAAGAGCGAGCGAAAGAGAAAAATAAAGATAGATAGACATATAGATAGATAGATAGATAGATAGATAGATAGAGAGAGAGAGAGAGAGAGAGAGAGAGAGAGAGAGAGAGAGAGAGGGGGGGGGGCAATGGTAGAGGGGTCTTGTTGAAGACTCTCTGAACCAATATATAGGATTCTTAATTACGTGATGAATTTGCATCTGATTATTTTCCTATATGTCACTCATTTGTCTTTTTTATCGATTTGTATAAAAATCTAAGATATCATCGTAAAATAGCGTCTATCCAACCATTTCACATTTCTACTGCTTCCCCATCTATGTAAATATCAGATCCTTTTATCCAATCCGATGTTCACAAAAATGCCCTTTCCTCCTCTGCCCCTTCTCTCTCACATACTCTCTCTGTCTCTCTCTCTCCGTTTTTTTCCTGCCTCATTGCTTTGCTCTCCCCATGTGTATACCCATATCCCACCTACTTGTGGATTTTGCAATCACATTGAACTGAGTCTTGCCTCGGGGTCTGACAGCAAAAAGTTGTCTATCCGTTGACTGCACGCAGATGCCAAGCTTCGGTAGTTGGTAGGCTGATCGTCCGAAGAATGACTAGAGTTAAACCTTTCATTACTTTGCATGCCTCCCAGCCACTTATTATCCCAACCATTAATAACTATGTGACCATTGAAGTGAAAAAAAAAGAAGTAAAAACGTGTGCTATTTTTTTATTATTATCATAAAATACCTAGTGCGAACTTATTAACAGGTAAGTGTAATATAGTGTTGAGTACTATGAGATAAGCAGTAACAGATACTGATGCGTTGCTCTCTGTCTATTTTTCTTTTATAATTGGGTAATTGGAGAATTGAAACAATTAAAAGATTTGCCTCCCTTAAATGTCTTAATACTACAAAAAAGATAAATTTTGCACTCAACTGATGTTTACTTCAACGCTTTCGCCAAGACACTTTTCCCAACACGTTTGGCTGAATTATGGTGTATTGCCGTATTGGAGCTATCGACCAAGTTAACCTCAAATTTATGTCCAATGAAAACATTATGGTACTCTTTTGCGCACATCGTCTTGTGACTAGATGTTTCCCATATTGAAGTAGATCTCCCCCCTCCCCAAAACTTGTTTATTAGTGTTAGACTTCCAAAAATATAGCTGGATTTCAACATTCCAATATTATCTAGATCTAGATTACCACTACGCAGAGATAAGTTTAGTAAATAACCCCTTCTTGTCATTTACTAGTAAAAAAAACATTTAATGATGAAATAATAAATTGTGATATCCTATTAGCAAAGATGTGCTTTCCTCCAATTACTAGAAACGCACAGCCCCCCTCTTACAGTACTGTATACTTAATTAAAAGTGTCACCCCATGTCAGTACCACCAAAGAAACAACAGTCTCAGCGTTAAATGAAAACAACATTCTGTAATTTAAAGAGGGAGGAGCGGGTAGGATTCGATGCTGTAATCAAATTAGAATCTAGAGACAAAAAATGTACTGTCTTGATAGTTAGGTCAGACCTGCATTGATCGCTAAGTCGCAGAGACGGTGGAGACAGCACAGTAATGGAAACTCCGAGAACAGCTACTTTTAAAACTTAGAGGTTTCCGGGATGTGCGATATACATCGGAGAACGTCAAAATAGTCTTGGAGAACGGTGAATTCAATCAGGGTACTAGGAACAAAAAGAGATTGATAGATAGATGGCAAGATAGATAGAAAGAAAGAAAGGGAGAAAGAAGGAGAATTGGATAGGGGAAGGGGATAGGGAGAAAGACACACACGGATAGAGATAGATGTAATAAAGATATATTCATTTTAGGTAGATCAATCGATAGATAGATAGATATAATTATACACAAACTGAGAGCTGCTATCTTTGCACTGCTGAGAAAAACCGTATTGTCAAAACGAAACGAAACGTCAACTTGAGGAGAAATACCTTATAATCAAAACAAAACGAAATGTTGACTAGAGGAGAGAACTCTATTCATCATGTGCTCACAGGGGAAAAAACCTTACTTCAAAACTATAAAAAACAAACAACGAATGGAAATTCTACGAAATGGCCGATTTGTTTGTTTGCTGTTTAGCGACCAGTGTCCCATGACTATCGTTTGGCACAGAGACAGTGCGGGGAGACCTGGACTCCTGTTTCCATGAGGCATATTATACCGACTCCGACTTAACCAGTTAGTGACGAAATTCATGACCAATCGTGGCTCACGAAACAGGAACCTTCCCATAGGAGGACCCACGCTATACATTTGCGCCAGTTCGCCCCTCTTTACAAAAAGTCGGAACAACTTGTTGGTTTAAATTTCTATCTAAAAAATGTGAAGAAGTATAGACTTCATTCCTAAATTAATGGTAAAATAAAAGGTAGATATTGAGCATTAGGCATACTCTGAAAGAAATATGGTATTATAAAACTGCGATGACGAAAAGTCTTAAGCTTAATAGCAAGAGCTACTATGCAGCGAATTATCCCATTGGGACACAGATCGTTTTAGGGTGAAAAGATCAGAAAAAGACCCTTCCATTCGGAGGATGTCGGTATTTAAAGAATTGCAGAGAACAGCTCTATACATCACATTAAGACAAAATTGTGTTGATTAAAACACAACGCCCATATCATCCAGGAGCTGAGATTAACAGTATAGCAGCTAGCGATAGATCCCTGCAACATGAAGGAGCAATCAAAACGTACAGAAATTGTCTGTTTACGGATCAGGGAAACATGGGAGGAATAAAGAGTGCGAGAGATGAGAACAAGAAATCAGCGAGTGCTTAAAGCGCCTTAGCAGCTCTAAAGAAGCTCATTTCGTCGCTAGCATTAGGATTTTTTAGGGCCTTAGGGGACACGTGATTTTTTTGGTTAGTGTTGCTATAGATATGAGTATGTTCTTTTGTAGATCCTCTTGCATTGGCCTGCGCACATGAAACAAATCGACCTCCTCGGATTCTTTATAAACGTAAAATTTATGAGTAATGTTATTTCACATTTTGAATTCACCAAATTCATTTGAAAGTGCAATTCTCATTCTTTAACTTCAGACAACTTCAATATTTTCTACATAGCAAAAGTATTTTCCCCATTGATTGTGACGTGAAAGTGTAAAAAGTAGTAGAGAGGATGAGCAGTCTGACAGAAAAATTATGATAGCGTCCTCTTCTATTAGTCAACTCTGGATGAGCAGTCTGACAGAAAAATTATGATAGCGTCCTCTTCTATTAGTCAACTCTGTGTTCCTATTTCTTTGTTTGCTATTTTAGCTCTTCATTCCACTGACTGTAGCTTTCTACTTGACTATACACACTGTGCGCACAAACTAATGACGCTGGTTCTTGCCTCCTGTCAATTACGCTTCTTGTCACCGAGACACTCAGACTAACCATCGCTGGGATATTACTTTCAGCGTTTTCGATTTACAGATTGCAGACAGGATTTAGGTATAAAGCCCACCCCTGGGTTTTCTCCAGATCTCCAATTCTTGTCCACTACCAATTGAATTGTCTGGATCACACCTCTCATTCCCTGCCTTGAGAATCGAATAGAAGTAGCTAGACCTGCCTGGCTTTGAGCGGTTAAGAGTTTTTGAAAAACAAGTTACTTCACAGAAAGAATGTGTCTCCAGAAGGAAAAACAAAGTGCCCAAAACAGCAGATGACCAGCTGTTTAGAGTGAATTAAGCGATAACTTGGTTATCCTCTGTGGATTACCATTCAACATGTAATGTTAAACCGTTTGTTAGCCCGTCTATGAATTATAGATATCGGTTTTTGGAAATATAATTAGCAGGTGAGCGTTGAAAAAATAAGTATGGTAAAAATGGCTTGGGAATGAGAAAGAGAGACAGACAGAGAAAGAGAGAAGGAGAGAGGGAGAGAGAAAGAAAGAGAAATAGACTGACAGACAGGATAATTTTGTTTTTGTCTTTATTCCAATTGCGTTGTTTAGGTTGTGAGAATGTTGGTATAGCTTACTTGAGTTTAAGAAAATGGCGTTAAGAAGAATCTTAGGATGGACTGGCAAAACGAAATGCCATTTTCCTTTGAAGTTAAAGCACCAATATCAACATTTATTTGGCTTGTAAAGATTAAGTTATAACTTTTGTTTACATAATTATGTCTTCAGATCAATAAGGGGTCTTTACATATGTCTTCAGATCAGTAAAGGGTCTAACATGTAGTCTATGAATATTATCTCGATAGTTACGAGCTCGACCAAACCCTCGGGACAACTTGAAAGAAGGCCCAAGGTATGTTTTTTCTTAACCCATTGTTTGGGCTTGTGAAAATGTACGCCTTGAAAATGAATGGTTCATGTATTCTTAACATTCGAAGTATTGGACTTACTTGTATGAATAGCGTAATTGAGCATGTAGATTATCTTTATTATTTCAATGACTTTCTCATCTAGTCTAAACTCTGAGTTGTTTATCATGACACTGGTTTGTCTAAAGCGCATTATATAACTAATTCAAATCTTGACTTATTATGATCTTTCACAATTTTAATTGTTTTTTTTTCCTATTCGTTCTGAAGCTCTTTCTGTACATTTAGTTACTTGTTTTCGATGCAATATCATGTCATTGTAGGTATCTTCACAAACAAAAATGTATATACAAATATTACCTAAAACTTGTATAGCCTGAACTTATCTATTCTTTAGTTAAACAATTCTATTCAAGCGCACCGACCTCTCTGTAGAGTTTTGAAATAAAATATTGATAGAAAAACCGATGAAAAGTTCGGCCTTTTACTTCATTTCTTAATCTCCAAACAAAAAGTATGTACTTTCGAAACCGATCAAAAGATAAAACATTACTGTCGCCCGCAACATACATAAAGTTAACACAGAATCATGCTGGACTTAATTTTGTTTCAGTGGAAAAAATTCACATGTAAAAATTTAAAACATAAAAAAGTGATGCACGTTATTGATTCCTTTTGAAGATGAGAACAACAATACAGTACAATAGCAATCGCAATGACCGAACCTGCACTTGTACAGATTAATTATTTATTCTTCTGATCCTTTCAACTCTAGCAATTGAGGGTAATACTTTGAATAGGGGCCTCAATATCGATAGAAAAATATAGTGTAAAAAGATCCGCCGGCTGTAATCTTGACAGAATTTATTTTGCTTTTCAAATGGACGAAAACGAAGAACATACAACTGTGAATCCGTTATAGACAATGTCAAGATACACTTTATTTGAATACATGCTTTCCAATCGACCAACAACTACCTAGACCTCACAATAAAATATTTGCCCATAATTGATAATCCACCTGGTAAACATGTCGGCCATGGATTTCTCGAAATGCTAAAATGTGAAAATTCCTTAAGCCAACTTTGTTTAAAAGGCTTTCAAAATCATAAGCAATCGTTCCAGACTAGAAAATCATAACCAGACCCAAGATAAAAGTACATTGGATAACTGCTTCCCATTCCACAGACAAGCACCAATAACCTACAATTACTAACCCACCAGGGACAGTAGCCAAGATACTCGTAATACAGAATGATACATTCTTCCCAGTCCACACAACAACAGCATGGACCTACAACTGAGAATTCACCATGGACAATAGCCAAGATACACTTAATCTAGATACATTGTACATGCTTCCTATTCCATAGAATTGATGAACTGCCATGTAGCTCGAGCAATTAGTATGCTCCGCTAACGCAGTGACGGTCTGTTGTAGCTGATGCATGCATTGACCTACTCACAGTATAATGAATAATGAATAAGTCATTGCTGCACAAAATGTCACGGTTTACCGGCTTAGCCTGTCTTTCACCTGCCCGAAAATGTCAATTTGCTGCAGCCAAAGCCTTATTTCACCCACTTTTTAATCTTTAATGGCTTCATTGCTAAATAAGGATTAATATTATTCATACATCTTATGTGGTCCTATTTGAATTATGGCTACCCTTTATCTATATAACATTTTCTGTTTCAAACTGTTCTGGATTTTTTTTATACGGTTGATTATTTTTTCAATTTTCTATTCAGGCGTTAAGTTGTATGAACCAACCAACGTTCATTTTGACCACGTAGACCACAATAAATTAATCGATATAACCTAAAACATCTATGTCCGTCCGATCGTCTATCCGTCTGTCTGTCTGTCTCTCTCTCTTTCTCTCTCTCTCTCTCTCTCTCTCTCTCTCTCTCTCTCTCTCTCTCTCTCTCTCTCTCTCTCTCTCTCTCTCTCTCTCTCTCTCTCTCTCTCTCTCTCTCTCTCTCTCTCTCTCTCTCTCACATAATGTAAGAACATGCGCAGAACAACCAAACTTGCTGGGATGTTCAATCCGGGGTAACAAGCGTTTGGTTATCCGCGAAAACTCGTCAGAATCAAGGGGCAGAACTCTATGGTAATCTCTGTCTGTTGGTCCGGATACCCAGGACTGCGAGACACGGCGGAGCAATATATAGCCTATGTTTCTGTCCACACAGCGGGTGATTTTAATTAACCCGAGGCCATTCGCTTGTCAGCTCAGCTTGCCACAGACCATCCAGTTTGCGTGAACACGATTGACAGAATCGGCTTTTCATCGATGGATTGGTTCAGGGCCATTATTTTACACATATAAAAAAATAGAAATAAAAATACCACCAATGCATGAAGCCTAAATTTTATTAAAAACCAAACGAACGAAAAAAAAACCAAAAAACATCGCAGCGTCAAGGTTTCAGGATCGGTGTTATTGACAAGTGAAATAAATACTTAAAAACAACCCTGTTCAAGTATCTTTTTTTAAAATACCTGATCGTTCGTTCCAAACTAGAAACTCATAGCCAGCCCCAAGCCACTACAAATGATACATTGTACCACCCAAAGGACTGTACACACCGTCTTATACATCTTTTAATAAACTTAAAATGCTTGTAAGTTTTTCAATATTTTTCGATATCTACCTATCTATCTATCATCAATCATCTATCTATCTATCTATCTATCTATCTATCTATCTATCTATCTATCTATCTATCTATCTATCTATCTATCTATCTATCTATCTATCTATCTATCTATCTATCTATCTATCTATCTATCTATCTATCTGTCTATCTATCTATCTAAATATCTACTTATCAATATACTAGATTAGCCGAAAAACAATCCCATATACACCGTCATATAACTATTGGTTGAAAGAAAGTTCGATTACATATTCTTTTTTTTTTCTCTGTTAAAAATTCCTTTGAGAAGATCCTAGAGATCATTATTAGATTCATTGAATTAGCAAAGGTACGGTTTATTGATTCAATGTAATGCAGAAAGGCATGTAATAGACTTGTTTGAAACGATTCTATTTTAATAAATCTGAAATCCCAAGGCTTTTGTTTGTTGTTCATTTAGTAATATTGTTTTGGCATTTTTTAGGTGGGATTCCAAATCCATTCTCAATATTTCTGAACAATCTTTATTCCTACTTGTTTTTATCTCCACAACAGAGTAGAGAATCCCAATAAAGGAGATGTAGTGGAGCCGCCCCAGGCGCTGTATCGAGCGCAAAGTGGCAACAGTGATCAAGGTTTCAATGACATTGTCATTGCCGATCTTTGCCGGTAAACACAGAAAAGATTTGCACTCACGCAATCATGTCGCATGTTGGAAACCTTAAAACATGACAAAAAGCTGGGACCACACGATGCATCGCTTTTTTAAAATCTCCTGGTTCAGGTTATGAGAGTAAACTATGGATTTTATCGACTGTTTGCATTCTCTTAGCAGCGGAAGTTCTGCGATGAGATTTCGAGAGGAAGCCGACAGGAGTCCACCAATCAGCAAGAGCTAATTGAATTATGACGTTCACCTCACACAGTAGTCAAATGCAACGCTGTTCTACAATGTCCGCCTATATGGACTTGGGCTCACGCGAATGTTTAACAAATACAGAGAGTCTCACAAGCAATATTATCATTTTTTTTTCTTTTTCTTTTTGCAATTAACAAGCCCTGTACTGTGATCAAAATTTAGCGGGCAATAGTTCGGCGAAAAGGTTTTTAAAAAGAATTAATCTTCTCTTTTCTTCTATTTTAAAAAAAAAGTTTTTTCATTGATACTTTTTTCCATCCATTTTGTAGTATGTGACAGTAAAAATGTACATTTTGATACGTTTGGTTAAGGGATAGAAGAAAGATAAAAGAAAAAAGAATTTCTTGTAATTAAAACGAAATGACATTTTGCGAAATAAATTTCAATTGGAGGATATGAATAATTCTTAACAAATACCACTTTGGTTGTTATTATGTCGCTGTGATTTAAAGTTACAATCGCATGTTCATCTCAAAGACACACGAATCATATTTGTTATCGCTGTGAAAAAGGTCAATCTTTGCGAAAGATAACTAAGATTATAGATAATATACGCTACATGTGCAATCAAATGAAAAAAATGTATTAATGTGTTACATGTGTCATGATAAATGAAAGTTGTCAAAAAGTTTCATGAGTTTTGTCATTTTTGTTTGCTTCTTTTCACCTTTTTTGGCCAGTATCTCGATTGTTCTCTGAACAATATCTCTCCTTTCTCTCTATCCTTTTCTCCCTCACTCTTACTTTCTCTCTCCTGATCTTGGGTATTTGATGTAATATTAATTATTTTACATGTACTAGTAGAACTATTATTGAACAAGTTTGCTTCGTCTTGGTTTATACCTATGCCACGTCTTTTATTTATGTCTGAGTAATAAGCAATGCGTAATGATTGCCCATCCAGAACATTGGCGAGTCATAAAACAAGTCTGTGAGGTGTCAATTGGGTCAAATAAAGTATACTGAAACAGAATGAAACAAATATGGATGAAATCCCCGGAGTTCAATCATTGGATGTGACTTAATCAACTAACTAGTAGGACTTTTGGAAAATTCATTGCGACCGACCTCTCACTCACTCTTCCCCTTGACTAGTTCGTTGTCGGGGAGACATGAAGGATGACGTGTATCTCAGCAATCGCCAATGGGTTACGCCTGTATTTTGCTGACTTGATCAGGGTGGGCTGTCTAGTCGGGTCCACTGCTGTCTTTTATTAATAATTATTGATGTTAATGGCTAATATTGATGACACTCTTGTGTATTAGGAATGTGACTTCAACAGGAGTTACGGAACCTAGTTAGAAGACATGAGCTCTGCCGTAGGTTCTAGTTAGCTCATCAAGCTAGTGGACTGAGTAATAGTAATCGGTGTGACTTGATCTTGTCTTTAGAAGGGGAAATAAAGCGCACACAAAATGGGAGAAAAGGTTAGATCTTCTACAATATAAAACTATGATGTTTCTGCTTATTGAACATCTCTCACGTGTTGAAACAATTTGGAATAGCTTTTTACGAAATCTCATTCTCAATACCTAGTGACGCTCATAATTATGACAGACTGATTAAGAAGAATCTATCGCTGTTTCATTTGTGCCTAGTAGAGAAATCTTTAGGTATTAAGTTTATTAAAAGCTCTATTTACTATAGACTGGTGTTGCATAGACCATCGAGTTCATCAATGACCAACTGCGTAATTTCCGCCATGTTCGCGTGCACGGTGCTCACTCAGTTACTGCGGGCCCTACGGCGTGAGATGAAGTGCTCACGTCGCGTGATCGTACAGCGCAACCTGAGAGAATTCCATGAAACCAGCGCTCAATACGAAGAAATGATGTCACGCAGATAACTAGCCTGAATAATGCAGGTGTGATTGATGACAGACATATTGTATAGACATCCACCCAAACGCGCCTTGGCCTTGTTTCATAACAACCTCCTCACCTTCTTTCAATATCTCTTTCTCTTTTTGTCTCTCCCCCTCTCTCTATCTAGAGAAAGCAAAGCCCTAGCCTACGACTTCTAACCTGTATGGGGACGTAACCCCGGAACGACATACCCAGACTTTGTCGGCTAAGCTATTCTGACACCGACCCAACATTAGGAAAAGTCAAGTCAAGTCAAGTCATTAGGAAACAAGGCTACCTGACCCTTAGTTAAAAGCCGGTTCATTTACAGATTTAGATACCTGACGGTCATTTTCATTGATCCTTTTGCAGGTTTAAAAAATATAGCATGTGACATCCTAAATATATATTTATTAAGGCAGTAAGACAAAATTAGAGCAGTGACCAGCGTAACGAATGCAACACTCTTGACCAGCAAGTAAGAGTCAGACAGGAGCAAGCTCTTTATCGCCCCCAGGCCATGAACGATTTTAGTTCCCATATTTCAATCAAGCACAAAACAAACTCTCCATCAATATTTAAAAACGTCCGTGTACAATGAGGCGTTGCTTCTGTTACTGTTTCTTTTCGTGACGTGAAACATAAGACAGACTTATTCTTTGCATGAAGTGTTTTTTTTTTTTCCTTTTTTGTTTTTCTTATATCTGGAAAAAGTTTTACGCTCTATTTTTTCCTTTTGTAGCGATGTCAATATTCCCTTTTATTTTTACTCGTGCCTTTGAAGCTGATGACTTTAAGTCAAGTGTGTGAAAGCTAGTAAGAAAGAATACTAGTTGAAACGCGCGCTTACCAATCAGTAGAGGCTGGCTTAACGTAGTCAATAACGTGTACATTAATATACAATTGTAAGTACTGTTATTGATTATTCGAATATAGATCAATTAATCAATGCCGCTTTCGAAAAATATGTCCATCATTACTACAAGAAAATATTGTTCTAAAGTCACTGACAGTTATGCTACATTTTGACTAACTTAAATCCGTATAAAAACTATTTTCAGGTATAAAAAAAGGAAACAAAAAGCCACGTCACGCAAAGAATAATTTCTCCGAGTTTCAAGTGACGAAAACGAACTTTAACAAAAGCAACGCCTCGTTGCACACAGACGTTCATAAATTAATATTGATGGAGAGTTTATTTTGCGCGCGATTGAAGTATGCGATCTACAATCGTTCACATACTGTCCTCTACATTACTTTTCAGAACAAACGATTCAATTAATTGATTTTTTTTTAATTTGCCTAAACTGCTCTATACTTCAATAAAAAAAAACAACAATCAAAAGACATGAAACGAAAGACAAACGAAGACACAGATAAAGGATATCACCAATAGGCAAAAGGCAACTTATAGAGTTAGAAAAAAAAAACAATTTTACACACATAAATGAGCTGAATACATACAAACTCACAATAAATATGAATTAATTTTTGCTTTATTAACAACATAACTAAAAGGTTAATTTTAAAGTCGTATTGGGTGTTAATAATTCGAACGATAAATCTGAAGATTTCAAACTTTTCAAAGCAAGCAATTACCTTGCTAAATTAAACTGTACAGTTTGAATGGTCTCTGTTTCTACAGTTTAAAAAAGCAAGAACATATTTTTAAATTTCTGAATGTATTTAGAATACCAGAAGGCTTAAAAAGGGACTATAAAATTATTTGAAGGTTACTTGAGTATGAACTATTTTGAAGTACGCTTTCTAGCATTCTAAAAATAAATTATTTATATCAACTAAAATTATAAGAAGTTTAAAAACACTATATTACAGTCTTGATACTGTTACTTAAATACGTAATGCATCGTCAAAATTTATTCACGTTTAAAAAGATGACTCTTCAGAGCTTTTTTAAAAGTTCCAAGGCTTGCACTCTCCCTAATCTCTCGTGGAAGAGGATTACAAACATGTGGTCCCTGACACTTCAATGATCGGTCGCCAAATGATCTTAAATTAGTTTTACGCGTAAAAAGCGGATAATATAGCCCTCTGTGGTCTCAATTAACAAGTTAAGATTCTTTATATTTAAAGCCTCGTATGAACTTTTACACAAAGAGTCCGAGACTTTTAATAAGATTCCAACCATGCAAGTGCTTTTCTTGTACTATTTAAATTAATTTTTAGACGATTTAACAGAAAATTTCATGGTCTATTGTGTCAAATGCTGCACTTAAATTAAAAAGGCTTAGCAAGCAGAAGTTCCCCAAGTCAATAGTGACAAGACTGACAATAACGTCATTGAAATCACACAAAGAGCAGTTTCAGTTGAATGTTGAGCTCTATAGACAGATTGAAAAGTGTCTCTAAAGTTATTTATTTCAAAATGTAGTAAAAGTTTTAGCCCGACTTTTTCTAAAATATTCGAAAGAAAAAAACAAATTCGACACAGGTCGATATTTTTTAAAATCCTTTTGATCCACATTATGCTTCTTCAGGAGAGGCTTTATGGTAGCCTTTTTGAAAAGTGACGGAACGTGCCTTGTAGTCAAAGAGGTATTTATAATGTTTGTGATGGCCGGTAAAAGTTCGTCAATGCACGACTTAACCAAATGTATTGCTAAGATTGTAAATTGTATTTGTAGAAAAAGGGGAAAAGAAGTGAAGGTAAAATAGGTCTTATTGTCAAAGGTAATTGATTTATGAAGTAATTAAATATCTAATATAATATAGAAATACGTAACTAAATTACTGCAGGAAATGTAATTTATTGTAACCTATTTGCAAGAAGTGCAGTGGTCTAAGTTTACACAAAATAAGTCTGCGGAATAGGGACAGCAACGAATGGCGTGCTGTTGTGATGTCTGCTGGAGATCCTATCGACGAACACGGCGACGGAGACAAGTAACAAGTAAGTATTTGCAAGACATGATATAATATCAAGCCCATAGAGGAGTATAATAATATACTGTGAAAACAGACAAATTCTGCCTGTTGAACATGACTCATTTTTTTTCAATAAATCGAAAAAATATACGTTTTGTTGTTGTAAAATCACTATCACTATCTTGCAATTCTAATTTTAAAAAAAATAGTATTTACACACATTCATATTTTCCCCCGCGCATGTGTGACTGATATTTTGATGGATGTCGCCAATAAACTCAAGCCACATTTTAATAAAAACCCAAAATTTAACTTATTTACTCTCCACACTTTTCTTATCTATTTTCATACTATTTTTACTTCTCACGTAGTTGCTAGCATGACAAACACACACAAGATATGAGGGGAAAACAAAAATTTCAATTTGATAATTTAAATAATTTTTTACTCCATTACTTTTTTTATATATAAAAAAACCACAAAGAAGTACATATTTTCTGAAAGTTTATCCATTTTCTATCTGATTATGTTTAAAATTAAACAAAAAAGTTTTGTAAAGAAAATCGTTAGCGAAAAAAAAAGCTTTAAAAAAAGTAGTCGGGTGGGAATTACAGTTGGAGGGCCTTGAGTGCATAAACGGAAAAAAAATTAGATTCTCTAAAAACATTATGGAGTTCCTGCTTGTTGAACACCCTTAATTCATGTTTCCCAAAGAAGAGGAAACAGTTTATTGTTTGTTTATTTTCTTTTTTTTTCGGAAATTTCATTCCCAATATAAAAGAGTTGCACACAATATCTTTTCGGATTAGTTTTGATGAATATTGATGTTTTGATTTCCAATCAGTCATAGTTAACAGCTAATACAATTTATTTGAAATCTTAGAGACTAATGCAAAAAAGACATCATTTATCTTAAATACCATTAATAAATACCCTTATCTTCCTAAGTCATCATTCTCAAAAGAGATGCGTTTCGTTTTCGACTGGCTTGTCTTTATGTAATTAATTCAAGATGCATGTCGGAATAAAACTTTATATTCGTTTATAACAAAATTGAATGAGCTCATGCCATTTCGATATATCAAGTAGAGTGATCAGCAGAAACTCTCCAACAAGGAAACAAAACTGTTTAACTTCCGGAAAAATCAATGCGCTATTCATGAAGTATTTTAGCGCAATTTAAATAAGAATCTAATTCCCTTCTCTTTTACTCCATCCCTACTTACTCTGCTTCCTCAGCTTTTATTCCAACTCTCTCTCTCTCTCTCTCTCTCTCTCTCTCTCTCTCTCTCTCTCTCTCTCTCTCTTTCTGTTTCTCTCTTCTCTTGCTCTCAGAGCATCTCACTCGATCTCTTGCTGTTTTCTCGGGTGATTCTGTCATTAAAGGGGAGAAGTGTAAAAAATAAGAACATACACAACATCAACAACAACAACAACAACAACAACAACAACAACAACAAAAACAACAACAACAACAACAACAACAACAACAACAACAACAACAACGACAACAACAAAGCAACAACAAAGCAACAACAAACTATCACAAAAAAACTACAAAAACAAACCAAAGCAAAAGAACAACGCACAATTGCGTGCGCAAATTTCAAAAATACAAAAACAACATGAAAACATTTTACTCACTTGTGATTTTGCGTGAGGGTTGAAATGAAGTTGAAGTTGACTTGGCTTGTTGCGATCGTCTTTTTTCTTGCAACAAAGTGAGCACTTCTCAAACTGAAAACTTGATGCTTGGGTGGCTGATATGTAAAATACGCTAAGTCTATAGTTACTCTCTGCGACTACTGCGAGCTCACTTGGGATGCCCCGCCGAGAGCGACCAGTCCTAATATGGCGGTGCGTCACCCGTCAACCCCACACAACCGACCAATCAAAAGCTAGAATCTCGTTTGCGCAGTCTCTGTTCCCTTCCGACATAATTCCAAACATCTCTGGTTTAACGCCCCTGTGTTTCAGTCAACAACAACAACAACAACAACAACAACAAGCGTACTTAAAACTTTCCTTTTCTGACTCTCTGTCCGTCTGGGTAACTGTGTGTCTCTTTGACTGTGTCTCTATCTCTCACTCTCACTCTCTCTCTCTCTATTTCTGTTTCTCTCTTGCTCTCAATCTCTCATTCTCTCTCTCTCTCTCTCTCTCTCTCTCTCTCTCTCTCTCTCTCCCTCTCACTCACTCGCTTTCTCTATTCTCCCTCTGGCGTCGTGCTTACACATGTAAACCCCCTCTCTGTCACATTCTATATCCCCCTCTCTTTGTCAGTTTCACACTTACCCCCCTACCCCATCTCCCATATGCTTTTGTATTGTTCGCTTCTGTTTTCTTTACTATATTAATTTTTTTTAACGTAGCAGCATTTTCAGCGCAAAGCTTTATTGATAACTCTTAAAACGAAAATATAATCTAAAAAAAAAAAAGAAGAAAATAATTGTGCATCAAATTTAAAAAGAACTATTAATACTTGAAAAAAAACAACAAAAACAACAGCGTAAAACTTTAAAGTTCGCACAGTATATAGATCGATTGATTGTTAGACAAATAGATAGATTGGCACATACATAAGAAGACAAGTGTTTGATATTATAAACTGCATTTTCTTGATAAAGTTCCAGGATAAGGATTAAGAAAGTATATAATAACGAAGAATTTTCAACTGTATTTCCACATTATTTCGACATCGTTCGAACAGTTTCTTGTAAAAGTGCTGATGTGTACACCGCCTTGATGCGAATTCCCTTTTTAGAGGCTGAGTTGAAGGAATCCGTCGGCTCTTTAAAATACACAGAGGAGAAATGTCATCTTCAAGAATAAGAATTTAAAATGCATACATTAATGCACAAAAACCAACTCCCTCAGCACCTAGACGACGTTAGGTAACGATAATCTATCTCAAAGCGTTGCGCTTAACACTGAAAGAGCATAATTATTTTTTCATTTTGATTTTCCCAGAAACCTCCCTGCAACAATTTCAACTAGACAAATCTTCAACTTTTCTTGCAATGATAATCTTTAAGGTAGACGGCTACAATCATTGTTTCATTCAACACTTCTAGAACAAATTTAAAAGGAGATTCGTTTTGATCAACTGCTATTCAATGGCGAAAGATAGTTTTGCAGCCAATGTGAAAATGTCAAAAGTCATTTTTAAAGGACGGGTGAGAAGTGGTGAGAGAGAGAGAGAGAGAGAGAGAGAGAGAGAGAGAGAGAAGAGAGAGAGGGAGAGAGAGAAAGAGGAAAAGGGAGAGAAGGAGTTGTTGTGTTGTTGTTTTTGTTTAGCGTCTAGCGTCAGCACTATATTGATCATATTGTAGACGAGCTCCTAGACCAACGTCTGACACGTTTAAATGCTGCCACACAGAAACAGTGCGGGGATATCATGACTCGTTCTCAGCCAGTCACATAACAATGACACGGACTCAACCAGTGGGGGACATCAGAGTGGGCTTGAACTACGGACTTTCTGCGTCGAAAGCCAACAAGGGCTATACCCCCGCCCCCGCCCCCGCCCCTTCTCCCGCAGTTTGTTGTCCAGGAAAGACTGAGAGAGGAAGAGAGAGAGAGAGAGAGAGAGAGAGAGAGAGGGAGAGAGAGAGAGAGAGAGAGAGAGAGAGAGAGAGAGAGAGAGAGAGAGAGAGAGAAAGAGAGAGAGAGAGAGAGAGAGAGAAGAGAGACAGACAGACAGACAGAGAGAGAAGAGAGAGAGAGAGAGAGAGAGAGAGAGAGAGAGAGAGAGAGAGAGAGAATAGCACACAAAAAATGCAGGAAATTCGGTATTTAACAACCAGCACGAAAGTTAAGAAAAAATATTTAAAGATGGGTAAGATTAAAGAAGAGAAGGCATGCCCTGTACATTCTGTAACGCTGGCAACCTATGTCGACACAGACACAAAGTTTGGAAGCTAATGATAAATATTGTGATAATGCACGTTGATCAGCATCGCGAGTATTGACATTACGGTGTCTAGAGCAAATATGGCAGCGTTAAGCAAAACGATTTTGAAAAGTTATTTTTCGTCTTTCTCTATGTGGCACCTCAAAAAGTTATCAGCCGTTAGTGTTCGTACCTGTCGGTGTTTTGTTAATAAATTACCAATATGGGCTAGCTAGTTGTCATAAAAGCTTTATATTTACTTATTACTCCTTTACTGATCAGAACAAAACCTTTTTATTCACCTACAGGAAATCTAAAATTCAATAAAAAATTTACAGTTATAACGTGATGATTTTTTCCTGAGGCCTTTTTTCAGCGTAGTGTCAGAACGTATTTAAATGGATGGGACTCTATTTTTGTCATTAAATACGGCGAAAATCCGATGGAAAATCACGTTTGAATCGGTAACGTGGTTTAGGCAAAAGTTAAGAAAAGTATTCTGGAAGACATTAACCCCAAAACCTATAATTAGGTTCAAAATGGCACACCCAAGTGATGCTAAAATGTGCGACTTATATACAAAGTGCGCAAACTGAACAATTATTTTAATCTTAATTAATAGCGCCCTGTTGTTCTGCTTGTGGCACATTTTTCAATTTCTTCCAAGCAGAAAAAGTATATTTTTTGCAAAATATCAATCGTAGTCAAGAAATATAATCACCTGTGCTCAAAATAATAATTATTTAGCTCTGACATGTCGCATGAACGGCAATACCTATACTTAGAGAATAAAAAAATCTAAGGCTAAAAGAAGAAGGAAAAACAATAAGCAAAAACAAAACAACAACAACAACAACAACAACAAACAAATATGGAGAACTTATGACGAAATTTAATAAAATGAACATGCATGATTTATATTAACGAGCCCAATTAACGATCTCTTGGCTAAAGTATGCATAAGCTGTCATATGCTTTAAACACAGAATCTATTGAGCTGGCTATATTTGTGTGGATTTTTACCAGTATTTTGCAATGCATTTTTTCAGCAAACCCCATTGCTTTTCACTCAGTCCCGACTTCTCAACTTGATCTTGATCATCATCCTCTTATGGGCGAATAGGATAAAACAATATTATTTTAGATCACTGGTAAGAACAGCCACAATATTATTATGAACTATAAAACGCAGCGAAAGGTCCAAGTGGACAGATAGGTAGAAATATATGTATATAGCAAGATACGAGGACATAATAGATGGATTGTGTTCTATATAGGGTTTAACGTCTCCTAGGTTCCTCTAGGGGGTCCTATACGACGACAGAAAGATGGATAATAATAATATACCTATATGATATAATATAATATAATATAATATAACATAATATAGTATAATAATTATAATATTATAGTATAATATAATATAATATTTCTCTCTCCCTCTCTCTCTCTCTCTCTCTCTCTCTCTCTCTCTCTCTCTCTCTCTCTCTCTCTCTCTCTCTCTCTCTCTCTCTCTCTCTCCTTTCTCTCTCTCTCTCTCTCCTCTCTCTCTCTCTCTCTCTTTCTGCCTATCTATTTATGTTTTAATATTTCAATCCATTTATGCATCTACATAATTAAATACCGATATACATATATATTATAGAAAAAAAGAGAAAGAGCGAGGGCGATATTTCTGGATTATTATAATTATGTGAGATAACAGCGAATGCGGGTGATGGAAGAGAATAGTTCAGGTGACAGAAAAGACAAACGGAGCTTTAGAACGGCCTTCAAATGGATTAATAGAAATAAATGCGTCAACCGAATTTAATGTAACACAATATGCAGAAAAGATTATAACACATTATGCCAATTTACAGGAACATAAAAATTTGTAAATTAAATTAGTAAATTAGATTATCAAAATATATTTACATTAACAAGAAAAGATGACCTTGCTCCTTCTCCCCCCCCCCCCCCCCCCAATTTTGCACCCCAATTTAATTATGTCCGCTTCTCTCCCTTTCACTTTTGTTTATTTTAAGTCTGTCTTTATCTTTATCTGATTGCTTGTCTATCTGTCTGTTTGTCTGACTCTAAGACGGTAACCTTTTCCCATTCCCGTTTTTAAATACATTGCATTTTTCTATCCAGACCAATAACAATTTTTGATCTAGAACGTTATGCTTAAGTTAGAGAAGTTTTAAAGAGCATTTTTAATTATTTACAAACTAGAGACATTCTGTAGAAACAAAAATTCCCATTGGAATGAATGACGCAGTCAAAAGGATGAGATAATCATTCATAATTCAACAAGTACATTAAAATGCGTGAAAAACATCCATTTGGGAAACTACTTTTGTAAGATAGACAGCTTGTTATTAAAATCATGCTATAATTCTATAGAAATGTACAAAAAAGTTGGCAATATTTTTGAAGTAAAGAAAAATGTTATGTTGCGAAGCTTCTTGCTATGTGGTGGGTCTTTGAAGAAGGTCTTGGTCACGTATTTCCCACAAAAAAAAGATGAAATCACTGTAAATGCAAGGAATCCACAGAGATTAAAAAAAATAAAAATAGAGATGCTGTTGTCAGTGTTCCGTTATGGAACTAGCTCTACGTACATGGTAATAGAAGCAAATTAATATATATTACTTGACTTGACTTGACTTGACTTGACATATTCAATGGAATGAAGTGGTTTATTGAGTCAGAGTGTGGATTTCGTAACAACAGTTAAAACGAATCAATAATCAGGTTCAGTGGATTTAGTATCTCCGAGGGAATTTTATTGTATGTTTAATCTAAAAGGATGGCAAATACAGTCTTCTGGTAAGCTTAAGATATACGAATAAGGAAGGAGACTTACGACGAGTTGTAAGCTACGACTGTATTGTACTAACGACCCCATGTGTTTTTATATTATATCTATTTCACTTAGATATGTATTAGTTTTGTTTTTCAATTGACCCTTGTTAGATTTAAATTTAGACGCTTTAAGTTTTCACTTTATATAGACCGTTTTCTGCAAATGAAAAGTTAATGAAAGTTATTGAATGATTTACTGAATATTATTTTACAATCCCATTCTTTTAGGGCTTGATTTTAAACTTTTTATTCTGAGAACTTTAAATTTAAGGCGTACAGATAAACTTGTTAGCGTAGTATTAACTACTAGTTTATCGATTATCATATCGACATAAACATTTGGAGAATTTAGAGTAAAATTTAATGCTATGCAATGCGGTGACAGAAAATGTATTGTTTTGCAAAAGATTGAGATAAGAAACAAAACTGCTTTCTTGTTTATTTATGTTCTTATTGTTTGACCCGTGAAAGCACATGCCAAAATGCGAAAATTTCTTTACGGAAAATGGCTCTATTAGAATAAATGCCTAAAATACACCGATATAATTATGTAAAAGCTTAACACCACTTTTGCCATAGCTTCGTGACCCGCGTGGAAAGATCGTAATGTTAACTTTATCTAACATTGTTTGCACTAGGATATTGCATTGTATATCTGATAGATGTTGCTTATTTTTTAATTGAAGTGTTTATCTTGTTACCACTCGCCTCCTTTTTGAATTGAAAGCAGTATGGGCTTAATTTCTTGACTGTCGTGAGACTAAGTTATTATTTTTTGTCTTCTCTAATAAGCAAAGCCGTGATGTTGACATGCCTTGTATTGGCTGCTGAAACTCAGAAAGATGCTATTTGGTTTATAAATAAAATGGCCATTCCATGGTTATACGTGTCTCATTTAAATTATATTGCCAAGCTGACATTAACAAGGTTGTACCATTAACAAGGTTACACAGCAGACCAGCGAGTACATGCTTGGTATTTCGGATGTACCTTTTAACCCACCGGTCTTTGAGTTTACAAACCTTGAAACGTTCCCAAAAAGTATACATTTTTGACAAACCATTATCTTAATGGAGAATATAAATCGTTGACAATGGACTTGGAAAAATCAAATCGACGCTGACGAAAGAAGAAGCTTTTAAAAAACAGCAAGGTTAGATGAATTCAGTATCGAAAATAAGTACGACAGTATTGGTAAAATCTATGAATAGTGCAATGTTTTACAAGGTTCCACATAGATTTTTTTTTTTACAGAGATGAAGGCACCAGAATCATGTAGTCGAACCTCGGATCTTCTTCTCGTCACTGTAAAGCCCTTCGAAATAAGATTTAGATTCATATCTGAAAATCAGTAAAATATAAAGAAGCAATTCTAATGATCCAAGTGGCTGAAGTCATTTGGTTCTATGTGCGCGAGGACGCAAGAGGAGTTAAGGCTAGATCTCTTATTTCAAAATGTAAGTAAATTAATAACAGACAATAATTTATGATGGCACTAAAGACTTAACAATGTCTCGATATTTGAAGTAATTGTTGTCTTCAAATAATCTCCTTATCAAACATACATGTACTTTTTTTTTTAAACGAAGACCACCAGACGAAGTGCCTAAATGTGTAAGCACTCTAAGTTGTGTCAGTGGTGCCTTTGACTGACCACCAGGAGGTCCGTGCCTGGAACCTAATACTGCAATAGGTGCCTTCCGTCTCCGTATGGAATCCTCTGCGAAACTTGTTGAAAGTTAAACTTCTCAGAAAGTGCTCTCTGGTAATCACAATATTGGAGCATGGCAAAAGGAGAACTTAAGGCTTTGTCGCCTCGAGACTTAGAGCACTTTCAAGAATTGAGAGTATCATTATGAGCAAGGGCTGCCGATGCAGGGCGCGTCATTCATGATTCATTCCGAGTCTCGCTAGACTGACTCCAGCGTGAGGCCTAATGAGAAGTGGGTAGACAGGGAGAAGCTGTCAGACGCATGGACGCATCGCTGGCGACAAGTCGTTAGCGTTGGTACAGACATAGTGCGCAGCTGCTACTGAAATAATTATCGGATATCGCCAATAACTTTTGAGAGGTGCAAAAGTTCGCAGCCAACTTATGAGCTTACCTCACACTCACAGTATTAATGTAGACAGTTCGATTAAATCGGTAACTTTGGCTTAATTTACTGATTCTTAAGAAACCCCGAGCAAAGCGTGCATAACATCGGTGAGATTTCATATTCTTCATACGTATGCCCTTGGCATGATGAAACTAACCAGAGAAAGAGAGATATGGAGGGACATGATCACCAACGCTATGAGGCATGGTACTTGATGATGATGATGATGCCCTTGGCCTTGGCAGTATGTAACACCCTGAGGTTTTTTGCAATGGAGTTAATGGGAACGTTAAAAAATAAACAACACACACAAATAAAATGTGACCTAAAATTCGAATTTGACACGTTGACACATTAAAGATAAAAAAAAAACAATATTAAATAAACGACTCTGCATTACTTTCGATACTATTATTCCCCAAAGTATTCTAAAACAAAAACACCTAGTTTTGAAAACCATTTTGAAAATTGATTGTTGATTACGAGCAGTTGCCCCCTACCTAATGAGACGAGAAAAGCCGTCTCATTGGTATTAAAAGCTGATGAACTTTCCTCTCTTGTTTTACAAGCGTCTTAACTGCTGAAATTTCACAATGGAGAAAAATGCGTCAATCTCACGGCTGGTTCAAGATGATAAGTTGTTGTTGTTGTTGTTGTTGTTGTTTGTTGTTGTTTGTTGTTGTTGTTCTCTCTGCACTGCCGCGCTGTCAAGTAGTTGCGAGGTTTAATAACATAAGATGCAGGCCGATGAACTCAAAACTATTATGAGATTTAGTCGCTAATAATTTAATGGACAGACATGAACTCTGTTATTTTAGCCATACTTAGCGGACTTGCCCTTGTACGGGTATCTGTATGTTTGTTCTAAATAACTGTATGCACTTTGTTTTGTCTGTGTATAATTGCAACCGCGCTACACCTGTTTGTAAACACTGCTTTTCTTATTAACACGCCTTTTCCGGGTGACTGGTGTTAAGGGATATTATTTTCCAAAACACTTCTTTAATCTGGTAGAAAAAAAGACATCATTTGGTTTTCATCCTATCGGTAGGGTACCTATTACTTCCTCGCGGTGTCGGTGCCTGTCACCATACTCCCAATGGGCGTTATCCGACAACAAACGTCCTGCGAGGGCGCCTATCTTCCAATCTCTCGCCTCTAAGCTCCTCAGTGCCGGCTGGCCGGAAATTGCAGGCCGGTGCACCGTGAAAATAATCCCCTATAAAGCACGGAGCCCATTTACAGCTACGGCAAGGGGTATATCAACTGTCAACACGCCGGAAACTGTGAGAGTTCTCACCAAGATGGCGTGTTGTTTTGGTTGGGACCTTTTGTTTCTGCTTCATCGAACAACGAAAAGACTCTGCTTTGTAAAAAAGAACCCACCTCCAATTAGAGAGTATCCAGGCGTTGGGCTGGTGTTTTGTTCTCAAGTCTTTATTTTGTTTTCCAAAAGAGACATATACAGAAAGGTTGGTAATGATAGCTTTGGGGTACATGTGGCAACTATTAGATTGATAGCACCGCACTACGGGTGGTGTGATAAACATTTAAATGGAGGGATACGAGGTAAGCCCAAGGATAAAGCATGCATGTGTATAACTGAATACCTAATCCAACCAAAGAGGTAACATTACAAATTCTCTTTCTATTCTATCTATCTATCTATCTATCTATCTATCTATCTTATCTATCTATCTATCTATCTATCTATCTATCTATCTATCTATCTATCTATCTATCTATCTATCTATCTATCTATCTATCTATCTATCTATCTATCTATCTATCTATCTATCTATCTATCTATCTATTTCTCGCAGCGATCTCCTCCTCATGCATGTTTTCTACAAAAATGTATAACTCCTCTAACAAGAAAATGTAGGTACCGTATCTGTTTAAATGACGTGTGTTTTTTTTCAGTTGGCTATTTATCGGATCAATTAAGGAAAAAGACGACATACTTGATCAAAGCAATATAAAAAACTTCAGAAAAGTATAATACTATAGGCATCTTAGAAGATTCGTACCAAACACTGCAACAAAATCACCAATATTGTATTTCGACGCCCTTTATCATCTCCCAATATATTTTTTTCATCAATTTTGTCCATATAAAATTTACCGAGCCTTTCTAAAACCGAGACAACAAAACTGGAATTCTACCGATAAATCCAAGGTTTCTTTATGTCAC
>RQTK01000365.1:322944-409516 GCA_003991915.1 Elysia chlorotica | reverse complement strand
CTATCTCTTCTTTTTTCTATCTTTCCCATTCTCTCTGAATCAAAATATAGTTGTCTGTGTGTCTGTATCACCCCCCCCCCTTTCTCTCTCTCTCTCTCTCTATTTAACTTTCCAAGAACCATAGCAAAATGGTATATCAAAAATTGGAATCCTCCGAAAAAAATTATTTACATTTCTTTTCAACATCGACATAAATATCGCAACATATGAAAATAAGATTAGAAAGATGTCATAGTACAACATAGGCTCATGAATATGAAGGAGATTAGATTTTGCTGTTTTTATTTTCTTATAACGAAAACACTAAGACAGTTGATCCACATAGATTCAATTATCAGATGACAATGATATCGTTCCTTCATATGGTGATCACGATCTCGACTCATACAACGACGTTAATGTGGATTTCAGTCGTTGCCATAGAGCGAGATGTAAAGAAATATAATCTAAACACAGACACATTTTCTATTATTTATCGTATTTCTATTTTTGACCTACTACACTCTAATAAATCCATATAAACGTTGCAGGAAAACCTTATAGATGTAATTGCCTTCTATGTTCGTCTTTTTTCGTCTTTGCAAACTATGGTATTAAGCTTGTAGTTTTAGTTGTGTGGCAATCCTATATTGACGTAATAACCTCCCCCCTCACCCTAAAAAAGAAAAAAAAAGTCTGTCATACCCCTAATATTCCCTAAATAATATCGGGCTAGCTATGTTCAAGATCATTATAGTTCAACAACTTGAAACTTCAGGTCCTTAGACTGACTTTCCTAAAACAAAAAATTTACCGGAGCATTTGAAGGCAAATTGCCATTGGTATATGAAAATTCCCTGGCATTATTGAGAAAACACAACGGTGTCTACCGAATCCATTATTGATTTCACCATAAGTACCGAGCTTATGTTTTGTGCGCAAGGCTTACTAGGTTCGGTGTGAATGACGTCTTCTTGCGCTGGCGTCATCAGTTCAGCAAGCCGATTTCTTGTATGATTTCCAGTTAAGGTTTTCGTGTATCCTTCTTGAGATGATTAGATAACGCCTCAATAATCCAAAACACTTATGGGATGGTTATGGACACTGGTAATCTCTCTTAAAGCTTGAAATGTTTGACTTTCTCTGAGGATCTTCTCCTTTGCCCGCTATTTCTTTTTTTTTTTTTAACCTGAGTTATTTTCTCACTTAATCAAAATGAAGACATGGTTGTGGAGTTTAAGCTTCTTCTCTAGCTCTCTAATATATCCGTCTGTGTCCATTTTTCTCCATCTTGCTCGTTTCCTGTCAATCTATATCTTAGTTGATCGAAATTCTCTCTCTGTCTCTCTTCGGTATTCACTGCTCATTAATACGATATTCAATGATCTCTCTTGCTAGCTTCTATTCTCCTTAAGTTCTTTTTCCTTTCTCCAAACTACTGCCGTCTGCCTATTTCTCTCACTCTCCATTTCCTTTTCAAGCTCTCAGCTTTCTTTATTTCTTCCTCTCTTCTCTATCGATTTCATTTCCATTTTAAGGTTATCCGGACTCTGTGAGAGATTTTGTCTCAAAGTACTTTCCCCCATCATTACAATTGAGTCAACTCGCGCAGGTCTTCTGTACACACGTTCTCCGAATTGGAATGGAATGACTATAATGAAAACCTTACGCTATTTCAGGGAGGAAAAGACAAGCTAAAGTCAAGAGTAAAACAAGGCATTCATCGATGTTTTTTGGAAGTCTCATACTCTTTAAAGGACATTAAAGTATCGTTATCTTTTCGTGTGCCATGCCTTTGTAAACACGTAAGCTTTACGAAAGATAAAAAATGTGCCGTAAGTACTTGCTGTGTGTGTGTGTGTTTTTTTGTTGTTTTTTTTTTTTTTACAAGCATAAGTTTTACGAAAATAAAGGGGGGGGGGGGGGTAAAAAAAACAACAAACAAAACCAGCTTCTTTTTCAAAGTGGGAAAACTATGTTTAAAATTTATTTATCAAAGTTACTTATAAGAGACCTAAACTTCGCCCATAAAATAAAAACAAACAAAAACAAATAATAACAAAAAATAACCTTAACAAAGAAGACTTAAAAGAACAAACACAAAAAAATAAAACTGCAAAATGAATAAAAACGAAAAAAAAAGTCGATTGTGAAATATAAAGGATTGATTTTTTTTAACAACTATGTATTTCCTCCACGT
The DNA here is from genome assembly GCA_003991915.1 of Elysia chlorotica. Taxonomy (NCBI): domain Eukaryota; kingdom Metazoa; phylum Mollusca; class Gastropoda; family Plakobranchidae; genus Elysia; species Elysia chlorotica. Next base: position 407,337 of record RQTK01000365.1, on the reverse strand, counting down.
ATTCGCACACTAATATAAAATAATACATCACTTGGTTGCGAACTTAGACCGACATATAAATTAAACCCTGGCATCAGACAATACTTTTTGCTATCAATAATTCACATTTGATTTAAGGATATGTTGTCGCAAACAATAGTGAAAGGAGTGTTGATGTGTTAGGACAATAAACTTGGCATCAAAACACTGAGAAATCAATGAAAAACGATAAGAATAAGAATTGCATGAGGACAGTTGAATATTTATGACATTGCATGGTGGTGAGGTTCATCTGCATTATTAATACATTTCTTTATCCTTGAAATGAAATGAATCATTTTTCTTATAAAGAGACGTTCAGGGGGTCTTTCTGAAAGTTTTAGTTTTAACCAATGAAGTAACAATTACATATCTACATTCTTGATGTTATTTAAACGACGATATCCATGTCAAATCCGTCATACATAATCATGACATTTGCAGAAAGGCCAACGCGAAGGGAAAAGAAAGATGATGAGTGATCCGTTTTATGCTCACTAAAATAAAAAAGTAATGGGAAATGTTTACTAAAACAACTGCAAACAACACCTCCTACATCATTTTGTTTGATAGAAATTTTAAATTACATCAGAAAGTAAAGAGAGAGAGACAGAGAAAGAGAGAGAGAGAGAGAGAGAGAGAGAGAGAGAGAGAGAGAGAGAGAGAGAGAGAGAGAGAGAGAGAGAGAGAGAGACAGGCAGACAAAGAGAGAGAGAGAGAACACACAAGAAGGGAGAAAATGGAAAGTTATTATAGAGACGAGAGAATAAAGAGAAAGCGAGATAGAGTAAAAGAAAGAGAGAGAGAAAAGAGAGATAGGTAGGTAGAAAGATAGAGAAAGGAGAGATAGGTAGATAATAAGATAAATAGATAGATAGAGAGAGAGCGAGAGAGAGAGAGAGAAAGAATGAATGAGAGCAATAACAGACAGAGAGACAGATGGAGCAGGAGATGGAGATATAGAGAGAGATTAAACGGTTTACGATTTGAAGTGAACGCATCCGATGATCATTGAGCGGTCCACACTTGACGACTGAACGCTGATACCTTGCTACTATTCCTGGCGCCTTCATCAAATTGACGATTCACGACTCAACGCCGACCACACTGGCTCAGTGCTCGCTCCTACTAATTCAATCAGTGAAGATAAACCAGAGTCACTGTTCTGGTAAGTGGATGGATATTTACTTCCAGACAGTCACTAGGCCTGGTTCATGCCACACTGAGTTGAGAGGTCAGGTCGCGTGATGCTCAAACAAAGGGTGGGACTGGGAGGGTTTCTTTTAAACATTTTTTGTTTTGTTTTGACCTTCCTAAGTGTGCCATAGCGAAGTATTTTGACAAACGTGAGTTTTTAAATTTACAAGGGAACAAGAGAGAAAGAGAGAGAAAAAAAAAGAGAGAGAGAGAGAGAGTGAGAGAGAGGGGGGTGAGAAAGAGAGAAAGGGTAAAAACGCAGTTGTTTGGGGTTCTCTTAAAAAAAGCATTTGGAATTCCGAATGAAGTACTTAATTTAATTTAAAATCAATAACGTATAGACAAAGAATAAGGTAGAAGAAATTGACGATTGCAGCTGTAAAGGCCACTTATACCTATGCCATTGCCAATTCTTGTGTACATTATAATTACATATACTAGTTTACGTTGCGCGTGACAATGACATATGATAGAAACGTATCTGGTGCAATTAATGAATTGGAATTATAAGTGTAGGATCATAAATGTTTTTATTACACGTTATCCTACGTTGTCAACCTTTTTTTTTAATATTCTTTATTATTTTTTTTTTTACTTGTAGTGAAACACTTAAATATCCGTTAAACTATTTCTGCCCGACATCAATAGCAGTCTAGACTAGGGGTTAAAAACAGTGAGGTGAGTGGAAAAAAATGACTCCCCCCCCCACCCAACCCAAAGATATGATCTTTCAAAGTATAATGCAATTATCAAATTGAAAAGGCCACCCAAAAGCCAGATATTCGCCTTCCAATGTCCAGATATAAAACTCAAGTAAATTGACAAAGTATAACCTGTCATAAAACAAACTCGTCCTTTGATGCAGCTTTTTAATTTTATCATAGGCTGAAGATAAAAAAAAAAACATTTAAAAAATCGGGCAGTTTTCACCCAATTGCAATTTATGTATTTTGATTTGCTTATACACCCGGTCAAACAATTTGAAAATTGTGCATGTACTGTTAGCATAGAAAATCAATTTGTTAGTGTGTGCAGAGCTATTTGATACATGTAAATACATGTATACATATAGTTACAATGTATTTTCATTTTAAAATTTAAAAGAGTGAAGAATATCATTATTGATTGAATCATAGTTCTTAGATGCAGCGCTTGATGTAATAATTTCCATAAATCTAAGGCATAAGAATCCATGTTGAGTAAGCTCTCTTTGCATTGCCAGGTAGGGTCACCACTCTCAATTTTAGTAGAATAGTAGATCTCCAAGTTCGGAGATGTTTTGATAAAATATGAAATGTTCCTTTTTTGTATTAAGCTCTTTAATTTAAAAACATCATACATGGAATAGGAATTTTGATATTTGTAAATATAAATTTATTTTGTATAACATGATAGCTTATGTCCTCTCTCGCTTAAGAGTAAAAAAAAAAAAAATTCCTCGAAGATATTCATTGATGTAGTTAGTACTTTGTCAACTTTATGTAGAAATTGTACAAATAAATTTAACAACTCAAATTTATTTTTCTTGTAACATTTATTGACAGATATTCTTTTATGTTATCTTTCTATTCAAATGTAAAGTAATTAACTTGATAATTGGCCTCTTTATGTAAGCATTTCTCCTTCAATACTCCCTCAATATTTTTGACCAGGAACTTTCAAAACGATGAATTTTCAAGCTAAGACTAAGAACTTTAAAGGCGCTAGAATCTAAAAATATAGGCATTAACTCCAGTTGATGTTTTTTTAAATACTTGCGCATTTTACCACACAAAAACTCCAAAATTTAGTAAATTAGAAGAGTAAATAAATGCAGTGGAATCCCCTTCACATAAACTATACCTCAATTATATGAACTATTTCCAAGCATCAATTCCCCTTTTTTAAACGTTACAGTGACTGTCTTATACAAACTTAGAATAGAAGTGTCATAAAAAGCTTTTTCAAAGAGGTTTATCTGAAGCCCATTCCACCATAAGTTATTGCTCTATAAAAAAAAATGGTACCTGTAAGTCCCAATGCTTACAAAAAATAACTTAATGAAAAAATAATGGCATTTACTGTAAGTAATTATGTATGTGTGGATTGTTTTTATTGATGATCACTGAACAGAAGAACAAAATTAAGCAGAACATTGACTCCAGCTGAAGCTTTGTTTTTTTCTTTATTCAAATGTTCAACTGAACAAATTTATTACTTTTTCATATTTAGTGAAGAAATTATAGGAATTCAGACCATGAACAGAACAAAAACCAAAACAAACCTTACTAATGTTTTTATAAAATAAAAGTAAAATTTACATTCATGATAAAAAAAACAAAACAACAACAAATAAAACAAAAACACCTTTTAAACCAATGAAGTCTTATGCAATATATGATAAAAAATGTTAAAATTCACAATGAAATTTATAACAATAGCAATAATACAAATTAAAAAAAAAAAAGCGCTGTAGCGACTTCAGAACTTTAAACTGTAAGGGCCCAAAAGTTTTTGAGCCTGACTGAACCAACTGAGGGGGAAAGCTATGGAGTGCCTGTTATTATTTCTTTCTCTTTGAATTACCACTGCACATTCTTTGCAATTCTTCATAATTCTAAACGAATTTCTGTTCGACCTTCAATTTAAGTTAACATATCATGACCAACAAAGGAATGTGCCAATTCAAAGAGAAATAGCAAACTATTATCCTGCTCCAAACAATAGTATTCATATGTTACATGAGTAATAACACCACTTGTCAATGATTAAGCTTAATTCTGTTGTTTCAATAAACTTGTTATTTAGCACTTTTTGGTGCAGTGAAGAACACCTCACCACTGCAAACTACCGACTTCGACAAGCGCTAAAAGAAATAGAATCATGGGCTAACTCATGGCTGGTAAAAATAAATGAAAGAAAGACCACCTTCACCATCTTCAGCCTCTCTAACCAAAAGCACAGAATCAGTCTTAAACTGAATGACCAAGAGTTGTGTGAAGAAGATACACCAACATACTTGGGAGTCACCCTAGATCGTCGACTCACCTGGAGGAACCAACTGCTAAAGAACCAAGCCAGGGCAAAAATAAGACTCACTCTGATGAAGAAGTTGGCTGGCACACAATGGGGGGCTGACCTCAAAGTGCTGAGAAATTTGTATGTGGGGAGAATTCGTCCAGTCCTTGAGTATGGAATGGCTGCAACCTCAACAGCTGCCAAATCACATACGGACAAGCTCTCCAGAGTACAGAATCAGGCCATGAGGATGATGACAGGAGCCATGAGAAGCACCCCAATCTCTACTCTAGAGAGCGCCACAGGCCTTCAGTCCATTGAAGAAAGGCGGGACATCAAGCTACTGACACAGGCAGCAAAATTTAAGCGCCTACAGGATTACCCTATGCATCAACGCATGAGCCAGCCCTTAAAGAGAAGACTCAAACGGTCAAGCTTCCTTGAACAAAGCCAAGTCCTAGAAAAAAGACACCCAGAGCTGCTAGACCATGTACCAAAGCCCATCCAGCAAGTCAAAACTGTCCTCCCTTGGGAACGAAGCCGACTACCAACAATCTGTATGGAGGTCCCAGGGATGATAAGCAAAGATTCACAATCGGACATTGAGCGAAAGGCCCTAACTCTCGAACACATCAACACCAAGTATCCAGAGAGTCAATGGACACACATATACACTGATGGGTCAGCAGCCGAGGCAACATCTAATGGAGGATGTGGAGTGTACATAAGATACAATGATGGAGAGGCACGCTTTGCCAAAGCCGCCGGAAAGTACTCCACAAACTTTAGGGCTGAGATGGAAGCTATCACAACAGCAGTCACAGAACTTAGAGCCAACCTAATGCGAGTCAAGCCCAAAGCTGTTATCTTTACAGATGCTCTATCTGTTCTGAGCAAGCTCCGCAACCCTCGCCAAAAAGACCTTGGTGCACTTGAAGCAGCCCTGACTAACTTGACTGCAGTGAAAGACCTGACACTACAGTGGGTCCCAGCACACTGTGGGATTCATGGAAATGAAGAGGCAGATCACTTAGCAAAGGAGGCAGGCCAGCTGGAACAAAATGATAAGCAGGTGAGCTACAGTGAGGAGAAAGCTATCATCAAAAGCCTGCTCCGCAGAAAATGGAAGCAACAACATCCAGACTTCAACAAAACTGACTCTTACCATCATCTCAGTAGACCTGATCAGGTCATTGTCCTTAGACTTAGAACAGAACATAACAGAATGAACTCGCATATGTACAAAAAGTTTAAGATTGGTGAGTCAGAGATGTGCCCATGTGCAGAAGGGGAAATGAACACTGAACACCTATTGCAGCATTGTACGCTTCATAGCACTGCAAGAAAAGAAATATGGCCGGATGAAACGTCACTGAGGGAGAAGCTGCAAGGCGACCTTGGGGCTCTTCAGAGGACGGCCAGCTTTGTGCGGACGACCGGAATCTCCATATGATGTGAACGAAGAAGAAGAAGAACAGGAACAGTGACTCTAATCTTAGTCGGTCACAATTATTGATGTTTTTTTAAATACTTGTGCATTTTACCACACAAAAACTCCAAAACTTAGTAAATTAGAAGAGTAAATAAATGCAGTGGAATCCCCTTCACATAAACTATGCCTCCATTATATGAACTATTTCCAAGCATCAATTCCCCTTTTTTAAACTTTATAGTGACTGTCTTATACAAACTTAGAATAGAAGTGTCATAAAAAGCTTTTTCAAAGAGGTTTATCTGAAGTCAACACCATAAGTTATTGCTCTATAAATATAATGGTAACTGTAAGTCTCAATGCTTAACAAAAATAACTTGTAAAAAAATAATGGCATTTACTGTAAGTAATTATGTATGTGGACNNGTTCTCTATTGAGGCTAGGCATTTAACATTGGACAATTTATTGGACAATTTATGGCATTTAACTTAAGTAATTATGTATGTGTGGATTTTGTTTTTATTGATGATCACTGAACAGAAGAACAAAATTAAGCAGAACATTGACTCCAGCTGAAGCTTTGTTTTTTTCTTTATTCAAATGTTCAACTGAACAAATTATTCCTTTTTCATATTTAGTGAAGAAAATATAGGAATTCAGACCATGAACAGAACAAAAACCAAAACAAATCTTACTAATGTTTTTATAAAATAAAAGTAAAATTTACATTCATGACAAAAAAAAAAACAACAAATAAAACAAAAACACCTTTTAAACCAATGAAGTCTTATGCAATATATGATAAAAAAAATGTTAAAATTCACAATGAAATTTATAACAATAGCAATAATACAAATTTAAAAGAAAAAAGCGCTGTAGCGACTTCAGAACTTTAAACTGTAAGGGCCCAAAAGTTTTTGAGCCTGACTGAACCAACTGAGGGGAAAAGCTATGGAGTGCCCGTTATTATTTCTTTCTCTTTGAATTACTACTGCACATTCTTTGCAATTCTTCATAATTCTAAACGAATTTCTGTTCGACCTTCAATTTAAGTTAACATAACCAACAAAGGAATGTGCCAATTCAAAGAGAAATAGCAAACTATTATCCTGCTCCAAACAATAGTATTCATATGTTACATGAGTAATAACACCACTTGTCAATGATTAAGCTAAATTCTGTTGTTTCAATAAACTTGTTATTTAGCACTTTAATTTTTTATGTAATATACAATATATTTTTTTTAATATAATATTTCATCCACAACTTAAAAAACTCTTTATATAAATTTTGACTCCTGTCAAATTGTACAGTTTTATGTGCTAAATGACAATAACCATGTAGTGCTTTTCCCATTGGAGCGTCAGCTGCGCCAGTCAATCCTCCACACGTTCAAGCATTCTCCTGAAGCTGCTGCAACAGCATCCGCCTCTGCTTCTCCAGCTCCCCTTCACTAACTTCGCTGTCAGAACTCTCCCACTGATTGGACGATTTCTACATTGCCAAAGAAAAAGTTCTAATCAGTGGCCAAAGAAGTAGTAGAATTATTGCATTTTAATGTTTTTTTTTCTTCTTCTTAAATTCACCCCTTCATATTTTGTTGCACGACAAAAAAAATGAAGAAATGAACTTATGGCAGATTTTTATGGAGTTGTACAAGCAATTTTGTCACAAGCTTTGTAATTTAACAAAATTAGATTTCTTGTGCTCATATCTGTTACTAGGCATCTTAAAATTTGAACAATAATTTTTAAATAGAGTTAGTTTTGTTTCATAAAAAAAGTGAATTTTTTATAAGCTCCCCTCAGGGTGTATTATGCCAAAGAGTAACAAATTTTTCTACAATGACGTAAAAACATTGTAAAATAAAAAAAAAGCCCAAATGTGACTCACCTTTGAACTTTTTTCTTTTTCTCTCTTCGACGATGTATGTCGCTCTGGTGATTCTCTTCTTTTCTTGCTAGACATTTTAGAGGATGATCTGTGATCCCTGTCATTGTCGGATGCATCTGATCTTGAGGGCTGCACAAAACATTGTTATTAATACACTTTTCAATCAAAACAGGAAACAAAAAAAGCAGGAAAAGCCACACATACATACTCTAGTTCATTATATTCATTGAAATAGGGCTGAAATCCACTTAGAAATTCATGCAGAGTTACAAATCAATGGTAAAATAGCCTCAGTTTTATATAGCTATTTTCCTAATCATTAGCATGCCATGCTAATACAAAATCCATACTATCTATGACTCACTCTGATTTTCTACAAAAATAAACAACATTTTTGTCCATCACTGTAAAGAAATTTATGGTTTTTGGCTAAAGTAAATTATGTTTATATAGTAGATAACTTTTTCTGTGACCCATATGATGTACTAGGTACGATATAAATTGCTTTTAAAGCACTTAAGCCTTGTGCCACGATGGGATTAATTGAAATATAATATGTTTCTGTTTAAGCCTTTGAGTAGGAAAAAAGAACACTCTTTAGTTTTAATTGAAAACATTTTGACATACATAAAAAATCCAATAGCTGATGCTTAAATTATTGACTTACTGATCGAGAAGCATGTTTCTTTTTCTTTGACTTCTTTTTATGTTTTCTTGCTCCCCTATCATCTTCATCTGTGAAAAAGAATTGATGAATTCATAACCTTAGAGCCAAGAAATTAACTTGTTCTTTTAAAGTGGAAGTAAGCTTTTCTACAATACTCTCATAGCAAAAAGTGAGTAAATAGGATATCACCTGTTTCCTCCAAAATTATAGTTGAGAGTATTGCATGAGCATTGATAGAATGTGAATAACCAAATATGACATAATTGTCTTTGTTGACCAAAATCCTTTTGAAAGCCCTAATTATCCAAACTACGTACATTTATATGACATTACATAACAAGTTTTTTTTTTCAAAACTAAAAACAAATAACTTTCAAAATAGATATATTGAAAGCAACTGCACCACAAATAAAACAAAGCATAATACTAGAAAAAAAAAAAAAGAAAGAAAGGCTGTTTTGTTATATTTTTCTAAATCATGGTAGACAGCATTGTACTTGACATTAGTAAAACACATTTTGATTATTATAAATCTTATTCTTTTCAAAAAACTAATGAACATTGACTTTTAGAATACAATTTTGAAAAATTACTTAAATGAAAAATTCTAATACAATTAAAAATCCAAAAGCAATATCCCTTAAAAAAAAAAAAAATGATGCTCCTTTATATTTTTGAATCCACATTCCTGTTGGAGTTGCATCTCTTAAACAAGCTTATTGATTGTTTTAAGCAACATCAATGTAAGTAAAGATGAAAAATTCTAATACAATTAAAAATCCAAAAGCAATATCCAAATGTTCTCCATTATAATTTCTATGAAGTAAAGAAGTAAAATACAACAATAATTATAAATAAAATAAAAAACGAATTCTTCTAACCTCTTGATCTGCCTGAATCTGAACCAGGACTTGGTGATCGTGAATTCGAGTGGCGCCGTTTCTTTTTTGAGGTTGATCTATGACGACTTTCATCTTCAGAGTCACTCTGCAAATCAACATGAACATTTAACATAAGTAGATCTATAAATAATGGAAGAAAAAAATCAACTGTTTCATGTTTATTCGAGAAATTGATAAAAGACTTTTAAGACAACAGGCGCATTGTTCCTAACTATGTAAAATTGAGCATACAGGGGGCGAATGAAATGACTTATGAGAAACGGAGGCATATGTCTCGTAGAATTCATTTAATGAATAAAGCAAGAGTGAAGTACGTGCTAGAGTGAAGTTTGGTTAGTTGGTTTCTTAAGTCTACTGAAGAATTTAACAGCTTTATTTTTTTTATCCCCGGCTTTGCTTAATTTCTTGCAGATAATTTCATACCTGTCTTATATGCATTAAAAACTTACTGAGTGTGATCTTGATCTTGATCTCTTGACTTTGTGTTTCTTGGACTTTTTCTTTTTTGGATGATAGTGAGAGCAAGTTTCTTCTATTGCCACAAGGTGCTCTTTGAAGAGACGGATTCTTTCTGCTTCCAATGTGATACTAACAAAAGCTTGCTCATGCTCAATTTTAGGCCGGATCTAGAGACAAAACATTAAATAAATGCATTTTCTAAAACTATTATAAAAAATGACATGCATAATTTGAGAACATTATCAAAGACATAAAATTGTATGAAAACAAACATGACCAACACAATGTTTCATATATCAGCTCATTTTTCTTGAAGATATATAACAAGATACATACTGTGGGTATCATAGGATAATATCATTAAGATAAAGTATCACACTAATATAAAAAATCCTCTGCTCTAGAAATCATAAAGTTATGATTTTTTTCGACCTCTTAGAGTGCATTTGATGCTTTTTACTACACCAAAAATTATTTCAAAAGTCGAAATTTGGACCTGAGCCTGATTAATCCTGGTTGATTCACATGTATCACTGATGGTATTGCCCAAGCTCCCAATATCAAGATTCAACAAACTGTACAGATCTTGTGCCAATTACAAAAAAAAAAAAAATTGTTACAAGATAAAAGAAAGTTTTCAGACCGAAAGTCCAAGCTGACAAAACCAATACACCAGACAGAGCAGCATTTAAGGAAAATTCATTCTAAATTTTTGACTTGCACAGGCTGGAACCAATATCCACTGAATCATTACATATTATGCAGAGCATTGGCTATTGTCTTAACCAGATTATTCAATCTCTTTCTTTTTTAAACCTATTTTAACTTAACATAGAAGAGATTCTGAATCTGGAATTAAAAAAAAAAAAGGAATTCAAATGAAACACTTTCATTACCAACTTAATTATTTTGAGAACCCACAAAAAAATTGAAACCTATTTAAACCTTTCATAGAAGAGATTCTGAATCTGGAATAAAAAAACAACAACTAAATGAATACAATTTCACTACGATCTCAAACTCATTACAAACTAAATTATTTAGAGGAGAACCCACAAAAAAAAAAACCCAACAACAAATCAACAACAAAAAACCCCACTATTCTCATGTAAAAAAAATCCAACACATTCAGTTGAAAACTATATGAAAAAACCCAGCAAAACAACTATGTTGTTGATTATAAAAAGAAATAATTCTCGTGGCACCTCTAAGTTTATTAAATGCCCTTCAATCATGTCTTTCTTACCTGATCCCATTTGGTGTCCAAGTCAATATTATATTTCGACAACATATTCTTGAAAGTTGACTCCAGTTTCTTCAGCTGAAAAGAAACATTGACTTTGCTTTGATTTAATCAATAAAAACTATTATTTATTACCATTTTACACAAATTATGCAGGTATAATTCAAGTTCTTAGAAAGTGTAAAACAACCCAAAAAGTACAGACTGAGTGGTCTGAAACAGTGTACATTAAAAGTGATAGTATACACAGTACAAACGCACTATAATCTCAATATAGCTCAATTTCCTCAAAAGGGATTAAAAGTCATTCTTATTCTTCCTACCTTATGAGTGTTTTTACGGCATGTCAGCACAGTAACGGCTATGTATTGTGCTCATGATGTCCTAAGACAGTGAGTGGCAAAAAGGTTGGTTAAAAGTAAAAAGAATATACAGCAGTTTAAAAGATCCACAAACACTGACTTGATATTGAAAGCCACAACAAAGCTTTAAGGATATGGGTCTTACTTCAAAAATAAATGTTATGGTGTTTCAAGACTCTTCTGTTTAATAAAAACAAACAACAAAAACGTCCCACTCCACAATTTTCTCATGGTTAATATTGCATAACTCAACTTACTCTCCTAGCCTCATCTTTTAGTCTTTCCTTTTCTCTTGCCTCCGCTTTTTCCAGAAGCTGTGTAAAAACAAATAATAAGAAAAATATAAATATTTAAAACATCTTTTTAAAAAGGATTATTTCATTGGGGGAAAAACAAAGTGGAGCAAAAAAGAAAATTGAGGAGAGAACAGAACAAAAATCAGTTTTGTTACAGATATATATTAAAAACATACTTTTAGAACATATTATGGTAAAATGTACAGAAAGAGAGCCAGAGGAAGACAGAGAGAAAAGATCTGAGACGGGCTAGGAAGATGGATCGGTGGAAGCAAAGGGGTCGACCTGGTTATGAAATGCGAGTACAGAGTGATATGGTGGAGGGACACGGTCGCCAAAGAAGTATTTTCGTGAGGCTATGAAAGCTTTCAAAATTAAACTATGTGCTGCATAATATGTAGCAATTCAGGCTAGCAGTATGAGTTACAGTTAGAAAGATGATAATCATAGAAGAAAATTGTAAAATCTTTGAAAAAAACTTCAGTTTTGTATTTTTCATTCACTGCCATTTAAAATATGCCCTTTAAGTAGAACATAAATATTTGTGATCTCTATCTAATATTAAAAAAAACTATATGAACTTTTCTTTCTCTCTTACGCTATTGTATGTAAGTTTGATATTTCCACTGTCTAAATTTGCAGAGCGTTTGTCACTGAGAATGGCATTGCTGAAGCTCTCATATGTCGTCGTTATCTCAATGTAGAATCCTTTGTCCTGCAGAGAAAATAAATTTATATTATTAATTATCAACATCACAATATTGGAAAAAAAAGTCCAACACATACGGTGAACATACAAAAGACAGTCAGTGAATCTTTAAGATCGAAAATTACATCTAAATTGGAAAATCTCTTCTTCCAATACAAAAAAATCCAATAAAAAAAAAACAACAGCCACACACCCTCAGCACCATCAATATGTAGTCTGAATAAAAAAGGATTAAAGAAAACAAAGAAAAATTATTTTGCTAAACTGTTGTACAAACCTTTAAGATTTCTTTCACTATCTTTTTCTCATCATGGAACCTGGATTTGAGATCCTCCACATAAAACTTGAAGAGATCTAAGGGTGTGGAGCCTGGTTGACCCAACATGAGACCGAACCTCATGTCTTGGCTGATGATGGGAAACAAGTCCATCCACAGCGACATTGAGTTGAGTTTGTTCTGCAGATGGAGCTCATCAAGAAGATAGTAGTAGCAGTAGTAGTAGTAGCAGTAGTAGTAGTAGTGGTGGCGGTTATAGCAGCAGCAGATTTAGAGGTAACAAAAGTAGCATTGTTATTGCACGCCCGTGTTAAATTTAATATTAACACTAAAACGCCAGCCTTAATTCAACGTGCCTGGACAAGATGTATAACATAATTATCTAGATAGCGTAGACGAGTGCACTGGTAAAAACCTAAATCTAATGTAGTGTATTCAAAGTCATCTGAACTATGCCGGTTGTTCGCATGATGCTAAAAGTATAGTATAGTATATAGATCTACTAGAACCAACCTTCTGGTCTGAATTAGACCTACATAACTTAAGGCATGTAAAAGAACACTAAGACTAAAAGTCGTAGAGCACATGATTCATGTCATACTCATAGTGGACAATGTCAAGGACATAATTATAAGAACAATAAGTTTCATTAGTTGAAAATGACGACAGGAGCCAAGGGCTGAATGGAAAGATTGGGAGATCGACATAGTTCGGACAAATAAATGACAAATTAGATATAATTTAGAGCCTTTGTTTGTAAAAGTAGATTCTTGCACGGGATTCACGAAAAACTAACGAGGGTTGAGAGTTGGGCGCTAAGATGGGTGGATCGATCTTCGGACGAATAAACGATAAACTAGATCTACGCCCCTTGTTTGTAATTGTAAACGCACATAGGAACACATGATAGCAGAAAGATCTATTCCATGGTCAGCACAAAGTAGACTAAGATCAAAGGCAATCAAAAGCATTATAATTATGTAATGTACTTGATGAAAAGTGCGATGGTCGAGGACTCGGTGTGAAGATTCAGGGATGGGTACTATTATTTTGAGTTTTGGACATATAATAAACGATAAAACAACGCATTGTGGTCGATCGATCTCAATTATCATTGATATTGTTGACTGAACCAATCTCGATAACGCAATGACAAGTATAAAAAAAGTACAAGGAAACATCGCGTGCAATATAATGTTTAATACAAATGGGTACTACTTTTCTTGCGCGCATGAAACTTTGTTTATCCTTCTATAGTTTCGGTTGCGTGATTAACATAAACAACGTATCCGTATTTCAAATTAATATATTTAGGGTGCGGCTTGTCTGGAAGGCGTACAAAATTATGCCAAGGCGCACAGGTTGGCAGCTCTACTTTTATCATCTACCGATTTTTGTACATTTGACCTGAAGTAGACCGCTAAACTGGAAATGAACGTTGAGTAATTGAAACTGCATTCCCCTCGTTTTTTTTTTCTTCTTTCTTTTGCTTAACTGCCGGCGGAGTACGGCATCGAGATTGGTCGGCAGTGTCCATCTGACGCCTCTGAACGGCCCAGCCTATGCCGGCTACAGCCGGCGAACTTGCACCCACGGTATGTGAGAATGCTAGCTACGAACTACACGCTGCGAAGTGCGAACGGTGGGAACTGGGAAACTGGGAATCCGATGTTTCATTCATAAATCACAGTGAATGAGTCAATGGTCATATCTCTTATTAACTTAAGTCTCGATATATACAATGAGTAAATAGTAAACAAAACGTTATTAATCTATCGGTATTTCGATTATTCTACCTTTTATTCGATAAGACCACAAAACCGGAAACGCGTTTGATTATTATTCTGTTAAAATCGTCCGATCGGGCGATTTTTTTTTCTAAATTAATTTTTTTCCTATCTGCCGACCGACCGGTGGGATCGGGATTGGCTGGCAGCATCCGTCGAAAGTTCAAGATTGGTCGGCGAACTTGCACCCATGCATCAGAGAAAGAAATGGATATGCATAAGTCATACCCTGAGTAAACTAGATCTAAAAATCTCACTTGGATGTTAAGGATACCCCCCCTTCAAGGATTGCAGTCTAAAAAAACACAACAACAACCAACTCATTATGGTAAAGGAAGCTAACAACTTTGTATAAAAACCCAGACCCAAGTGTCATCTAAGAGATTCTGAAAATAAACCAAATCAAACATTTTCATTAAAAATAACAATGAATATCTTCACATGGATACAGGAGACTTACCAAAAAACTTTCCCTATTCTTTCTCTGGTTTCTCTTTAATCTCCGTCTATCCCTCTCTTTCTCATCATCATTTTCTTGCTCTAGAAGTCTGATGTGGTCTTCAAAGCAAATAAGTGCATCCTCTTTGTCCATATCTGGCAAGATCAATTTAATTACAATAAGTCAAAATTCTATCAAATTCAGTTTTCTGTCAGTAATTTATCTTTAATGCTACAAGGATTAAAATACATAGATCTATAAGTATTAAGAAGTACAGTAATTTTATAAAACTTACAGCATGCTAAAACCTTATTACTTGTTTGGAAGGTCGGTAGGCCTACAATGATCTACCAGAAAAAATACCTGGAAATGTTATTAACCCTCACCTTAAAATGTTTAACCTACAGGCCTCCAAAGGACTTAGTACAGTCGGACCCGCAAAATCAGGAAATTTTTCTACATAAAGTCATGGTGAAATTGGGAAATTTTATCCTTTTAACCTGGAAAAAATTAGTCATCGAATTCCAATGGAGCCACTGCGGGTATTTGTACCTGAGAATCGAGCATCTCTCAGAACTAGATCTAGATCTAGATCTACATTAGAATAATCCTCATCATCTTACTGATAATCTTTCTCTATCTCCCTCCACCCTCTCGATTTCTTCCCAAATTATTCTCTTTCTATATCCTGATCATCTTTCACTTCCTCATCACGTTTTCAATCCCTCTCTTTTACTCTCTCCCAATATAACTCTACCCCCTCCCCTCCCTTCTGTCTCTTTTTTCGGAATTACTCACTCTCTCTCTATCTCTTTCTGGGTCAAACTCCCCCCATCTCTGTCATTCATGGATCTCATGAGGGTACAACATACTTGAAAAAAAAAACATGTGAAATCAAGAAAAAATAACTTCTCCTGAAATTTCCCGATTAAGCGGGTCCGACTGTATTAATAAGTTCCCATAGATTATATAAATATCTGAGGCTCATGGGTTATATCACTCTCTATTACTAACAATCTAGTTGATACTACTAGACTAGAAAAAAGCTCTTCACATGGTATATTCCACTCGAAAATTGGCGTGAATAACCTGTTTTGTCAATATTGATTTAGCTATAAAAGCAATAAATAAACCTTCACAAAGTGTTAGAATTTCCATGAGACAGTATGTAGCAATTTGGCATTGATACAGATAGTCTTCTTTTTGTGTGCCAGATCTTTTATAGAAATCACTGTTCATAGCCATTCATTTTTTCTTTTTTTTTATCAGTTGCATTGATTGATGGAAAGGGTAAAAAAATCTTAATGACAGACAAGGCCTACCAAAATAAAATTAGCAAATAAGATAAAGCTAATATTTTCTCCTTCATTGGGTTTGAAACAGGGTGATGCAAAGCAGTTCTTACTTTCAAGGTCAGGATCCTCTGTAAATCGTGGATTGTCCAACAACATCTGCTGGGCTTCAGACCATGTAGTTGTAAAAGTTAAATTAGGCATGCTATCAAGGATCTCGGAAAATACTTTAATGTTTCTTTTTCTCAACACTTTTGCTTCCTCCTGGAAAAATGAAATAAAGATAATCAGCTGTGAGATTGTATAGTTCTACAAGAGCAAAACAGGAACTTACATCGTAGTATTTGGTCTTAAATGCCAATATTGCATTTTAGAAATTTTTTTTAAAGTTTAATATGTTTTAAATACAACTTGACTTTCTTCTTTAATAAAAAGAAATATTTCTATTTAATAATGTTTTTGAGACCAATTAAGAAAATATTGCTGAAATATCAACAATAACTTATCCCTTCATACCCTAAATTTATAAATATTGTAATGTAGTATCAAAATTAAGATTGTAATAAAAATGTATTTAGTTTCATTTAACACACACACAAAGAGAGAGAGAAAAAGAGAGAGTGCACACCTTCTCTCTTTTAGCAATGAGGTGGACTACATCATCAAAAAGTTCTCTTCTGTCTCTTTCAGTAACAGCTTTCCATGCCTCCTCTTCACCAAATATTGTATCTGCTTTCCTGGATTGTTTAAATATAGAAGCAGTACAGCTGTCACATACACAAATGATATAAATAAATTTATGGGAACAATTTTGGGAAATTATTAGGAAATAAAGAAGCATTGATTTGTGATTTAAAGAAATTTTACCCAAAGATAAAAGGAATCATTTCTTCCGTCATCACTTAGGTTGTCACAAAGAACTGTTATTTACCCCACCTCCTTAATAGGGATGTACCCTCTGACAGGGAATGATTGGTGCAATATAATAACCAAACATGTGGGTATTAAATCACTGAGGAGTAGGTTGGACCTGGCGATTGCAACTCAACAGCTGCTGTCTCATCCCCTTAAGATTTGTCGATCACAACTGATGAATGCTGCCAAGAAAACTCTCTCTGTTTTTGTGTGTCTCTCCCTGACTCTACCTGTCCTTCTGTCTCTCTCCAGTGCAGTGGTGCAAGTGTAAAGCACCCAAGTGTATATTGTGATGGTCAAATAATTATCACTCTCTGAGATGTCTTCCTAGGAGAGAGGTTTGTTTTCTCTGATCGAAAAGTTCCTTTTATCCCCCACACAAATCCCTACATTTTAATTACTGATGTGAACTAAATAAAAAAGCAACAAAATACAACTCATATTACTAATTTCTGACAGCTGGCAGCTTGTTTGTTGACTCCCAAACTCATTTTGTTTTGCCCCATTGCATTAGAATCTGCACCTTTTGAGAACTTTAGTTTGATGTCTCCTGGGGGACAGGTTTTTAAGCGGAGACCACTATTATAATAATAAAGACAACAAAAAAGTCCTTACCAGTATCTAATTGATGAATTCATTTTCTCATTATGAAGTAGAAATTGCTCTAAATCTTCTTTTGCCTGCTTGGCTCTAAGTCGCTGCTCATTCTGAGAACAAAAGAATAAACAAAACGGTAAAAGTAAAACACAAGACTGGGTTTTTTAATGCTTTAAGAAAAATTTTCCTCTGTACCTTTCCACAGCGAATCAAGAGGCTTCAACTTAAACTAGCTCACAGAATTAATGAAGATATATGGTCTAATTAAAATTATACTATTGATCTATTGAATCTTTTCACAGAGTTTAAAATAAACGCTAATGATTTTCTGAGATGAAATTGCACATGGTTTACCTTTTCTTCTTTGGCCCTTTGGGTTTTGTATTCGTTAAAGGCTTGCTTTTTTTCATTCAGATGTTTCAAAGCTCCATAGCGAGGATCGTTTATTATAAGTTTCATGGCATTCTCCCATGAAACGTTTGATGGAACCTCCTGCAAAAAGAAAAAAAAGAATAAAAAAGATTTGGTAAAACAAACTTGAAGAATTTTAAAATATGCATCTCTTTTGCTCCCAATTAAGTTTAAAAAAAAATAGTGTATGCAATGTAAATATCTTGGCATTTATTTGTCTTCAAATTATTATTCGAAAGGGTTGTTGGTAGTTTGAGACAAATGTGAAAAAAAAAAAAAAATATTTTAAACATAGTACCTTTTCTTTCAACAAGCATTTAAATGCTTCAATAGCCTCTTTCTTGTTCTTAAAAATGTAGACTTCTTTTTTGGGTGCCTCTTCTTTCTCAACTTCAGCACTGAAATAAAGAGGGGAGGAACAAATACATGCAGTTATCTTGCTCTCAAAATGTTTAAAATTTAGTGACCAGAAGAGAGTTTCTTGGGCATGGGTCTTGTGGTTTATTCAATGTTAAAGCAATATCGTTTTGATTTTCAAGATTTTTTTTTTCCAAGCTTGTGTGAGGAACAAGGAAAAGAGAGAAATTGAAATAAATGTACATGTATGCATCAAATCTTCATAGGGTATTTAATAAACACAATAAATTAGGAGCGTTTTTGCAAAAATAGCACAATTGATGTTTACCCAATCATCAGAGGAAAAAAGAAAATGAGCTCTACTGATAGCAACTTTCTGCACAGTACCTTTCTGTGCATATCCCAATCATCAGAGGAAAAAAGAAAATGAGCTCTACTGATACACACTTTTGTATGTACAATTTTTAAATGAATAAAAGTAGTACATGATATAATATTTGATTTAGCACAGTGTAGACTCCTCTACGCAGACAGATTGGTGCTCTTTAAAACAGGCAGGGTAGATTTATACTGTAGAATATAAATACATGAGTGCAATTTTGAACATAAGTAAAGAAAAGACACATTCCCTTCATTCACCTCGATTCTTTGCTGAAATCTTTTGGAAGCTCTGGCATATTTTGATGAGGTGGAGTGATGACAGAGGCTGGTGGAGGGAGTTCTATCGAGGCGAGAGTAGCTTGCATGGCTTGCTCAATGGCAGAGGATGGCTCTGATTTAGTCACAGGACTTCCAGTGCTGAGAAATGGGAAAGTTGGAATCTAAATTTAGCCTTTTCACAAGATCTCTAAGTCCTCATTAAAAAAAAATAATTTTTTTAATAAAAAATCTCAAAGTAGCTGACAGTTGTTGTTGTTGGGTTGGTTTAACGTCCAACAGCAGCACTATATAGGCTATATTGTGGACGGGCCCCAAGACGGACGTCTGACAATTTTATGTGCTGCCACACACGAGACAGGGCAGGGATACCATGACTCCTGTCTCAGCCGGTCACATTATACTGACACCGACCCAACCAGAAGGGAACTCCAGGATTCGAACTCGGGACCTTTTGCGCCGGAAGCCGATGTTCTACCCTGGACCACCGCGCCCCCCTGTAGCTGACAGAGGGAATGATGAGGTGTAACATTCTTTATAATTGTCTGGGAGTGCCAAATGTGACAATTATTTCTAAATTATCTTGACAACTCCTACAGATTTCATTATGTCGTCAGGACAGCTGAATAATAGAAAGTAAACTTACGCTTGAGAAGCAGCAGAGGTTGTTATCATTGCTGGAAAAAAAAAGAAGAACAGATTAGGTCATTGAAAATATCTATCTCCCCCTAAAATGACAAAAAAAAAAAAAAAAAAAAAAAAAAAAAAAAAAAAAAACCCCAAAAAAGAGAGAGGGAATAAAACTCTTAATTATAGTATTTGTTCTCTCAAAATCTAGCACTTCAGCAGTTTATTTAAAAATAAATCAACAACAAAAACTTACAAAGGGCCCAAAATAATTTTTAAAAGACATGCTTATCATCATGCATTTCATTTTTCAGCTCATATTGAACATCCTTGAAGTAAATCATGTCACCAATCAATTGCATGTTAATAACTTCTCCTGTGCATGGACAGGCCAGTATCATTGAAAACCAAGCCCTCTATATTTTCTAAATAACCGTACATTTCTACATTACTCACTTCTATTTCTATAATGCAAGAGCATAAACTAACAAGGAAAATGAAAGCTCACCTTCCAACTCTTCTAATTCTTTTGGCTTTGTCCAGCGACTTTCTTTTGTAACTGAGTTATGATAATAAGTTTTTCCAGCATCAGATTTGTACTCTTTCCATGGACACTGGGCAAGCATTTTCTGAAAAAAATTTCAAAAAGCAAGATAATAAAAAAAATCATAACATCACAAAACTAACGATTTCATGATTTTGAAAACGAAATAAAAAGATTCAAGGTGATCATATCATGTAACATTGTAAGATGAAATTAGCAAGCGGTAAAAATAAAACTCAAGGAATAATAATAAAAAAAAAAAATAAAGAAGCCAGTCAATAAATACCTCCTGAGGTGTTTTTAGCTCTGCTGGTTTTTCCCAACTGGACTCTTTGGTTACACTGTTGTAGTAATAGACACGGCCATCAGGTGCTTTGTGTTCACCCCAAGCACTCTTTTGCTGATAAAAACAAAATTATAACAGATAACAATAAAATTCACAAAGAATGGAAATACAAGAATCACTTGCAAATAAATCATGCAGGTAGATTTTTTTTTTTTAGCTCAATTGTCTATCATTTAGTGTGTTTCAAGCTTTCTCAAATAAATAACAAAAAAAAAAAAAATGCAACATACCTTGTCCTGACCAGGTGATGCCACTGGACTTGCCTGATCTACACCTGTGAAAAGAAATGAAAACAAAACAAAAATAGAGCTGATTTTTAGTTCCTTATTGAAGGGTTTCCTCCCAATTATGTTTGAGGGAATCGGCAAAACTAGATAACCATGGTGTTAAGAATTAAGCATGCGGATTGCAAGTGATATATATAATAAGGCTGAACAGCTTTGCTCTCTGGCTGCACCTTGGGCAGTTTTGAAATGGATGTCTATCTGTATTATTTATTAAATTATTATAGCAAAGGAGTAGGCATTTCTTAAGAGTAAATACTTCTTACTTATACATTTTAATGGGACTTCACCTTTGTTTTCTCAGAAAAATTATATCAATAGTTCATGTTGATTTTATTGATAAATATGTTTTTAATTACAGCTTCTTCCCTACTACTTAGGTAGCAATGGGGCAGGTTTACAGAATTTAGGAACTGAGGCACCAATCAAGTGACATGCTGAAATGCTAGAAAACCATGGCTATGCCCGAAGCTTTAACAAACTGATGCCATTAGATCTAACATAAGCAAGAAAGTAGTGCTTTAAAGCAACTATAATCCTGGCTAGGCATATTCGGAGCAGCGAAGGTTATCATGTTACCATCTTAGCCTGTAAATCAACCCCATTCAGCTCATTTCACCAAATCATTATATTGAAAAACATATTTCAAAAAAATATGCCCCCCCCCCAAAAAAAAAAAAATGAGAAAGAAAAAAAATAAGAAAATTATCTTGTTTATGACCCTTTTTGAACCAACTCAACCAACAGGACAAAATGCTTTAAATTAAAAATAACAGTAGTGCTACTGTTTAGGAAAACACTGGGCATTCTTAATGAAGTGTTTTTAAGTAGGCCTACCAGGAAACATTTGAGGTGGCAAACCTCCCATTGGTGGAGGTATGCTGGCTGGGTTAGGTGGCAATGTACTGTGTGGTGATCCTTGAAAATTATGTGGAGATCCATGAAAATTATGTGGGGACCCATGAAAACCTGTTTAGAAGATGGTACCGACTTGCTGTAAAATTTCTTTTTCTTTCCATTTTCAGATTCATGATTTTCATTATTATAAGTGATAATGATAATAATTCTAAGAGTAATAATGATGATAGAAGTTAATCAAGCTTTAACTTATTTATTTATACAAGTCATGTGAACAATGTACAACTACACCTTATCTAAATCACTTGTTATTGGGGTTTAGCTGCGAATTCAAAGAGTTAATGCCTCAGTTTTACCAGAAGTATTTTTCAAGGCCATTTAGTACTGTAGTAGTTTTTGCAATCTTATTTAGTTTCTGATTTTTTTTTTTCTTTTGAACAAAAAATTAGGAATGTGCAAGACAAAACAATTAACCTGTATTTGGATCCATCCCTGGAGGTATAAATGGCTGAGGAGGAACATTTGAAGGCATCATCCCTGTGCCTGGCATCTGCCAATACATATGAAGAGCAAAATCCTTGTTATTTATTCAATGATAACTGTCCGATGTTTAATGTTAACCATACGGTTTTTCTTAAAAATAAACAATGCAAATGAATTGAGCTCCACCCAACCTCAAATTTCTGCGATTATATCCCGGAACTCTGACATCTCTGATCCTCCCATGGAATGTGAAATTTAGGCATATGAACTTGATAAAGAAAGATGTAGCTTTATCTATAGAAAACAAAGTTATGGTGAAAGAAGCATATTAATAGACTAATTATTGAGAGAAAAAAAAAGAATATAATTTTACTTTTATCAATTTGTAGTAACTAGTAATACACGAAAAGCAGAAACATGTTTTTTTTTTTTTGGAAAAGTAGAAAATAGAGTTATATAAATCCTTTCAAAGATATTTTATACTGTAAGTACACTAGTAAGAAGTTTAACCTCACCTGCATTCCAAATCCTGGCTGGTGCATCATTGCATTTGGGTTTGGCATTCCCATCCCACCTGGATTTGGATTCTGCAAAAGAAAGAAATGATGACATCTAAAAATGACATTCTAAAGTTTAAATAAGAGATCTAGACTCTATGTACCAGAAGACGATGGATGATTGTAAGTTTCTTTGTTCTTTTTTTTTCATGTAAAAGGAACTTCAGTTGTTTCTACCATGATAGAAGCAAAAGACAATTAGATAATTATTCCCCCCCCCCCCCCCAATCTCATGAACTTAAGCGGCATGAGCTTTATAAGGAGGTTTCCAATAACCCTTAATTTACTAACTAGTTTATTATATACTTCACAATGGTTAGTTACTGACGTAAGATATTTCTATACTGATGTTCTTAAATTTGCTGCCACGTTTTTCTCAAAAGAAATCAAATTTGTGATAAAAAGAAGCTTGTATACACTTTCTTACCATACCACTTGACACATTTTAGTAAATGGTATTAGAAATATTTAAAAAAAAACAAATATATTTTGGCAAAAGACCATTTTTCAGATATCAGAAATTGTACCCCCCACCCTCACCTCCAAACAAAAAAAAAAATTTTTCAGATATCAGAAATTGTACCCCCCACCCTAACCTCCAAACAAAACAAAACAAAAAAAAAAGAGGGGGGGTGGGGGGGGGGGAATTGGTTAGTACTAGTTTGAGATCCTTTCATTTTCATTTTTAAATTTTATTTTTAAGTAGACAAGATAGTGAAAAAAATCTTTTTTTAACAAACTAGACCTTAGTTTATAGTAAACATTTCCTTCTAGGGGGAAAATGGCATCTAACGTACATAGCATTCATTTTAGTAGCCCTATGGATTATTTTCCAAGACTAAAAAAGTCATGACATCAAAGAAGGATGGAAAAGTGTAATTAAGAGTACGAGAGACTACATCTAGTACAGTAGTAGCCTAGATACTAAACAGTATAACTTGCACTCAGGAATCTGTGTGCTTTTTTTAGTACCTAAGGGTTGATCTCTCAAGCCTTGAACTCTTAATGCCTCATTAGATTATTACTGAAATCTTAGACCTAAAAAGAAAATTGAAAGGTCCACTATTGTTCTACAAATAGACCTGATATATGCACTAAATTTTGGACTTTTGGGAAAGTTTTCTCACAAACTGCCACTAGTTGATTGTGGATTCTCTTCTTCTTCTGCATCTACCACAAATGATCCATCTTCATCTTCAAGACTGTCTTACTGAGTAAGCTGAGCAAGAAAAGGAAAGTCCATTTCGAGAGAGATAATCTAAACCGCTAACGAGACCGAAATTTAAACTGAAACTGAACGTTGGAATTTCTATTGATAGACAGTAATCTGAGCACAGTTGGCAGATATTGCGGATATTTTATTCAATTTTAACAGAAAAAAACCCAAAAAGACAGGGAATACGTCTGGCTAGTATTTTATTCAGTTTTAATAATCGAATTCCGCTTGCCCACCCACTTGATTGCCCTCAGCCTAGGGACCACAAAGCTCAAGAAGGAGTGCGATCTAGATTTATATCTATTAGTTTTAGCTCTGGCATCCGAAATCTAGAGATGCCACTACGTAAAATTCTACTGTCGAATTTGTCATGGAGATGATACGTCTTGTTGTCATATAAATCTAGATCTGGATCCAATTAGTAGATTTAAATCTAGATTAGATCTACCGGTAATTGTAAAAGTTTACTAAACTCACCGCCATGTTGGAGTCGCCGCAGTTTTCCACTTTGTGATTGTTTTCCAGTTCAAGCAGTTCCAATCTTCCACTAGCGTCACAGAAAAAGCGTTTTACATAGCTTACCAAGGGAAACCATTCTGTTTTACTTAAACAGAAAACTATTAAGCTTAACTAAATACAAATTAGAAAACGAAACAAGGATTGATCAGGCCTAGATCTAGATCCAGATTTATCATCTAGGAAAAATAAATAATCTAAAGGTAGCAACATACTGATAAGGTGGCACGTTGACTGCTTTTTTCTCTTTTAACTATCAAAACCAGTAAAAAAAATTAGGAAAATTCATGAAATATGTAGATAGATCTATATTGTATGCAAACTAAGGAACGGACTAAAACAGCATACAACATAGCCATAGGATCATTTTTTGTTTTTTTTTCTCACAAGTACCAGATAACATAGAATGCTTTATCCTGTTAACACAAACTATTTATGATTAAATGTAGTGAAAAAAATTATATATAGACATATTACTTTCATACTTTAGTTTAGTAACTGTCGCTCTAACTAGATATTATTCTTATTCTACTTAAGGACGTAAATTAACGTAAAATCAAATTGATGCAGTCTGTGAGAATAGTGTGCGACACAATTGACGCATACAGGGATGATAGAGTGAAGGGCTATTTCCGCATACTGCGAGAATAGAATCTATAGCGCCTTGAACTATTCGAGCAGTCCGTGAGATTAGCACTCGATGCTATTCGGGCATCCTGTGAGCGGTTAGCAAGAGAAGTAGGCTTTAAAAATCAAAGAAGAAAAGTGATGAGATTGTTTGTCACAGAAAGATTTGGGTAGGAAACCGAGACTTGGACTAGACATTCACTTCCTACAAAGTACACTAAAATTTAATAGGTAATATTTAATTAACTAAGTCTGGATAAACTATATTTATTTTTTAAAGTCATCGGCATTTTACTTGATTCAAATCTCACGATGGACCCACATATTTCAAATCTACGTAAACTATGCTATCTAGAATTAAGAAAAATTTCTCAAATAAGGCCCTACCTAACGATGGACGCCACTAACAAACTTGTATGTTCACTAGTACTTCAAAAAAAGAACACATCACACCCTTACTTAAAAATCTTCATTGGCTTCCTGTCAGCTCTAGGATAAATTATAAGCTAGCTTCTATTCTTTTTCAGTGCCAATATGTGTCCGACTTTCCAGAATACCTAAAAGATTTAGTTATACCCTACACACCATCTAGAGACCTACGCTCAGCTGGCAAGAACCTCCTTGTCAAACCTAGATACAACTTAAAAACTTTCGGTCTAAGAACCTTCACTTTCCAAAGTGCAAACCTTTGGAACAACCTTCCGGACGAATTGAAAAATGTTAATTCATTAACACTATTCAAGTCTAAACTAAAGACGCATCTTTTTAAAGTCTCATTTTAATATTAAAATTCCTCGAATTGACTATTTGGTTTTATCTCGTACGCTCATCATCCTTTTTTCTCCACTCTCTTTCTTATCCGAGGATCAGTACTCGATTTTTTTAAAAACAATTTCTGACTCTGTGATATATCTATAGAAATGTTTAATAATATCAATGTGTTTTAAATATCATTTTTTTTCTAAGTTTTAATAACATGTATTTATAACAACTATTTGTGTATAACCTTAAGAGCCTTTTATCATATTTCTATACAATCTTTTGCTTTTAAAAAAAAAAGTCATTTTAGGGAATTGTGTGTGTAAATGTTTCTTTTTAACACTTTTGTGAGTATGTTTAAAATTGCTGTTAAGCGCTTTGAGATTTTTGTAGGGAAAGCGCTCTATAAATAAATATTATTATTATTATTATTATAGTTTAAATCTAATATTTAATTAACTAAGTCTGGATAAACTATATTTATTTTTTAAAGCCATCCTGGAGAGCCCATGGGAATCGTTTTAGGCTAGATCTATTATAAAAAAAACCCATTATAATTCCAGGTTGCAGGGAGAAAGTGGGGGGAAGAGGGGGGGGGGCCTGAGGCAGGGGCATCTTCCAACATCCATGGAAGGGTGTACGTGCATGGGGATAAGCTGCCAAGTCACAGCGACTTACTTCTAAAGTGTCATTTCAATTTCTATTCTGGGGATACATTAAAATTTCAACCTGTTTTGTCAGTGTCTATACACTTGAGTGAATACCCATACATCCTTTCATCTCAAGGTGTGACTTGCGTAAAAGTAGTTGCTGATTATGTAAATTGTCTGCTCAGTGCTTGCAAATGGAGAGGAACACAAAGCTGTAGTCCTGAGTCGACTGATTGGCTCTAAAATAGATTATTACTGAGTTCACTCAACATTTTTTGCTCATTACATTACTAACGATACAGTACAATGCTTCAGTCTCAGGTGGATAACCTTGGTTGCCATCTTCTCATTGGACAGAGACTAATCTTGAGTGAGAGTACTGAGCACACACTTTTAAACACCGGCGAATGGAAGTGACGCTGTTACTATATTTAGACATTGTGTGCGAGATATAACGCACCGCACTAATCACACAGCCTGTGAGATTAACAACCTCCTTATTCTAAACAAAAAGAGGTGCATAAATTTCAAAGCTGGGATGATCTACTAAAAAGAGTGTTTCTTTAAATTTGTAACATTTTGTAATTTAAGAGTGTTGGGAGGGTGGTGTGTACGTGTGCTCCTTTAAATAGTTTTATAGGTCTTCTACTCTAGATAGACTAGAAGGTGGCTGAGACTGTGAGAGCTCCCTCTCAGGTTTTATCAGACATATCTTTTATGACAATATGCAACATTTTGAAGATGAGCACAATAACAAAACAAAACTGAAAAAAAAACAAATCAAAATGATGAAAACCATGTCAAAACTATTTTCATTGCTCAAGTTTTTCTCCCAAAGATATCGTTAATTTTTTAGGAAAAAAATATATAATTACATTTCAACAACAAAGGCAAATTTTATTAGAACGTGTAGAAATAACATAAGTTAATAGTAAAAAAATTTAGCTTTAAGTTTCAATATCATTTATGATAATTTCAGTTTAAAATTGACTTTTGATGCGGTGAGAAACGAAGATTCAATAGTTTAGTTTTTCTGTTGATCACTTGAAGGGACTGCAATTTATATGGAATTAATTTATGTTATTGTAGAATTACACATTTGTTTTAACATTTAATACCAAGTTTAAAAACATTAAGATGTCTCAATGTCATTCTTATCTACTCATATGAATGCATAATACTTCAGGGATGATCAGCAATGGATATGAAAAGTATAGAAGTACAATAACCTTCTTTAGCATTTTGCTCTTTCTCATAAAAGGTTATTACAGACCCATGATGAGTGGAGCAATGGATCGGCAAGGTTACATAGGAGATATCACCACTAAACCTTTATCTGAACTGAGAGAGTTGCTTGCAAGAAAAGAAAAACTCCTTGCAAACAGGTAAAAATGTAATTCTATATTTCCATTTTTTTCTTTGAATGATCAATGACAATAAAATAGATTATGTGATTCTCTTAACATTAATATTCCCTTATTTGAGTAAACAATATTTAGACTGTGTAAGTTACTTAACTTTCACTGATTTCAGATTTACATTTCTGACAGACGTTTAACAGAATTGTTTATAATTTTGTCATTTTTAGTAAAGTTTAGTCGCCCATTTTACTGATCAACCAGTTTATATAAGCTTGGGGTATTGAGAGGCAGGGTCCCTTTTTTATAGAGTATATTGAATTATGGTTACTAGAAGCATAAATAGAATTATATACAATTAAATTTAAATCTTAAGAGTTATGCATACCTTCACATTAAGATATAAAAAAATATATTTTTATTTGAATGTCGACAAAGTTAATAGTAAGAACACTGCAATCTAATTTTCTCTGAAGTTTATGTCATTTGATTTTTACACCTCATTATTCTAAATTTACTTTTAAATGTAAACTTTTTATTGTTTCTAATCCTTTTTTAATAATTAGTTTCCATTGTATGCCAATGTTTGTTCAAAATCAGTGGTGAACCAAAATTTTTGGAAAACATATCATGTTTGACTTGAATGGTTTTCTTTTATTCAGATCTTTACTACAGAAATTGCCAGACAAAGGGAAAAAAGCTTACGAATTCGTACAAAAAGTGAAAGAACTAATCGAGAAAAAGTCCCAGGATTGTGGGTCAAATACAGAAATTAGAAGCAGTGTGGCCACAAGAGTGGGCCAGGACAGTATAAGAGATGTTGTAGAAAGTGTTGCTGGAGTGTATACCCATGCCTTGGACACAACAAAGGCTAGAGAAAATAAGCCTGGGACTCATCCCATCGATTCATCCATGGCTAAAGCTACACCAGACACCACAGACTCACTTTCAGACCATTTTCAGGTAATCAGCACAATTTAATACACATGACTGGCTCAAAGATGCAAAAATTATTCATAATGTTTGGAGGATTTTTTGTTTCTTTTGTTTTGTTCTTTTTTTATTTTGATTATTATTTTTTTGTGGGTTGGAATTGAGGGTAAATTCACTAAAGGATTATTATTGACTCTCTAGCCTTTTATTTTTTGTGATGTACAATCGTTGGATTTAGGTTGCATCATGAAGTGTTTGGTTAAAAATTGCTACTTTCTTACTACTTTAACAATGTCCATTATCTACAACTGAGTTATCTGGAAAAAACACACAAAAAACAACAACAACAACAAACGGATACGTACACTAACAATTGAATATTTCCACACAGTTCAACAGAGCAACAGTACCAGGACTTCTTTCCCAATTAGTCACAACACTGATACTGAACCAACCATAACTAAGAGCACTAGATTGCACTTCCATTAATTTGACATCTGATAATTCGAAATTTCCCTTAGTTGGACATACTTGAAAACTCCAAAACTAACCTCTTTCAATTGCTTCTTGCATACTTTTGCTTAATTTGATGATTTACTGATTCATTTCTTTTATTTCAACATTCTAACTTTTTTTTTCAAAAAAACAAAAAACAAAAACGCAGGTGGTTGTGTCAGTTTTGTAAAAGTCTGATAGATAACCTTGCAAAAAATTAACTTTATACAGGCTAGACAAGCCAATGCATGACGCACAAAGACCACCACTGTGTAGGTTTCTACTAGACCCACAAGCAAGTCACTCTAGCTCAGGCACTCTCTTAAAATAATATATCTTCTAAGTCGACTTTGAGTTATTTTTTACATGAAAGTTATAGTCCCTGTAATGTTGAATTATTAGGTATGCACTGTAGATGGTGTGGGACTAAATGCTGCATGGTTATATCAGTTACGCTAGTTTGCTCTCACATTTATAAGTTGTCATTAAATATTGTTCACATATGTTCTCTGAAGCAAATCGAAATAATTGAACTCTTATAATGGAAACAATAATCTTTTTCATAAAATATAACTTTAAATCGAAGGATTATCATAATTTATTTAATAATTATTTTAATTTTCATTGTTTTTCTTTCATCTTTGAATTTTGTTCATCAATAAACACTGTGGTTTATTCATGTCATTAAATGTTTATTTCTTTGCTCTATTTAAAAAAAAAATTTTCTTTCTCTTTGACTTACAGAATATCTCTATAGGTCCCAAGGTAGAAAATGTAGGACAGAGAGTGGAATCAAATTCATACAAAAAGATAATTCAACGAGACTGTGACACACTTGTGGAGAAAAAGAGTGTTAGAAAATTTATGCCAAACAAGTGAGTAAACTGAACATTTTTACAATGGACCAGAGTGTTTGAGTCTCCCCCTTTTTATGTTACATTTTCAAGATAGGGATAACTAAGAGTTTTATGTAGTGTACAGCCATAGTCAAAAACAAGCTGTAAGTAAAACTGGCAAAAACAATTGCAGTCTGCTGTTGCGATCTGTGGGTAAAAGCAATGCTCTCTTTAGTGGCAGGGCAATTGAGTTCAGAAGTATCCATGAGGCAAACTCTATTAATCTGTCTATGCCTGTCTCTCTCTCTCTCTTTCTCTTTTCTCTCTCTCTCTCTCTCTATCTTCTCTCTTTCTCATACAAACACACACACACATGCACATTTTCTTTTCTTGGTAGCATTTTTTGCAGTGATGTTGGATGCAAAATAAAATTTATATATATGATTACACTAGTCTATTTTCATGTAACTCCTTTGCATCAGAACAAAGTGTTGAAGTTAGCGAAAAACAATTCCAATACTTGCCCAAGATCCCAGTAGACCCGAATTAATAAATATAAAAAAAATGAACACACAGCACAATTTATTATATAATTTCGAAAGAGCACACTGACTTAAATTAATCAGGTAAAAGTAGCTAAAAATAGCATTCTAATTATGAAAGGAAATACATTGTATTTGTTTAAAAACAAAATTAAAGTCCTGAGACAAAGACTTAGACATTTAAATAAAAAGACAATAGATAAATATGCAAGAGATAAGAACGTTATTTTTTGTAGGGATAAAGAAAATCCTGATTGTGTTTTGACAAAAGGTCATTCACCACATCTCTTTGCCTAGTGCATTTACTTGCAAGTTAAGATTGTCTGAAAGAGGTCTAGCAGAAATTAAAATACAAAAGATTTTTACCGTATTTTACACATTGATTTAGAATGTAAAAAGACTGCTTTTCTATGACTTAAAAACAAAACATTGATTGTGACAGTTTGTGGGGGTTTTATGTTTTTTTTTGGTTTTTGGTATTTTTTTGCTACTTTATATAACCTTATTTAAAAATTCATATTGAAATAATGTCATGGTCAAAAATGTTTACTTTTCATAAATGAAACATTGGGAGTGTTTGAATTATTCGTATGTCTTTTTTTTTTTTTTAGTTTATCAGAATAATTCCATTTATGGCATTTATGTAGATGTTAAGGGAAGTTTTGATTCTATTTACCCCGGTATTGGTACAATATATTTTTATACTTTGGATCTTTTAAGTTTCTGAATCATTTAAGTATCTTAGAAATACATAACTACAAATTTTCAATAAAGAGATATTGATTAAATAATTATTATAGATATCTTGATATTCATAAAATGTTAAGTGTTTCTGTTATTCACTATCATTTGACTATAATGCAACAAGACTAACTTAAATAGAACAGCAAGAAAAAAAAATTAAAAGAAATATGTAGATTGTAACTGGGTCAAATGTAAAGGTGGCTAACAAAGCAACATTTCTAATCACATATTTAATAATTTTCCTAGATTTATATCTACATTTTTTTTTCTCAACCCTGTAAGAATTACAAAAACTTCCAAAAAAACAAATACAATGCAACAAAGAGCCGGGAACAAAACAATATTATTTTCTTTGAAGCAGATGTCTGTTTACCCATCAATTTTTTTTCCTCCATGCAACAGAACGTTAAAGCCTAGAGATCCGCACCATTCCAAAATGGAAGCATCCCACTGCATAATGGAAAAACATAGAAATGAAGAATCTGCCGTCTATCCTCCACAATACAAACATGACAAAACAAAGTTGATACCTTTGTCCGAATCAATCCAACTGACTTTGGAACAGCAGAAAAAAAGAGAGGTATGTGCCTGATTGTTCAAAGGTTGCTTGAACAGAAATATTAAAATGAAGTGATAGTGGTTAATTATTTGGGTGGTTGGCTGATTTGATTAAAATTTTAAAGAACCCATGTCCTTTTTCAGCGGTGTTCTTTGGGTATTAGAGGTAAATTGGAAAAGGCTGTGAAAAATGAATTCTCAACTGAAAGCTTGTTTACTCTACATTTTAAGACTGTTTTCACAATTTGGTTGAGGCAGAGAATTGAAAAAAATGATACTTGTCTCTTACTATGTCTCTCTCTGTGTCTTCACGTCTCTGGCACTCTTTATCTCACTCTGTTTTTTCTTTCTTTGTCTCCCTATCTGTCTGTCTCTCTCTTTTTTTTTTCTTTGGGCATAGGTGTTAAGATTTTTAATCACTTATTTTTAATGCTATTTATTTGAACAAATATGTTTCATCGGTATCATTTTTGGTTTGTGTTACTGTATATCTTAAAAAAAAAAAACAAAAAAAAAAAACCAACTAAAATCCCTGCATTTTTTATTTCTTATACTTTCGATTTTATACGTTGGATATGCCATATTAAGAAGAAGTCAATCTGAGGTGAACATGCGAATTCAGTCATTATGGTTTTACAATGTTGTTTACAGTGAGGTTTTGAATTAGCTGCCTCATGCTTTCTCCGCTAAAAAATAACAAATACACATTTTAATTAAAGTTGGTTACTGGACCTTTCTTCACCAATAGCCATTGCAGCATGTAAGGCAGGATAAGAAAACATTACATATGTACATGTATAAGGTTTTGCAAAAAATAATTGGCAGATGGTACATGTAATCTTTCACGAAATCTTCGGTGGTCATGACATCTTCATGTGAATCTTTTGCCAAGACGAGAACACCACAGAAAAACACTGTTTTAATAAGCTGTCCATCTGTTAAGTAGAGTGTGATATGGTAGTAAAATTCACTGAAATAAATTTGTTTTTGCCGTGTCTGCAACGAAAATTTGCGGTTTCAAATTAACAAGTGTACCAGCCATAACATGTTCAGTGAAGTCTATCATCAAAGGGGAATGTGCTACAAATGAACTCTTCTACTCTAACAATTAACAGCACTGTCAATTCAACAACCACTGACGCCACCAACAACAAAGAAGCACATAAAGTTGTCAGACGTCAGTCTTTGAGCCCGTCCACAATATAGCCTATATAGTGCTGACGTTGGATGTTAAACCAACTCAACTACTATAACTTTACAGAACATTGCGATACTCTTGAGTGTTACCCTTTTCAATCCCTTTTCTACATAAGCTTATCATCAATATGTTCTCTTCTATGTCTATTGTAGGAGCTTGCTATTGAGAGAACGACTTCGCGACTTTTGGGTCAGATTTCATCAAAAATGGACCTCTACGATCCACCATCGACAGATATGAAGTATCCTTTTCTCACTGCTGTTTATGTAGTTGTGATCAAAGAAATCAACTTTAATTTTCACTCCAAATTTTGAAAAAAAATTGGTAAATGCGTCTTTTCATGTTCAAATCTAAGTGTATGTGACTCTATCAGAGCTTTTAAAATCATAGTGTCTGATAGTCTCTGCAGAAACATATTACCATAGTAGTAATGCTGTATTTATATGTATTGTAAGATAAACATGACTTACTTGTCATATTCTATTGCAGATATCTTGAAATGGCACTTCTAAACGGCTAATAATTAATCTAGTGGATGAGAGTAGACAAAAAAAACAAAAAACAACAACTGGTGACTAATATAAACGCCATAATTTTCGTAGCAAGATGCATAGTTTCACATAGTTGCAGATCTATTATAATAATTTATTTTTCCTGGCTCAAATTCTAGGTTCTAAATGTAAACAATTAGATTACATTTGTAATTTGTTTCAGAACCTTAAATTATTATGTTAGCCCTCTTATAATTGAACAACTTTTGAGATACATTTTCAATCTTGACTAGTTTTTATATCTTTTTGGCTGAAATCGATCAATATATCTCAGTGCTTAAATATTAAGTTTTCTTTTTTTTCTTTTTTACTTTAACCGCAAAAGCACAGCATAATATTTAGTAATTATTTTTTGGTTTAACTAGGGGAGCGCGGTGGCCCAAGGCAAAAAGTCCGTGGTTCAAGCCCTGGCGATTTCGCTCCCTACTGGTTGGGCCGGTGTCAGTTTAATGTGACCGGCTGAGACAAGAGCCATGTTATCCTAGTCCTGTCTTGTGTGTAGCAGCACATACAATTGTCAGGTGTCAGTCATAGGGCCCGTCCAAAATATAGCCTATATAGTGCTGATGTTGGACGTTAAACCAACTCAATTACAACTTGGTGTGACTATAAATTAGTAAGAACATTAATATAATGCCAGTGTCACTGAGTTTAATTCACTATTTATTGTTTCCTCAGAATCCCTTTTGTAAATCTTTTAAACTGGGTATATGATGCACAATTTACTCTATACACCAAATATTTGAGTAAAGCAGATTTCTTTAACTGAGCCAAAGTTATCGAGAAGCAGATAAACGCGAAGTGCTGGATCTGGACAGTGATGATGACTTTGGTGACAATGATGACTACCCCTAAAGACGCACCCTTTGTCTTGAATACAATGCTCCTAAAACTGTCAATCTAATTTTTTATATGAATAAACCAATTGTCTTTCAAATATTTTTTCGTTTGGTATAATTATCTATTGTTGAGACAGCTGAGACAGAACTCCTTATCTGTCTATGTATGGCAACATGTAAAATTTCCAATTATTGGTCTTGGGCATGTGTGGTGGTCTTGGAATACATACGCGACATAGCCTACTTGATGAAAATTGGCTTTGCGAAACTATGAAAAAACAAGTTCAAAGTAAGAAATGAAGTTTTAATACATTACAAAAACGTATTTGATATCAACTACAGGTAGTTTGAAATGAAAACATATCGGAATACATTATTATTACGCACCTAACAGAATAACTGGTAGAATCTATTCCACTTGATATTTTCTTCTCACTGTGACATTAATTTCTTCATCAGGTGCGCACCCACACACACATCATTTTTGTAACACAGAAACACTCTCTAGCATTCAGGTAATATCTGCAGAAAAATTCGCCTATGAAGGCCCAATATTTTTTTTTCTTCGATTGCTGTCCTAATTCTTTAATGTAGAGCCAAGTGTTGCCCCTTTTATGGCTTCGTTTGCAAGTAATATATATGTTATGGCTTTTTATTTCAAATAAGTTACCAGAATTACGGTCCCATCTGGTCTCTTAAGCCAGAAATTGAATTCGAATCTCAAAAGAGGCTGGTCTCCTCATTGCAACACCAGTGCTTGTCCCAATAGTTGAGCTCAATTATGTACATTCATTCATTCATGTCTAGTGCAGACATAGGTGATGATGGCACGCCACTCATCTCTGCTGCTCAGACAACTTTAAAAAGTCTATACATGTAGTGCTCCTGTCCTTATTGCTCGCCTATTTGTTTAGACTATCTAAACAGGTTATTCTTTGTCTACTACGACCTATTTTATCATCTTTTTTTCCACTTTGGGCTGAATGTTCTATACTTCTGTGTGGATTTAGATGTCTTACAGATTCCGTTTGCTTTTTCCTTATCACATGATATCTATCTACTCTAGCCTCATCTAGCACATGGCACATGTTCGTTTGATATCTTATCCTCCCTGATATTCTTGATTTTCTTCTTAAGAATCACATTTCTGCTGCTTCAGGTCCAATCTAACATCATTTATTATTGCGCAATCTTCACAACTACACAAAAGGGTTGACCCAAACGTATGTGCAAGACTTAGTTGCATGATTACATACTGTGGGATCAGGAGAGACACCTACTGGTAACTTGTAAAAGGTAATCTGCAAATTGCATTGTTGTCAGTCATAAGGTAGTCGGAGTGTTGACGGCTCGAAATAAATATGAAGACCAGTGGGATTATGTATTTTGGTCTGTGATTGAGACAAAACTTAAGGATAATTGAATTTTATGAGACCCTCAATCTTGAAAACTCGGTAATTTCATTTTGACTCCTTGTGTTTTCAATATCATCCTTCAGCGGCGTTACTCTTTTTCACTCTAATTTTCTTCTTTTTATTTTTATACCTTTTCTGCTTCCTTTTTGTTTCACGTTATCTCTTTCGCATTGTCACGTTTCCTTCAAAGCTTGCTTACGCACAACATAGCACAACACAGAAAAGACGATCTACAAACTTCTTGAAATCTTTAATTCTGTATTCCTTTATTTTGTAGCGATTTAAGTTGATAATAAAAATGAATTTATGTGCTCACGCGATCTATTATTGCCTAATCAAATACTATATTTCAAGTTTATTAAAACCTTTTTTAGATTCTTATTCGTCACATTAAAAAACTTGACAGGCATGCCACAGTCTTTCCCTGGGCAATTGAATTGTGGGCAAGTGTCGTTCACAGTCACCAAGTCTTGTCAATTGTTATCATCAGTTCCGCACATCATTGCCATTATGTTGACCCTCATTTCAATCACTATCTTTACTTACTCTAACTGTGTCATCGTCAACAACTTGATCTACCTTTCGGAAGTTTGATTGCCTCCTTGATCTCCAATTGCCAAATCATTGTTGCTATTCGCATCGCCATTGGAATCATCTTGCTGTCCCATGACCACATCAGCGTCGTCTCCTTGCCCTGCTTTCCCTACACTGACGTCAGCATCCTGGCCTTTGCTTCCAGCTCCTGGCGTATCGCGGTCCACGGGATATTGACAAATGAAAGGCAGTTTTGCGTTTCCCTTTATCCTTATGTTAATCAGAATACCCGAATTCGAACATCCATAATCGTGCCACTTTCCATCAGGATTTAACCCAACGCAGTCTTCCGCGCCACCGAAAAAGCCGCCATTGCCCCAGGCAAAGTTTCCCCAATCTTTAACTTCTGTTCCGTCTTCCCAGACCATCGTTCCCTCATCCACCTTATCGTGCATACCAATCCACATTGCTACTTTTAGATCGAATTTCACCATCATTTTCAACAAAAAGTCGTTTGTATCCTTCGTCTTTGGCATGGCAAGAGTTCCACCATTATCCATGCATTTCCTCCTTGCGGTTTCGTAAGTGACTGTGTCATATGTCATAAAAAGATAGCAGATATTATTTCGAACCTTAAAATATTTGCTTCCAACAAGTTTCACTGCATCCGAGGGACACTTTTCTTTCACGGTTACATCATCAGATGATGCTGAGGAGTTAGAAGGCAATACAAAACATGTGAAGAAAAAACAAAGAAACAGCAGTTCCCTAAAGTTACCTTACAAGTTCTTAATGTGTATTGGACCTTGTCATAGCTAGAGAGAAATGACTGGGCCCATTTGATCAGTTTGATAATTTTAAAACAGTGAGTGAAAGTTTTACAGAATAACCTACCATTGGTATTATACAGACGACATTCTTTGTTCGTTAATGAACAAAAATCCATGTTATTCAAATCATTAACTATGTATGTATTATTATTACTCATACTTGACAAGTTTTTTCTTCTTCAGGTAGCAGTATAATTTGTACATTGATTTTTGATGTTAAAAAACTTCCCCCTTTTTACATACACTATATTATTAGTTTTGGTAAAACAATTTTATAAGTTTTTTCTACCTATCTACTAAATGAATTCAATTGAACGTTATAAATAACTGATAGGTAAAGATCTAATTAGAATATACATGCAAGAGAAAGAGAGAGAGAGAGAGAGAGAGAGAGAGAGATAGAGATCAAGAGGGAAAGAATTGTTAGAGCGGGAGGAAGAGATATAAAGACACTTAGACGTAGAAATAGATTGAATCATACCTGAAAAAGCCACAAGCAAAAGAACACCGGCGAGGACAATCATGTTTGCTGCGAGATCAGAGCAAGCTTTGCTACGACTGAGTCTTTGCGAGTGACGCAAATCTTTGCTTTTATAATTTGACGATGAATATTTTTATGGTTCTATCAACTATCATAAAAGACTTTAGCAGACCTTAGATAAGAAGTTAACCAAACATGCTCGTTTTTATCTTTAGACGACCACACAACTGCAAAATACATGATACTTATAACGAATAAAAATTACAGCTTAAAAAAAGATACATAACAATAACACTGAGCACATGTTTTATCTAATCTATCGGTTTAACTGGTAAGAAAACTTGTTGACCTAGTTTTACTACCATTATACAACATTAATTTTGCAACATTGGTTTTATTTAATCATCCCTCGTAAGTACTGTATTCCTCTATAATATTTTTTTATGTCTGACTATTAATGAAACATGGAGAATCAGCGTGTATCATAATTACTGGTCTCAGTTTTGTTTTCCTCACCACATCGGGATAAATGCCCCATCCAGGGAGATCTACAAAAAAGGTATTGCTCTTTGCGAGATTTCCGATAGAGCTAATTTACACGAAATCTTAATCTGACTTGCGTCTGTAGGCATAAGGGGTTTTTCTTCTATGTAGCACAAAACAAAAGCGTTGGAAAGTAGCAGACTGCACACTGGTTTGATTGGTAGTTGGACAATAGTGATCTCTTTAGCGCATTGTCGCAAATAATTATTCCACCATCCCCTGTCGATGATTTTAAAACCTAATTGCCTTCTAAATACTCTTTGCATGTCCATTTTGCCGATTTGCGTTGGGAAACATGTTTCTATTCTCCTTACTTTGAGTTTGAGAGGTGTGATCTTATTTTTGCAATCAGTCTATTTCAGATCAATTTAGACTTTTCTACGGCTTTAGCAATTCACTATCTGGCGTTTTCGGCTGTTGTTTAGATGGTTAATCTGCTGTATAATAGCACGCACTCACTTTTCACCGTACTCTTATTCTTATATGAAACATTTATGTGGGAGTTTTAGGATTGCTCTGCAAAATTATATTGTAACACCAGTGAGTCCCGGACAAACATCTAGCCAATTATTATTATTTTTTTTAACCTATGCTCCTCGAGTCCTTTTTTTACGGTGCTTGTGATCCAGATAATTATTGGTTGTTTAAAGAGTTCTAGCGAATTTTGTGTACACACATTTTTTTTCCTTCGTCTTTTCCGAGTATTAAGGTCTAATACGTGCTGATTGTTTGACCTTTTAAAGTTTTTTATGGTACATAAAATAAATTTCACCCTTGTGCGTGGAAAATACTGAAAAAAAAATAATTCTCATTTAACATACTTCTACCTCGACGATATTGAGTTTTTGAAAATTTTAGGGTTCATTAATCTACTTGTCGACTCACGATATTCACGGGACTTATACGATACACAAAGCTCGAATGATAGCTGATAATCACGACATGTTCTCTCATTCAGAGTTTCATACCAGTGAATTCCTATGGCTGCTTTGTTACATGTATAACTTATATTATAATTATGTGTCATGTATACACTGTACAGATATATGTGCGAACGTGGGTCTGCTTTTGGTTCAGAGTGCATGCGCACGAGTCGATGATAGAATTTAAGAGTAGAAACTAAAAAAAAAAACACATGGGATTGCTTAAGGCAGATAACAGGCTGTAGTAAAGAAAAGATAAAAGTTATTAAAATTGCAATCCACGGACAGTCTAAAATACGCTTCTCAGCCTAAAGAGCATGATATTAAAATAAGAGAAGAAACAGTTGTGGCAGAATTTAAAAAATTAAAAACAGGAAAGGTCGTAGGCCCAGATAAGATTTCTGGTATGATACTTAGAGTGTTATGAGCAGCTTGCCCCAATTTTTACGTTTTTGTTCAACTTCTCTATCACATACCACACCTTTCCTGAAATTTGGAAAACAATTATCCCGGTACCTAATAAAAAAAAAAACAGCAAAGGACCCTAACGACTTTAGACCGGTAGCTTTAACATTTATTATTTTTAAATGTTTTGAAAGAATTATCCTAAGACATCTACGCTCCGACTGTGGAAACCAATTAGACCCTATGCAGTTCGCATACAGGAAAAATAGAAGTGTAGAGGATGATTTGTTAGTTTTTATCAATAACATCCTGAAACATCTTGAAACGCCTAGAACATATGCAATAGTTCTCTTTATAGATTTTTCATCCGCTTTTAACACCATCCAAGCCCATTTATTAGTGGACAAATTATTAGCTTTAAAAATTAACACCAGCACTATTCTTTGGATATTAGAGTTCCTCACAAACAGACCCCAGTTTGTTAATATAAATGGAACATACTCAGAAAAGATGGTAACTAACACGGGCGCTCCTCAAGGTTGTGTTTTATATCCAGGTTTATATTCAGTGTACACTAATGATTATAGGGCCACTGAAGAAAACACTCGTCTTATTAAATTTGCCGATGACACAACTCTACAATGCCTTTTAAGCACCCCAGAGGGCGGTTATAAAGCGGAGGTAAAAAAAAAAGTTCTATGACTGGTGTAGAGACAACTTTCTGACACTAAATGTAGATAAGACAAAAGAAATTATTTTTGATTTTAGGATAAAGAAAGATATAGTGATTTCTCTCTCGATTGAAGACAGGACTGTTACAATTGTCGACAGCTACGAATATTTACGCTTGACAATAGATTCCAAGTTAAACTGGAATGTTCCCATTGATCATGTATGTAAAAAGTTAAACCAAAGGCTGTACTTTTTAAGAAAACTCAATTCCTTTAATGTTAATAAAACTATTATAATCTTATTCTACAATGCAACCATAGAAAGCATTATTTGTTTGGGCATCTCTTGTTGGGGAGGTTTTGCTGTTTCAAAAGATAAGACTAGAATAGATAGCTTGATCAAAAGAGCGGGTAAAATAAACTGGACCTACCACTTTTAATTGATCTTTATAAGAGGCCACTGTTGAAAAAATGTCTAGATGTAACCAAAGATATCGACCATCCACTAAACCAGGAGTTTTCACACGCAGCGGTCGCATGATTCAACTTAAAGCTAGAACCGACCGCTACAATAACTCAGTACCATCAAATGAGGAACTCATCATGAAACGTCTATGCGAGCTTGTAGCTCTGTGTGTGTGTGTGTGTGTGTGTGTGAATGTGTATGTATGTTTTTTTAAGTATAGTGGGCAAATGAGTGAAAGGCGGTAAAAGAAAAAGTTCACGTTTTCCT
The DNA here is from genome assembly GCA_003991915.1 of Elysia chlorotica. Lineage (NCBI taxonomy): Eukaryota > Metazoa > Mollusca > Gastropoda > Plakobranchidae > Elysia > Elysia chlorotica. The sequence continues at coordinate 366,373 of RQTK01000365.1, read as the reverse complement.
ATATGCTTAAATTCTTTTTGTATTAAATTTTCTTTTAATATTTGTTTCTACACTATGCAGTAAAGAGCCATTACTCATATTAATGTGATGTACAATGTTTCTCCAAAAGTTTGTATCGATTCTAGTTTTTCTAAAAAATAGTATGGTTTTTATGTTTTGTGTAACCTTGTTTATTTTTTATTATAATTATATGTGTGAAATACATGTAACATGTCCAAATCGATTTTCCCTCAAATTATCTTATCTTATCTTATCTCATACTTCACCACTAGTTCTAAACAAATATAAAAACAGGAGGAGAAAAGTCATAATTATAGTGACGGAAACGTCACAGCTCATTTCGAGCATCTGATACTCTTGGAAGAATGCCAAGATTAGTCAGCATCATTTGAGAGAAGACTCACGGTGAACTCTGGAGAGAATAAATATGTAGTGCCACCACAAGAATGGTCAGTTTTCGATACTTCCATAAAAGGTGCTAATGGTTATTCTTTGAATGATTGTGTTGAATTACGCCAAATCTCATTCCAAATTTGGTTGAGGTTTTGCTCTAATTTTGAAGATGGAGATACGAGTTAACTGCTGACAGGCTTTTTTGCAGGTTAAAGTCCATAAAGAATATCAAGATGTGCATAGATTTTAATGGGATGTTAGAGATCAAGTCAGAGTCATGCGTTTTGACAGTGGTCTTGGGAAATGTCAGCAGTCCCTTTCTCCTGAATGCAACCATTCAATGTCATTTTCTGATTCCAAAGTTGTCACAGAACTTAGAGAATGTGTATGCTGATGATTGGCTGACAGGTGCAAACTGTCAAGAAGATGTGGCTGATAATGTGATATGGAGAAGCTGTGGATATTATGGGTAAGGGAGGATTTCCATTTGCAAAATGGGGCTCGAATTCTTCTTCGTTAATAATCTGGGCACTGAATCTCCTAAAACCTTCCCATGTTTTAGGAGTTTAGGTATGTCTTGGTCCACAGATGAAGGTTGTTTTTATTTTAAGACTACTCCGACCTGTGACTCCTGTTCACCAAACAGCTGGTTCTGATTTTTATTGCAAGGATATATGATCATCTTGGCTTCTGAAACTCTTTTGTTATTGGGATTAGGATTCTTGTCCAAGAAATTTGAAGATTAGGTCTCTCTTGGAATGAGCCATTACCTTATGACATGCAAAAACAGATGTCTGCTTGGATTGATGGACTGCTAGAGATTAGCCAGTTAAAATTCCTAGGTGTTGTTATAGCATAGACCTGTGGGCATAATGTTGTGATTGTTTTGGGTCCAGACTTAGTCTAGCTACAGGGAATAATAGATATTTGTAATTTTGCACCTTTTGTTTTAAAAAATCAAATTTGCGCGCGCGCGTGTGTGTGTGTGTGTGTGTGTGTGTGTGTGTGGTTGCTGCCATTCCTGACATTACTATTACATGTATCATGCATGTTGTTCTATCCAACATGACTCAAAGTCAAAGAGGCACTAATTGCTGGTTTAGTTCATAATCAAGTTTGATAACATGTATCTTCAATGCATTTGAGAGAATTATTTTGAGTAAATTGATAAAATTTATCTTGAGTTGTTAGGAATTGATCATCCTTAATATTACGTTTGCTAATTTGCATAATGCGTGTACTAGTTTAGTTATGTTAATTAGCCGGCAGTCTTTCGGAGTATAAACAGACGTGGCGTGTGCGAGATGAATGATTGGTAGTGCGTTGCGTATGTTAAGGTTGGAAACACTACATTTCAGACATTTGTTGGTTTACATAAATTGTTCTAGATTCCTTTGCATTTGGATAGGTAAAAGCTATAGGTTGAACGCCATACCAGTACTTTAATTCACTTTTTTTTTCGCTAAAGACCCTTGACTGGTTATAATTGTAGTGTATGTCAACTGGGAAAATTTAATGTTTTGTCATTGTTCTTACATAAATATGGAACCGTTTTCTTAGTTTGTTAAGATGTCAGACTTAAAATAAGCCTAAGGTGGGGAGAATGTTAAAAATTTAAAAATAATTGGAGATAACTTTTTATGGTATAGATTTCTTTATTCATTTGGATAATCTCCCTTGCCCGTATGTAACTAAGGAAAATAATGTTACTCTGTTCAAATTTTGTAGTAATTGTTGTGAAAACCATGTGAGGACTGAGATCCATTTTGTTTAAGAAGAAATAAAGTTTGTTGTTTGAGAACTTTCTGGATCTAATGTTTTCAATGTCGATTGAAAGATGTTTTCGTCCAGATAAATAACCTGTTTATTATACCCAGAGTTCAAATGCGCCCATTTAGCAACTTGGTTACAAATACACAGTATACCAATACAAAAAGCAAGAACAAAAATTGCAATATTCCCTTGTCATCAATATAAACACGACAACAGCAACAACAACAACAACAACACAACAATAGTAGCAACTATAAGTATAACAACAACAACAACAACAACAACAACAACAACAACAACAACAACAACAACAACAGAATTAGCTTCCCAAATTATACGTGGTTTTTTTAGTGCAGTTCAGAATTTAAAAAGTCTTTAATAGTACATGTTTTTGTAGTTATCAAAATCATAACATGGGTAAATACACGGACATCCAAAGAAAGAAAAGTACTTTTTGGATTGCGACCCGACGTTCAAGTGTTGAGAAATTCAACGCTACACAAAGAACAACCAAGGGCCATAACCAATAAATTACAATGTACCTTCGTTACGCAGCATATGTATTGGATGTGTCTATCTGAATAATTATCATAAACGCTGGATCTAATTTAATGTTACGTGAAATTAATTGTCAGCGTGACGTCGTTGAGGTCTGTTCTCACGAGCTGAACTCCAGCTTCATAATTACTAGAATTTGAGTTGTATAGACAGTCTTTTCCCAAGGCTAGCGTTTGGAGTAACATGCGTGACAGACACATTCAGTCGAGATGTAGAGTAAGTCTTAAGAGTAAGTTTTAACTTTTACTAATAGTGAGACAAACACAAATAATATGTAATCTACCACTAGTTCACCCGGCCCTGGGCAGATGAGTAGGTTAGCAGAGTAGAGTAGAGCTTTAGGAGTAGAGAACTAGAGATTAGATGGATAGGAGTAGAGCTTTAGGAGTAGAGAACTAGAGATTAGATGGATAGGAGTAGAGCTTTAGGAGTAGAGAACTAGAGATTAGATGGATAGGAGTAGAGCTTTAGGAGTAGAGAACTAGAGATTAGATGGATAGGAGTAGAGCTTTAGGAGTAGAGAACTAGAGATTAGATGGATAGGAGTAGAGCTTTAGGAGTAGAGGACTAGAAATTAGATGGATATGGTTGGGAACCTATAGATTGAAAGTTAGGCTCAGCACATAGATCGTGTTATTTCATTGCTTGTAAAATGATTAACATCCAGCGCTTATATAAACATATGTAACCATATGTAATAAATGAAGTGTGAGCTCCAAAGACGTCGTTTAATTTGAAAATTCGATGAGTGAGAGGGCTGTGCTGTCCAAGGTGACGATGTTGTGATAATATCGTAGCCAACGATAAAAATAAAAATACTATAGAGTAGAATTCGCTGAGAAAACTATGCGAAACTATGAAAATTACTATGCGATCATTTGTCAGACATAGTGACATTACCCGTTCAGTAGTGTTACACATGGTACTGGGCAAAAGGCTAGAGCCCAAACGTCGCGGGATAAAAACAATTACATTTGAAATCCCATTAACTTATCAAGCTTTAACTTAAAGCAATTGTTGTCTGGAAAGGATGAAACCAACTCTATAACACTGCGGTGGCAATTATACTATCTCCAAAGGATAATGTGGGAAGCGAAAGCAAATGCAAGTGCTAAAATTTAATATTGTACATTTCCTAAAACTGGTTTTTGTGGTTTAGAACTCACACGCTCATCATTTTATGTTTGCCAAATTTACGCCTATCAAGGTTTTGATCTATCGGTGAACTATTTTATCACCTTGTCTTATCATTTTCGTCTATGGCATTGTATTTTCTAAAGAGGTTGATCTCCACCCAAGCAATCTGTTTTTCTCATGTCATCATGTTACCAGCCCAAGTATTTTCACCAGATTCATCAATACTTCTTCACTCCTAGTTTCGTTTATGACCTTTCTTTTCTAGTCCGACCTTTTTATTATTTGAAATGTCCGCCTACTGCTCATCTTGATATTGTTTTATCACTTGATGTTATTAGTAATATGAAAGGACACAGCATATCAATGTGCTACACAGTAAGCACTTTTGTCAACTCCAAGGTATTGTAAAAATTGTTACTTGAGCCTGCCCTAGGTGATTGAGCAGATAAACATTACATGACGTAAGGGACACAGTGAATTTCTTTTCATGTTTATTTTCAAAGAGGTTTTCAAATTATGCATCTTATTTAAGTCATTTAGAGCAAGTTATTTATTACTTTATTTATTACACTCGCAAACCTGACAACCGTTTATCGTTTTAAATCCGTCCATACCGCAACTTATAGTTGGGCAATTAAAGCTTGGGCACTTGTCAGCTGAGATAGTTTGTAGACCATCGTTCCCACTATCCTGAGCCGGATCATTTTGTACATCACCGTCTCCATTGCCTTGAACCAGATCATTTTGTACATCACCGTCTCCACTACCCTGAACCGGTTCTTTTTGTACATTATTGTCTCCGCTGTCCTGAACCGGATCTTTTTGTAGATCATCATTTCCATCATTTATTCTTTTGATGGGATATTGACAAATAAAAGGCCATTTCGCGTTTCCACTAAGCTTGATGTTCGTCAACAGTCCCGAGTTCGAACATCCATAATCGTGCCACTTTCCATCAGGCTTTAACCCAACGCAGTCTTCCCCGCCACCGAAAAGGCCACCATTGCCCCAGGCAAAGTTTCCCCAATCTTCAACTTCTGTTCCGTCTTCCCAGACCATCGTTCCCTCATCCACCTTATCGTGCATGCCAATCCACATTGTCTGGGGATTCCCAAACGACTTAATCTCTTCCAGCAAAAAGTCATTTACATCCTTAGTCTTTGGCATGGCGAGGGTTCCTCCATTATTCATGCATTTTCTTCTTGCATCTTCGTAAACGACTTTGTCATACGTCATGAAAAGAAAACAGTAATCTCCTCGAACCCTAAAATATTTGCTTCCAACAACTGTGAGGGCATCTGGTGGACACGCGTCATCTACCGTAAGGTTGGCACCCGAGGCTGAGGGAATCAAGGATACGGGCTTGTTACTGATTATGGTTTGCTTTTTATCTATTCAATATTAATCCAAAAAGTGTTTTAAATAAATTTAAAGACATGGGATCTTTTTTGGGGGGTTAATTAGTTGCTGTAATTTTTTCAAATATTAATTAATCTAGTTTTTTTTTAAATAATTTACTCGAGCGATTTTTTAACCGAATTTAAATGGCTAGTTTACTTACACGATATTGTCTAATCTAATTTAACGTTTTATTTTTTTATTTTTTTAAATCAACTTTTAAAATCCTCTTGTCGAGAAATCTGGCTATGATTTCCAAGAAAATTAGACTGAATTTCGATAGCTTTCAAAATTAAAAAATGCAATTTAGAGGTGTTAATCTGAGTGCTTAGAATAAGATGCATTTTAAAAATTATTTTGGTTTTATAATATAAACTTCAAATATTTTTGAATCGCCTTCAAAAAACATATGTTATCATTTTACTTAACTATGAAATAAATCCTGGTCTGTCGCGGTGTTTGGGTTTTTGGCTACAAATTGAATCGCCAGTCACTTTTTCTATGTATATTTTTATTTTATACATACACGCATGGTACATTGTATGCAATTTTATTGCATCACTAATTGACGACGTTAAATCGTTCCAAACATAGAAATAAAGTTTAGTATTTTAGCTCTTACCTGACCAAACAAATAGAAAAACGCCTCCTATAGCGAACATCATGTTAACCTAAGAATTAGAAAGGCAAGCCGCACAAAGACTTGTTCTATATAAATGAGGATGATAGAATCTTGAACTTTCTTATAGGTCTCACTGTCTCTGCGTTTCTTGAAAGGACATTCTTTTGTTTTTTTCCCTTCTTAATCGATAAAAAAAAAATCATGGGTGTGTGATCTGCCCACATATAGAATTTTGTAGATCTGCCTTATCTTTCGTAGATAAGAATTGAGTTATGGTGCAACATGGTGTACCTTGTTGGGTGGATAAGAAGCGAATGGAGACCGTGCATATCAAGCAACATTTGAGTAAAATCATTTTTTAGATTTTTCCCAATGTACATCACGGTATGGATTTAAAAAAACCGGTTATTTTAGTAAGATGATACAGATATGTTTGACAGGGCGACATTGTCGATGTTGAGGAAAATTAATAAGATAGTTTAAATCCATAAGATGGTTTCTATATTTAAAAAACCCCTCCATTTTTGTTATCGGGAATATAAAGAAACTACTGCATCGATTTAAGCGTTATAGTTGCATTTTAATTTGCTGTTAATCTGCCCCAAACATAATAACCCCCATTTTAAGATAAAAAAATTGGTTTTCTTAATCATCTCTTAAAATTGCTTAGTTTCCGCCTACAAAGGCGAACTTACGATCTTATTTTTTTTAAGTTTCATTATCCGGTATATCAAACGGAAGTAAAGTCGGGATACAAAAAGTAGGTTTAGGAGCTTGAATTTTCAAGGAAACCCTGCTTTTACAATGACGTCTTCCCTACTGAACAGTTGAATCAGTAAACGTGTTCTGAGAGCGAAGTATACACTGCTTCCATTGATTTAATTATTTTAAAGTTATTTTTAAAGCATTAGATAAACGTAACACAGCTACACTGTGTAGCTATCTCCGGTTCAATAAGTTAACGCGCGAATGTTGATTTTTTTTTTTAAGATAGCGAATTTTAAAGTGCACACATCAGCTTTCGTTAGAATTCTTGGTTAATTGTAAGATAATAATAAAAAGCGGACTTTCAGTAAACTGAAACGTCGATTTTTAAGTTGTCAGTATAGTACTAGATCTATATATTACGTGCGTATGTAGGCGAGACTCGACCTTTTTTCAATCTTTAAATAGTGTGTCATGGTGCTGTAAGCTATGCTGATTATTCACACCAATTTGTCCCGAAGCACTTGTGAGGGCCTTTCCAATATCTGTGTAAAAACCTGACACCCTACGTGTAGATCTAGTAACGTAGTGTAGATCTTAATCTAGATCCAATCCGGATTAGGGACTGTAGGCCTAATGCTAGGAACTGTGCGATTTTTTAAACGAAAATATTGAGTTGGCAACATAAAATTATGCATTTAGTGGCACGTAAATACCCCCAAAACTCAGTTTCAGTCGTCTACGATAAATATGAGATTTATAATCCCCGGTAGTTTTAAGTTGTACATTATTTATGATATTTATTCTAGACCCAAACTTGGCCAGTGTTAGTTAGGCTCTTTTCCTACAATTCTGGGTCTACATGTAGGTATATCATATTCTAGATTCTAGATGTACGCCAAGTCTATCTGACTCTGGCCTATCAGACCTACTGAGAAGACTGTATTTAGGACCTGTTTGTGTACGAAAATTTGTTGTTTCGTTTTTACCCTAACCCCAAACTGGATTCAGGGTTAGAGTTATGGACTCGTCATCATGAAGTGCAGTACCGGTTGGCGTTGGTGACCATGTCTCTCCACATCTCTCTGTCCTTGCATTTCATGATGATGTTGATCCCCTTGCTTCCACCCATTCATCTGCCCAGCCCGCCCCAGATCTTTTCTCCCTGTATGCCCCTCGCTCTCTTTGCGTTCATTTTCCCAGTTGTATATGAATGTTATAAATTATGTCTGTGCACGACACAACAACGTTGCTTGTTGTGTCCTGATCCTACTGAGGAGATTTAATCATGTGACTTCTCCTAAGTCACTTTCGTTTGTCTTTTGTCGCCCATGAGACTTCTAGCATTGTTAGTATGGCACACATCTATGTCATCTCAGTTGATGTGGTACGTTTCTCTAACTGTTTATGTAATGCCCAAGTCTCGCTGCCGTACAATCATAATGGCCGGATGTACATACAACTCGTTGTTTCACTCAAAGGGTTAGTTTACTATTAGTCAGAGTATGTTTTATTTTCTGAAAGGTTTGTTTGGCTCTTCCTGTGCTTGTATTTCTTTATGTGTCGTATTTCATATTCCTGTTAACATCTCCCCAAAGTATTTGAATTTTTCCATCTATCGTAAATCATAATTCGCAACTTTTAATTTGCATAATTCTGAGGATACTTTTTGCCAAGACACCAACATTGCCCTGGTTTTCTTTTCTTTAAAACAATTTTTTTTAGCTACGTTGCATTTTCTGGCTTTTTTCCACGATGGTAAATCATTAATAATTCTCTGCTATTAGGACGGTGTCGCCTTTTTTAATTCTTTTTTTAATTGATCGCACAATGTATTTACTGTATAATGAAAAGAGATCTGGTGATAGAATACAACCCTGTCTTGCGCCTCGTTTAATTTGCTGGTACCTACCTATTTCATTTTTATCTCTAACTGCAGCTGTCTGCTTCCAACACACATTTTTTGTGTTTATCATAAGACCCTTCCTGTCTCTGCCAGTGCCCAATTATGGACTTTTAACCTATATTTATTATGTTTTGTTTGCGACGTGGGTGATTACGCTCCCTTCAGTATTCCCTAAGCTCAGTAAGGATTTTTAATTCATAATCCTTCATTTACGTCATCATTCTTTAATAGACGGAGATCGGTATTTACTAAATTTATATCCTTTTTCACAACATTATTAATAGCTTTTTTATAATGCGATATTATATATACAACCAAACATTAAAATACTCTGAAATATTTTTGCAATGAACAATGTTGATCAGACAGCTTTGAAGATTTAAAATTGTTTTTGAAAATAGAATCTCTAGTTTCTTTCCTTGTGAAAAGACTTAATATAAGCATGTTGTCTATGATGATGCTGATACTTATATCCGTTAAAGCAGGGAACTTTTTTACTTTAGTTAGGTAGCTTCACGATAGAGCGCCCACCTTATGTTGATTTTTTCTTCTCCTATGAGGCTGCCTTTTTTTCTACTGGCTGTGTCGTTGTGAGTATGATTGATATGACCGGTTAAGTTCTGCCTCTTCTGCTCTGGGATGCCGTTGTCAGATAAGATCTTTCTAAGAGAGTAAAGCCCATGGCTCATGCTTGATAGTTTGTTAATTATACACAAGACGAGCTTGAAGTGAATTGTAAGCATGTAATCATTCTACAAACAAAAATAGAGCATGGATGTTTCAAGTTGATTATAGATTTTTTCTCCGTAAAGCAATGATTAATACCGGACTTCTTATTTGTACTCTAAGAATACCATACATACACTATAAAGCTATTCAATAAATTTTTCATAAATGAAGTTAAAACATTGGAAGTAAACGATTTACTTTAAAAACTTTAAAATTTGGTACTCCAAATCTTATTCGGCAGCAAAGGTACGATGTAATGCTATGCTGAATTACAAGATTTGGTTTCGCGATTGTAGTAAGGCTACTGAGTTAATAGTAATATACACGCACTCACAAACACAACACACACACACACACACACACACACACGCACTCACAAACACACACACGAAGTCAAGTTCACTGTTCTGCATAAGTTCTTATCTACTTTATGAAAGTTCTTAAATTCTGTATAAAAAACTAATGTTTCTGGGAGAATGCAAACTATGCGATCATGTTTGTAAATGCGCGCATTACGCACGCCTGTGCGTGGATCCACGCGTGAAAACCAAAACTATTCTAAAGAATCATAAAATGAAAACAAAATTGGAGAAGAAGGCTTTTTTTTAGGGAATGATTTTTTAAAGTCATCTTATTTGGCTTTAAAAGAATGAAAAAAAACCCAAACAGGCTCACTAATGAAAAACAAAACAAAAAACCTCAACAGGAATTGTGCTACATAGAAAGGTTTTCAAAACCTCCTTTAGAAAAAAAAAACTTGTTTTCTTCTTCTGGCATTTACCACTGTGTGGCAATCTGCCGTTTTCACTTTAAAAAAGATAATCATACAGCTGATGTTTAGCTCGTTTAACATCATAGAGCAAAGGACTTTCGAGCGGAACTTTTGATCAACATTCAACTGTATTGTCACCATAGTTTCAGACTTGTAAGTAACAGTGAAGGATGATACATCGGGGAAATATACAAAAATAAAGATATTATTTGTACGCAGATAGAGAGAAAGATACATAGATGAGTTGAGTTGAGTTGGTTTAACGTCCAACGTCAGCACTATATAGGCTATAGACGGACCCCAAGACTGACGTGTGACAATTATATGGGCTGCCACACACGAGACAGGGATGGGATACCATGACTCCTGTCTCGACCGGTCTTATTAAACTGACACCGACCCAACCAGTAGGGGGCGAAATTGTTCGTCAGGGCTCGAACAACAGACCTCCTGCTTCAGAAGCCGATGTTCTACGCCAGTACTACCGCGCCCCCGTAGGTAGTTAGATAAATAGATAGATAGATAGATAAATAGATGGATAGAGAGAGAGAGAGAGAGAGAGAGAGAGAGAGAGAGAGAGAGGGAGAGAGAGAGAGTAACAGACAGATAGACAGACATACAGACAGACAGACAGACAGAGAAACAAACAGACAGATAGACAGACAGACACAGAGACTGACAGACAGACAGACAGACAGACAGACAGAAACATAGTAAAAAATAGATCTGCAACGTTTTTTTTGTTTGTTTTTTTTATTTTTTATTTTTTGTTTTTTTGCTTATCCTCTCAACCTCTTCGTTAGCTGTGATAAACCAGCTATCAGTCTCTCACCACTGCCCGCCGTGCCACTTCTCTACGAGATTGTTCCCCATTAAGAGCTTATCTGTCTTTCACAGGCTTCTGCTCTCTTATTCTGATAGACACCACAGTCTTCAACTGCATTAGATATCTGTACCATACTCCAAAAACATTAATAATTTAGGTAGGAGTTCTAAGGAGATACTGAGAAGGGAAGACAACCCAATGGTCTTTGAGAGGCACATCAATCTGGATTATCCCCCTTGGACCAATGGTGTAATGTACTTATGAATAATTTACGGAAAGGACAGTGCTTGAATCAATTGATCTTGCATCTAATAGAGCTTTATTATTTTAATAATTCAAGATACGCGTTTTAAAAAGGAAATGATTTTCAGGCTATGCTTTGATTTAAAATAAAGTCTGGAATTGTTTGTTAAGAGGAACCAATTTTAAGACAGTAAGTCAATAATTACTGTTGATGAATTGATTGCTACGTAATAAACTGTTTTGCTTTTCTTACTGTAAGCATTTTCATATCATGGATCATTTTATTTCTCGAAAATATAAAGTTCTTCCCACAAAGAAGAAAGGGTAGGTTAGTCCGAATACTTATTCATTTGTCTAAAGGTGGATTAAAGATAATTATGGTCACTTAAATAAAATCAGCCCTATACAAAATCACAAAATCAATACAAAAACAATGTTGAAAAAAAAACAAACAGTATCAATAGTGGTGATTATAGTGTAAATGATAATCAGATGATGGTGATGATGATGATTATGATGTTGGTGTAGTGGTGGTGGTGCTGCTGCTGCTGATGATGATGATGATGCTGATGACGTGGATAAAAATCATGATTAGGTAACTAAAAATGTAAGAGCGTATTTAAAACGTTAGAATATTTCAAAATATACATGTATTAAGTTAGAGAAATACGAAAAGACTAAATATCAATAGCATACATAAATCTGATAATGAAATCCTGCTACCACCTCTTCTGTACTGTGGTCTTTTAGTAGCTGCTACCGAGCTGCGTTTTAGAGAAAATGTATTTTATAGATACATAGACCAACCAGCGATGCCTGTTGTGAAATTTTAATCTTTAAGAAAGCATTCAACCTTTTTCATATGCAGAGAATGAAACGACTGAAAACATAATTATTTTTAACGTGCGCAGTATATAGTACAAGAAAAAATACAATGGGAACCTCATAATTCGAATTGCGTGGGATTTGATCTAAACTTCAAATTAGGAGGATTTGAATTACAGAAGAGGGCACATCTGAACCTCAAAAGTGTTAAAATTAGTACACTGCTTTTATGTTAGTTTATTTTTTGTTGTTGATGTTGTTTCCTTTCTATATCAATCTTGTCCCAACCCCATTTCTTTTAAAGATATGTTTTGGGCAGCAACAAGTATTGAATTCTGCTTGCCTTTTCTAATGTATATTGGTGATGTGAGCTTCGAATTTAGAGAATCACGCCAGAAACACTTCGAACTATGAGTCTGGTTTCAATAGAGCCGTAGCGAAATAAATAGAAACACCTTAGTTTTGAGAAATTCGAATTACCATACTTCGTTCTGTGAGGTTTCCACTGCAGCTGCAATCTCATAATAGATAGGGGGTATTTAATCTCTTCGCATAACTTTATTATATTTTTTTAATGGAATGTGTCATAATTGAAAGTTTAAAATTCACACAATTTAAAACTAAAAGTCAAAGAAAAAAATTGTTTATGCAATTTTGACGTAAAGAAGACATTACAGACTCAGATGTGTTAAAGGCAACCGAATGCTACAAATATGCTTTAACGTCACCTAGTTTTTAAAACTATTTAATTGATCTCTTAAGTAGTTACTGTGTATATGAAAAAGACCGTTAGTAGCGTGAAAAGTAGACAAGAATAAGCATACAGCACAAAACTCAAGTGAAGGCAATTCGCAGGACAAGGGCTCTGCTTCAAGCACTATCATAGCTGTCCACACAAACACAAACCTCTGGAGAACAGCGATATTTTTCCACTGTTCAATGAACCACGTCCTCTGGGCGACTCCATCGGCGCGCAAGCTAATTGGGCACGTCCTAGAAAATGGCGTAAGTATGGGCCTCGGTGAACAATGGCAATGTTCTATGTTCCTCAGAACGACATCTAGTATTGACTTTGTTGTATAATTCGAAACAAACCAAGATAAAGTCTTCACCCGCCAGCGAGTAATGGGTAGTCCACCCATGACAATTTTTTTTTTGCTTTGTGACAGACATTCCTAGACAAAACAGACCGTTTGACCGCTATTAATGTCGTATTAAGACTATGACTTGTCTGGCCTTCCTTGTCCCTTCAGGCAGAGAAGCCGAAAGCCAGACAAAATCCTCACCGGCCTTGTCGGTACAGCGCAGGGGTGCAAAAAAGGACCGGAAGTAATGAGCTTATTTCCCGACCAGGGCATGACGGTGCCGGGAACGGATGCCGTGTCAATGTTGTTCCAAGGATGAAGTAACCCATCAGCACAGATCTTGTCTTCCATGTCATGGTCTTCGGCTTCTCTAGGGGAGGCGCAGTGGTCCAGGGGTAGAACATCGGTTTCCGACGCAAAAGGTACCGAGTTCGAATCCTGGCTGTTGCGTTCCCTACTGGTTGGGTCGGTGTCAGTATAATGTGACCGGCTGAGACAGGAGTCATGGTATCCCCGCCCTGTCTCGTGTGTGGCAGCACATAAAATTGTCAGACGTCCGTCTTGGGGCCCGTCCACAATATAGTCTATATAGTAACCCAACCCAACCCAACTCCGCTTCTCTATATTTCTGTTGACCCTTGAAATTATGAATGAGACGACGTTTAAAAAAAAGCGTTTTTACTTGCTTCTATTGGTGTACATTTTTAGGTAAATAAAAGATACAAATAATATAGTGATTATAACTAAACAATGATTTATTTAATTTACAACAATTACAATATTCAATTCTATTAAATAGTAGCACAATTAGAAACGGTAGCATTATTTGTACCAGCAGCGTATGTAGAACCTTTCTGTCCTATATTAATCTTTTTGCACTTCTTTCTTTGAGTCTGTCTCATTGTCTAACTGTCCTCTCCCCCTCTCTCATTTTTTATCTCTCTTTCTGTCTCTCCCTCTCTCTCTCTCCCTCTCTCTCTTTCTCCCTCTCTCTCTCTCTTCTATCTCTCTCTCTTTCTCTTCTCTCTCTCTTTCTCTTTCTCCCCCTCCCTCAATCACTCCCTCACTCTTCATGGTGATAGCATCATCCCTCAATGGTGTTTATTTTTGGATAAGCACTAGGGAATCGCCATCCTTTATGACCGAAGACCAAGCCTTTCACCACGGACATGCTTTTGTTGGCTGTTGGCGCCAGAGCTTGCTGACCATCCAAGCCCTCGGGCAAAAACAACAAGTAGGGTGTCTTTTTAGGTGTTCTTTTTTTTTTTTTTTCTGGCTAAACATGTCAGATTTCAAAAAGCGCAAAACCGGGGAGAACGGAACAGGCCAGTATGTCAACAATCATTAAAAATATAAAGCTTTTGAAATGTTTAAAAAAAAAAAAATATATATGTTTCCATTTTTGTGTGTGTGTTAAATTCAGTACTTAAATTTTTACCTTAGACAGTTGTTAAGAAATGTTGCCTTAAGTTGCCTTAACTTGCTGCATAGCAAATTATACATTAAAAAATATATATACTACTAATATATACAATAAAAAAACAACAACATAGTAATCAGTTGATTTCTTTAAGAACCACCTCAATCGTGTTTACTCTTTCCTCTCCCAACATATTTTTATTCTTTTTCTTTGTATTTCTCTACGCCTTCAGGGTAGGGTAAAAAAAAGGGGGGGGGGGTGGTAGCCCTGGGATAGAACACCGGCTTCCGACGCAGGAGGTCCGTGGTTCGAGCCCTGGCGATGTTGCCCTCTACTGGTTGGGTCGGTGTCAGTCTAATGTGACTGGCTGAGACAGGAGTCATGGTATCCCCGCCCTGTCTTGTGTGTGGCAGCACATACAATTGTCAGACGTCAGTTTTGGGGCCCGACCAAAAATAGTCTACAACTACAACTTGGTGTGAATATAAATTAGCAAAGACATTAATATAGTGCCAGTGTCACTGAGCTTGTCAGATATCAGTTTTGGGGTTCGTTCACAATATATCCTATATATGCTGATGTTGGACTTTAACCAAACTCAACTCAACTTTTCTCCCTCCACCTATGTTCTCATTATCTTTTTTTTTCCATCACAGTTACTTTTTTCTTACCGTCACTTCTGCTTTTAACCCCAAATATTTATTCAATCCACCCATTTACTTAAATTGGTTGTCAAAATCAAAATAAAAACAATAAATAAATAAATAAATAAATCATTAACCTTAACCTTAATGTACCGGTACGTAGAAAAATCTAAATGAAATAATTATACATTCCCAATAATTTTATATAGAAAATTATATCGCATCAATTTATCCAAGAAAAACCAATACAAAATTGCGTTGCTAGAATATAATTCAAGTCTGTAACATTATTATTAACAAGTATCTTTTCGACTTGCTTTTTATTTTCACTCAAACTGGAAACATTTTTTAGATGAATCAATGAACACGACGAGGTAAAGATAATCATCACAAGTAGAGAGTTTTAATTGGGATACTTATGTGCTTGCTTCCAATTTAATATGAGACAGATAGTCAATACTGCTGTATGTATTTAAGATAATTAAGGGTCTTCGCGCTAAACTTTACAAACCAGTGTCTGGGTAACTGAATCGGGTTGTTTTCTCCTTTCTCTTCAATTATTTTTGCTTTTCCCCAGCGCATGTAAATTTTGTCTGTCTATGTGCTTATCTTTGAACTATGTCTCTCCTTTTTTCTGTCTCTTCATCCCTCTCTGCCTCTCTCTCTCTCTACCTCTCTCTCTCTCTCTCTCTCTCTCTCTCGGTCTCTCCTTTATCCACGCGCTGTCACTCGGTCCCTAATGCCCTGCCGTTGCCTGTCCCCTTTTTCTCTATGTTGTACCTAATGGACACTTTCTTCTCAAACCCTTATTTCTCTTCTTGCCCCTGAGTTCCCCTGTTTTGTATCATACTCTCTCTCTCTCTCTCTCTCTCTCTCTCTCTCTCTCTCTCTTTCTCTCTCTCTCTCTCTCTCTCTCTCTCTCTCTGTCTGTTGGTCTCTACTCCCCTCTCTTACCTTTTCATTTCTCTCTCTCTCTCTCTCTTTTCAGTTTCTCTCTCTCTCTCTCTCTTTTCAGTGACTGTATGTGTGTCTGCGTGACTGTCTGTCTGTCTGTCAGTCTGTCTCTGCCTCTCCTTCTCTCTCTGTCTGTCTGTCTGTCTGTCTGTCTGTCTGTCTGTCTGTCTGTCTCTCTCTCTCTCTCTCTCTCTCTCTCTCTCTCTCTCTCTCTCTCTCTCTCTCTCTCTCTCTCTCTCTCTCTCTCTCTCTCTCTCTCTCTCTCTCATAACGTCGCACCTCAGCTGTCTCACCAGGTGCACAGAAACTAGACCTAGAAAGTAATCCTTCATGAGATCAGTAAAGGCTAGTACGTTAAGCTTCTTTTTACGATGAAGAACTCTTTTGTTACTGCCAATTGACCAAAGAGCGGAGGTACATTGAAACAATATTTTTAAACACCTAGGGCCCTTCGCCAAGCTTTATAATACAGAATGGCTTTGTAGGTTGATACTCATAGCGCTTTTGTCTCATTGGAGACACGATCAAAGCTTTCTTCAATAGCTTTTCATTGGATACTTGAATAGGCCTGGGGACATTGCAAGCCATTCACAGATTTATAACAGCTGCAATCTCGGGGCGCAATTAGGAGTACTGCAGAGCGTTTAAGAGAAACCGTTATTAATGTTTGGTCAAAATACAAAGCTGAATAAAGTTGCGAGCTTCTACATTAGGAAGCTTCTACCCTTTGCCTGTCTATTTGAAAGATAAGACACGGCTTGGTTTCTTAGCGTTTTCGTCTCCTAAGTGTGAAGTTATTTTATATTTTGCCTGTGGTACAAGTCCACAGAATAGTTTAAAAAAAGTAGACAAAATCATTAAGAAACATAATGATTATTCATTATGCCACGAGCTAGGCATTTTAATTAAACTAATAACGTTTTTGAATACACCCCACCTCCCTTTCCGCGCCCAACACTTGCCTTTTACTTCGACATATTACCGTGCGAGGAATATAGGGATGAAATAAACAAATAAATGAACACAATTTAAATTAGTTTTCTACTTCTTTTGCGTCTGTACCTTTTTACCTGCACGTTAGTACTTCTCTTCTGTTTAATATGCGCGCGAATCTGCACCAGTATGAACTATGATCTCTTTACTCTCACACACACTCTCTCTTTCTCTCTCGCTCTCTCTGTATGTCTTTCTCCCACTCCCTTCTCCCTCTTCTCTTCTCTCCATTAATTCTCTGTGCAACATTTCACCCGCAGCTCATTGCCTGTCTCTATAAAAAAAAATCATATTTAGCGGATTTGATTTTAGGCTATAGCCACTTGTTGATAATTGTGTACCTTGAACATAATCCCTAAATCCCAAGAGGTATGAGAATAAAAACATTTTTCAGGGGCCAAAAGCTGTGTTTAGAGCTAACATTTCTCTGTTGTGGATCAGTCTGTAAGACACAATTATTTTGGATTTTACACAATGTTGAGCTTTTTGCAATCTTTCACTATGGCGTGTTCTCAAATCTCAACACTTAGCTTTTTAAATTACATTTTCTGTTGTTTTTTTACTTCACAATCCTCTGTTTATTACATTGCATTTTTAAAAACCTATTCTTTCCAGTCTTTGAATTCTCAAGTTCCTTTATGTGAATTAAAGTGGCTTTGTCAGGAATAGAAAAACAAATCTCCGTTTTCTTTCTTTCTTTCCTTTTTTTTCTTTGGATGTGTGTGGGGGATTGAAGAGATAAAAGCACATGAAAATTGTATTCTAAAGAACTTCATTCTGTTTTTATGATAAGTATCTCTTTTTTTTCCTCTTTTTACATTCTATACGAGGTTAGTGATACGCATTCCATGTGCTAAAATGTCTTTAATCCTTTTCTATCCATCGTTTCTAAACAGTTTGTGTGTGTGTGTGTATGTGTGTGTGCAGAAAACTGATGCATGTACAATGTCTTATATTTACTCGCATGATCACCTTAATTTGCTAACACCTCTGGTGTCTTTCACTACTGATTTATGAGTTCTTTATCAAAGTATACAATTTATACTTTAGCATTTTAGAACATTATTTTAAACTAAGGTTCCAAAATTATTATTTCCAACCTATTTTTCAGTATTATTATGCTGCTGCCTCTTTGCGTATACCAGGTATAAAACTGACTACGATTAAGACTAATTCTTAAACACCTATAACAAAACTGAAAACCAATTTAATGTAATGCTTCCTCTGTAATTCTCAGGAAAATGATTTGTGTGTACGTGCCTTTATTTTCTTGGGAAATATTTGTTTTTAGTCACCGAGAAGCAACCAGATCAATCGTTTCAAATAGTAAAGTATCAATATCATTTAGTGGGGTATCCTTACTGTGTTCTAAAGGAGGCAGGCCAGCTGGAACAAAATGATAAGCAGGTGAGCTACAGTGAGGAGAAAGCTATCATCAAAAGCCTGCTCCGCAGAAAATGGAAGCAACAACATCCAGACTTCAACAAAACTGACTCTTACCATCATCTCAGTAGACCTGATCAGGTCATTGTCCTTAGACTGAGAACAGGACATAACAGAATGAACTCGCATATGTACAAAAAGTTTAAGATTGGTGAGTCAGAGATGTGCCCATGTGCAGAAGGGGAAATGAACACTGAACACCTATTGCAGCATTGTACGCTTCATAGCACTGCAAGAAAAGAAATATGGCCGGATGAAACGTCACTGAGGGAGAAGCTGCAAGGCGACCTTGGGGCTCTTCAGAGGACGGCCAGCTTTGTGCGGACGACCGGAATCTCCATATGATGTGAACGAAGAAGAAGAAGAAGAACTGTGTACACTTAATGTTTTACTTGGGAAAATATTTGTTTTTAGTCACCGAGAAGCAACCAGATCAATCGTTTCAAATAGTAAAGTATCAATATCATTTAGTGGGGTATCCTTACTGTGTTCTACACAACGGAAGCAAACTCACCTTTGCCGGATGTTCCTGGGGTATTCAAAACAAACCTAAGGCAGCTGAGGTACCGGGAAGGAGAAATCCTAATTGTCTACGTCCTAATAAAAGGACGATGTTGTGAACACTAATAATTACAGGGTGAAAAATAATTAATGTAATTTAGTATTTAGCCTTCATTATTTCTGACCTATCCCCAGTGTTATTTTTAATGGCCATTAATCAATGTTTTTTTTTCCAATCGTATCCATGGCAACGAAAAGATCTTTACCATACAAATGTCCTGGTACCCATTAAACTAATAAGTATCGAGATTGGAGAGATAGACTCGCCTCTGCCTGGCTTTGTGAAGGTTAGGTGTGGGGCTGTGAGGCACGAACTCAAATCTTTAGCTCTAATTGGCCCATATGGAGGATTATAATTGGAATAGACCCCACACTTAGTTGATCCTGTTTGCAGAAAATGTTTCTTTTTTGCGCTGTAAAAGGGTAAAAGGAATAATTATTCAGCGATCTAGTCGAAGCAATTACGTTTGGTAAAGATAAGGAAACTTTGTTTCATTCAGTAGAAGCTACCTCCCCAGACAGCAGTTAATGACTGTCAGCTACCAAATTTTTCTGCTGTACTAAATGTTTGAAAACTGTATTGGTGGGCATTTTAACTTTTTGCCGCCGCCATACTGATAAAAACTCTTCTAGTTTACTTACGTTTTTAATTTTTTAAAGAGCAGCTGTTTCGAAGCGATTGGTGGCACAGCTCTGATTAAAAAAAGATAAGCGTCAGATTGACAAACAGGCAGGTTCACCAATTTCTTAATAGCAAGTGTCTTATTTAAGTTTTTATTTTTATTTTTGAACAACAATAGTAAGTGTTTGACTAAAGAGAGCAACCTTTCAATCCTACAGAAATACGTGGATAATGACTGTACAGTAATTTTCCCTCTTGCGAATTATTCCGGAAGCCATCTTGTTTATCTATTTCCGTTGGGTAGCTGGAGTAGAAAGATATGCCATTTTATATAATTATGATTACCTGTGTAAGCGCCTCGTTCCCTTGATTGATTTACATTTCAGTGAGATAAGTGAATGTGCCTCTTTTAGACAACCTGTTCAAAAGAGTCAGATGGATCGTATCTACATAAGGAGGAACTTCGGAATGTCATTCTATTTTTTTCTAATTTTTTTTTTGTGCCCACCCGCCTGAGCGCTGATGTTTATTATCACAAATTATAGGAGTTCGAGTTGCAATTCTTTGGTGGGCGTATCCCAAGAGATGTATCAAATTCTATAGGGCGCGCGGGTCTGTGCCTTTGCTTGGACTAATCCTTCTCCCTTACTGTAGTGTTAGGGTGCTTTGTACAGTCCTCTAAAGCATTCTTATTAATAGAATGACTTTGTTTATTGTTACAAGAATAACGTGGCTAGTTAAAACTCTTCGAAAAGAATCTAGAACATCGTACAGGGAAATATTTTCACACAACACAGTACTCTGAGGTCAAGGTTTAGGATACGATGTCCGATCATTGACTTCTCCAATTGGCTCGTCCTAGAAAAGATTAATGTATCCGGCATCATTAAATTTTGTACAGTTGCCGCTTCTTTGCCAAGGCATTATGTTACTGTCACTCTTAATTATGCAAAATATGTTCCATCTGAAAAATGTAACGTTTAATCTATATTGCATCTTCACATTAGGTTTAAGTATTCTTTTTACAAAAGTAAGAAATCCTGTATTTATATCATCTCACCTTTCTGTTATCAGTTAAGGAGCACAGGTTCATCATTCAAATAAAAAATCTCATAGTTATCCCACCAAGACAAAATGATCATGTTTTTGAAATAGACAATTCCCAAAAAAAAAAACAAAATGAATAAATCGTGTCTCCCTTAACATGATTAAATCAATATATTATGCAAAATATAACGTTTAATCTATATTGCATCTTCACATTAGGTTTAAGTATTCTTTTTTTTTTTAAAGAAAGAAATCCTGTATTTATATCATCTCACCTTTCTGTTATCAGTTAAGGAGCACAGGTTCATCATTCAAATAAAAAATCTCATAGTTATCCCACCAAGACAAAATGATCATGTTTTTGAAATAGACAATTCCCAAAAAAAAAAACAAAATGAATAAATCATGCCTCCCTGAACACGATTAAATCAGCAAGATATTATTTCATTCTGAAAGAAAACAGCAAAAAAATCATTATGTTTGGGTGGGTGTTTTTTGTACCAACGCAGACGATTGTAGATGTATTATACTTTAAAGTATGACATGGTTACTACAAAAGACCACTAAAGCTTGAAATATAAGTTTTAAAGAGGGGATTTTTAGAATCAACTTTGTGTTCAGATTTGTCTATTGATTGGTTAAATTCGATATGAGAACTTGCTTGATAGCACTCATAACTATAATCTCCTGTGAGTGGCGACACCTATGAGGGTAGCTTACAATATTGATGCCCCGATACAGTTAATTCGGCAGGACTATGTAACGTCAATGCTGCATGTTTCTTGGTGTTGTCTATGCTTTGTGAATGCGGTCTACCTTTTCCCCTCGCAGCCTTCCTTTTCCCACTGCAATTCTGTTTTATTAGCGCGTCCTAGAGATTTCATTATTTTCTGTTTGTTTGAAGGAGTTGCTTATTAGCTTTATCTCTTTTAGAATACATGTACTTTGGTTTGTTAAGTGCTCTTTGTAGCTTACACCCACTCCTGTAGAACTATACAGATTTATAAAGACCAGGTTCAAATTACACATGATGGTGTAAAAACTAAGATGTTTTTATCTTATTGCTATTTTATATGTAGGTTTTTTCCCCATGTCCACAAGTCAATAGGATCATGAGAAACGATGCAACAATTTAGTTGTCTTATTATAATAATTATGTCCGTCAAATTACTCATACCTTGTACCCTAGAAAAATTATGACAAATTGTAATTATGAACCTTAGCATATATAAGGTTAGCGTTTGGGATGATAGATCTGGCATGCCGCTTAGTTCACTGGACTTAACGAGCATTGTGACCGTACGGGTAATGTGAGTGAACGGCTCTCACAGTGTCTTGAAAGCTTCCCATGCTTCGTTTGCTCAGTCAAAAGGTTTCTTTACCATCTTTTATAGCCAATACCCAAGGTCATAATATTCATTTCATCTTTTTAGGACCATACGTTTCGTACTGACAGATACGCCTTCAGTAGAATTACAGCCGTCATGAAAAGACACAAGTCACCATTACAAACCAGTCGGAGGTCTGCTTTTTAAATATGTCTTCTTCAAAATAATTAGCTTTTCATTTCGTTTTTTTTTTACTTTTTAAATCTAACCACCACTACCGCTGCAGTGAATTCAAGGTTGAAGACAAACCTTAATCGCTCCTAGGGGATTTCTTTAGCCTAGCTATGTTTCTTAGTACCTCAGTACCTGGATTTATTTTCGTCTATGCTTAAATCTCTTCCCTGCGTCTCTTTCCCGTTGTGTCTCCCCCTTTCTCTTTGCTCCGCTATCCTCCTCTCTCTCTCACTCTCGTTCTGTATCCTCCTTTCTTTTTGCTCCGCTAGCATCTTTCTTTGTTCTCTCTCTCCCCCTCTCTCTCTCTCCTTCTCTCTCTCTCTCTCCCTCTCTCTCTACCTCTCTCTCTCCTTCTCTCTATCACCACGACCTCCTTTCTTAGTGACGTTTGTACTGTTTTTTTAAAATCATATCTAAATTTAAAATCCTGTCTTGGCTGAAACCTTATAGTAGCAGCAACATTATTGTTTCCAACAATCTTTGATAAAGATCAGTAACATTAAAGCAGCAAAAGACACAGAAAAAGCCGTTTGTAATTACAAGACTACGGTATTTCTAATACTAAAACTACTAGATCTTATGATCTCTAGATCTTATGATATTATTTGATTATTTGATTATATTTATGTTCTTTTACGTTTTTGTTACTTGTATTAAACTCTTTAACATCAAATAATATGTATAGCCCGTTAAACTCTTGGAATGTTAATGCACTCTTAGAAATGCTCCTGTCAGTTAGAGGACTCCTCAAAGACATCTTATTCATTCATTGTAGCAATGTGCTATGGCTTAAATCAATTGATTAAAAATTTAAGTAGGCTTTCTTGCGATTGTAACACTTGCAGGTCTACTTGATCACACTCGAAATGACAACAGGAAAATCTTCTTCACAAAAGCCCTAGGGTTTTTTTCAGATTCAGAGTGACATCTCTGTGCTGTAAACAAAGTATATTGCATGCTCAGACTGATACAACGAGAAACAATAACAGTGATAGAAAGAGACAGAAAAAGGTCATATCAAGCTGAGAGGAACAGGATCAGGCATAATTGATACATTAATTTAACAGGAATCAGAGAAATAGCGAATGACAGACATAATGATGGAATTACACAAAAAATAATTTAAGAGAGCAGGTCCAGTTAGAGTCGAAGAGAAGGAAGAAAGAGAAAGGGAGAAAGAGAGAGAGAGAGAGAGAGAGAGAGAGAGAGAGAGAGAGAGAGAGAGAGAGAGAGAGAAAGAAAGAGGAAAGAGAGAAGAAGAACACAGAACGAGCTACATTTATGATATGGATGAATGAAAAGAGATGGATACTTTAGAGAGACAGATGGATAGATACAGAGAAAACTGAACAAAAGAAAAACTAAGAAGCCGGTGGAGTAAATCCTACCAAATCCCAATGACCATTGAGCGGGGGAAGCGGGCACTGGCAGCGTCCGTGTTATGCCGGTGCGATGATCCCCCATCTCCGGGCACGCTGGTGATAATGATGAGCCAGGTAAATCCCGCAGACACTTTGATACCTGCTTGCCACAGTCGGAGGTGAGAGGAAGGATTTCCGATGATGTGCGCGGAAAATCCCGATTTTACTGTTGGTTACACTGTTACAACGCATACTGCATACCATTTTTATTCAATGAACTTTCATCCAGACACTAAATACGCTACAACAGTAAATCTTTTTGTTATGCTGGAATGGTACTGTTACTAGAATATCTCTTAATTTGACCCAAAGGAATGCTAAAAATTATGATCTGATAGTGTTTAGGTCTTCATGCCCAAAATGATCGTGGTTATGGTGATGATGACCATCATAACTATCACCACGACGATCATTACCAATACAATAATCATCACCATGCCTCTCATCCTCATCCTCATCATCAGCCTCCTCCTCCTCCTACTCCTGCTCCTGATCCTCCTCTTCCTACTCCTCCTCCTTATCATCATCATCATCATAATCATCATCATCATGATCATCATGATTGTCACGTATATATCGTAACAACGTTATACCTCACGCCATCATGATCATCATCATCATCATCATCATCATCATCATCATCATCATCATCATCATCATCATCATCATCATCATCATCATCATCATCATCATCATCATCATCATCATCATCATCATATTCACCATCATCCCCCTCATGATCATCAACATCATCACCGTTGTCGTCGTCGTAACCATCATCATCATTTTAATGTCATTTTGATTATGGTTTTCATGTTCTAGTCTTCCCATGATGATTTTACTTCGATTACAGACGAAGGATTATTCTTGTACATTAACAGTTTTCTCCAAATGTAAACATCTTAACGTGCCGCACGTAATAAGGTCTGTGTTTTCTGGAATCTGGTGTTTAAATTTATATTTTCAATTATGAATAAAGTTCAATAGCTTAACATTGACAATAAAATATTTAAATATACATAAATTATATTTTATATTTTTTTCAACCTTTGGCAAGTACAGTGATAATACAATTTGAAAGAAATTACTTCTTCAAAAGCATATCATTGCCGTTATACAAAATTTATTTTTCAAAATTAGTTTAAAGATTCCCAGATTTACCACAGAAACCTAAGTATAGACGGATACTTCAACTGAAACTCGAAATTCGACCTGTTATGTTCGTCAGTCCATCTCCACAGTAACTGACTGACCTTCTACAGTCTGCCATTGGACCACTAAGAGGTAGGCGCCTATCGGACTCTCAAATTTCTCTAAACCTCGTTTAGGCCTTCTTGCAACGTTGACGCTTGGCGAAATATAGACAGTCCCAGCTATACCGTTTTGAAACATTTATTTTTTTATTTGAGTTTAAACCTTTTTCTCTGCCGCACCTCATTTGTATTCTTCCTCCAGAATTTTACTCGAAGGCAAGTAACACAATAACTGAGTGGCAAATGCTTTTTGGCCTTCTAAATATTTATCTGATTTTACCCCCTTAACAAAAAGAAACTGTCGTGGCAATGCAATGAAGTCTGGAGCAATAAAGCCACAAACTGAAGTTTATGCCGTTTGGATTGAATCCACCAATCCAAAACAGGTTAGTGTCAAAGACATATTTACATATGGCATGCATTTAACATTCTTTTACATTGAAGGGAGGACAATAAAATCTCGTAACGTGCCGAGATGGACAATAAAGGAGCAATGCACCGGGAAATCCCGCTCTTGATCTAGGCTTTGTGGTTTCATTTGGCGACCTGGATGGTATTGAAAGCGAGAGAGAGAGAGAGAGAGAGAGAGAGAGAGAGAGAGAGAGAGAGAGAGAGAGAGAGAGAGAGAGAGAGAGAGAGAGAGAGAGAGAGAGAGAGAGAGAGAAAGACAGAGACAGAGACAGACAAAGAGAGATTGGACGAAAAAGTAAGAGGCAGTAAAGAAGAGAAAGATAGGAAGAATGTGAAGAACGGATAGTGAGACAGGACAGCAGCCAGACAGAGAGACAATTATTTGAATTGGAAAATAATGCAGGTATGAACAAGTGAGAAAATAGGAGTCACTATTTAAAAAGTAAATGAAGTGGGATAACAAAAAAGACCATGGCAAAAACGATGATGATGATGATGATGATGATGATGATGATGATGATGATGATGATGATGATGATGATGATGATGATGATGATGATGATGATGATGATGATGATGATGATGATGATGATGATGATGATGATGAGATGATGATGATGATGATTTGTTGATGATGATTATGTGATGATGATGATGATGATGATGATGATGATGATGATGATGATGATGATGATGATGATGATGATGACGACGATGATGATGATGATGATGATGATGATGATGATGATGATGATGATGATGATGATGATGATGATGAGATGATGATGATGATGATGATGATGTTTTCTGCTCACATTAAAAATACCTCTCCAGCATTTTGATGCATAACGGTAAGACTTCGATACGCATTGAATTATTTAAACGCAATGCAATTTTGTAAAACAATAAAGCAATTGCGAAAGTGTCTCTAGAAGGTAAACATTTTTTAATTCAAGGGATAGAAACAACCCAAATTTTTTTTTAAAGAGAAATTAATTTTCTGCTTTGCTAATATATAGTAATATTTATCTAGCGTTTCTCCCCTACACTTTCTTATACCGATTGGATATTCTTTAGCAACAAAACAATATTACTACTTAAAAAAATAAACGATCGTTCCCAGCTTAATAAAAATTCAAAGTTTGGAGCCTAATATTTGCTTTGAAGCTGTCTCTTTATAAATTAAAACTATAATGAGACCTGGATTTTAAGAATGTCCTCCGTTTCGGCTTTTGATAATTCGCTGCGAGGGTCTAATGAAAGAAAAACAAGGACCTTAGCTGCATTAATGTCTGCCTTTTGATAGCTTTGAGTTCTTATTGTCTTCAAGGAAATGTTTGTCGTCAGAAAGGTGCACTCAATTCAAAAGTGTCGAGTGTTGTAAGTCTGAGGCAGAAATGCATACTCAATGCTGCGTCACAGTGTAAACAAACCGAAGGGCAAGGTGCTTGCACTCCCTGGGGAAACGGTGTTTTCCCACAAAACACGGTGTGCAACAATGATGCAGAAATAAGATTTATATCTCTGTCCCAAGGTCTAGAGAAGGAATCTTTCTTACGGGGACCATCCACGACACAGGCATCCCTTGAGGTCCGAACTCACCTGTTCTGTCGTTCGAGTGTTGTTGCTTTTTGTAGCTGTAGTTGTTATTATTGTTGTTTTTAGTTTTGCCGTTTTCGTTGTTGTTGTTGTTCTTTTTCTCCTTCTTCAGAAGAAGAGAGTTGTGTCTTCAGTTCAAATATTTACAAGACAAAAAATACTTGATGAATTTCGCAATTGTCTGCATTGAAAAATTGCACCAATTTTTAATCTGAAGTAAAATGTGACTTTTAGGACCTTTTTTCGCCGTAGTTTTTGTTCTACCAGTGGCTTGGCCTTAAGGTCAGGCCAAAAATTTCTGTCGCCGACAGAATTGAAAGGGCTGCCTTGGGGCAGCCTCGAGGGGCGAAATTTTGGCTTAAAACAGGGCTTGAGCAGGGCTAGAACTTAGCCCGCGTGGAGTGATTGAGACCGTGGGAGGACGTGTACAGGCCGAGCCTCAAGGAATGCCTGCATTGTGTATGGGCCCCATTTATATTATATCTTTTCCATAAAAATGCATGTCCGTTGTTCACCCTTTGTTTCCAATAATTAACAAATTAGGCGCACGTTTTCTCTCTCTTTGTGAATTTACTTACCTGATAACTGGAATAAAAACAACACACTATGTCAATGCCATATCAATTAGAAAGGAAGGGGATTTTTGTATCATTAATGTTAGTGCATCTTTTTAAGTCTAACTGGTACTGATCTTTAATTGTTTAATCTTTTACAAAAAAAGTACTTTGGTTTAAACTACCATAAGTTTTAAATCAAACAAACAAAACTGACCAAGTTCTAGTGCCAAATTTTAGTCATATGGTTTGTGAATTAAAAAAAAATGATTGATAAATGTTTCATGCTCCTCCCGCTTGAAAACAATAGAACTAACACCGTTATGTTTTAAACTCAGCTATGAAATAACTGCACATCATCCAAAATAGATTTTGCTGTTAATACTTCGTAATTCTGTTTAAAGATCTTTATTATTTAACTACAGCAAGGCAAGCAAGACCACCCTGGGGAGAATCCAATAGCCATTACAAAAATTACAATCTCTGTTGTCATAGAAATGTCTCAAAGGAAAGAAAAGCTAAACCTTTCAGTTCGTCCACATTTTCTCTGCCTCTCCATTTTCTCATTAAGAATCAAAGCACTTCCTGACAGACACTCTTTCCTCGGTACATTTCGTTTCGTCTTGCGGTAGGCGGTAAATGTCTGTATTTACCAACCATTTAAACGGCGGTCGAATCGCAGAATGCCTGTGGTTACGATACCCCGCGAGATAAAGTTACGTCTATCTCGAATCGGGGATCTCCGGACCTGTAACCCTCGGGGTGCGTTCTGAATGTCCATCACTATGAACGTTGAGATCGAATTACCCGGACACAATGACAGCTTTCCCCGTAGCTCGCAAAGGAGCATCGTCACAAAGTACTTGAATGGCTGTAGAAAAGAGGGTTCGTGTACTATGTGGTGATTACTAAAGGTCGTTGCGACATAGTTAAGCTCTTCTGTCAATTTGGTATCGCCTTGGGTATTTAGGCAAAGCCTTCGGTTGATCTGGTTAATAAATGATACTGTAAAAAATTCACAGTAATTCCGATATTCAGCTTTTGTAGGACGAGAAGATGATAGAAATTCAGCAAACCATCAAAAGATCTTTACATTTGATTTTTAAATTATTTTTAATTTGTAAAACATCAAAATTTGAAGAAAAAAAAGACGGCTAGAAAAAAAAGCCCACACACAACTATAGTCATACTTACAAACAACATGGATTCCCTCCAGGTGGCGTATCTCTTTGGACCTTGTTTTCAGCATTATTTGAAAACGAAAAGCAATAGAAAATACAAATTTGGCGGTTTTCCAGTATTTCATCCTAATTCTAATAAGCTACCTACACGTTTGGTTAGTCAGTTTCGTTTTAAAATGATTATTTGATTGCATAAAAGCATTACGGCCACGTATTATTTCTTTTGAATATTTAATTATTGTTTGAGATTTCAGGAGCTAATGGAATCAAACCAGGCGGTTATTATGGCCGTCACTTTAGCAAACAATATGCAAATTATAGATATTAATGCATTTTCATCATTAGTTAGTCAACGGTATATGTTTAGCAAATTTTAACGTTCCTAACTTGAAATAATATTTAAAATTGTATAAATACTAGCACATGCTTTTCAAAAGATTTGCCATTTCTATACTGTAAAAAGCCTGCAGTGGCTCAGTGGTATTAGTTAATCCGGCTCATCTATTTCAGGAAAGCTGCTGTCCACAGTGGCCTGAGGGGGGAATGCATCAGGTTAGCAGGATGACCTCAGCTTCAACTGTTGTGTGTTTAGACAGAGAAGATCACGGGACAATCCAGCAAAATGTCAGGCGGGCTTGTATTTCTGTTGAAGCAAAACTTGGAAAAATAATGGCAACGGCTTGTGTAAATATAATGATTTATTCCTAAAAGAAAAAAGAAGGCGCATGGTATAGAACGCTTATAAAACTAAATAAGACGGTAGAGGATTTAATCTGAAAGTAACAATAACTGTACTTCATATCTAAGAACCAAAAATGCAAAACAATCAAGTCAAAATAATATCAAATCAAATCAGCAAGAGCAACAAAAGATGGAGAAAGACAGTTTCCAAAGAAAAGGGCTTGACCTAGAGAGTGAGGGCATTTGACTCTAAACAGGGATGGGCTTAGGGGCGGGAGGAAGAGAGGAGGCAGAGCACAGATGGCAAGTTGTTCCTTGGCCAGAATCTATCAGGAGATCTTTGAAAGGGAGTAACTATTGGCGCATGCCAGCATGGACTCCTTATCTTGCGGGGCAGACTAGCGGACACATAAAGGGCGTCAGATTGGCTTCCCTGGCTCGCTCACCAGGCCCAGCTCTGGTCGACTCATTCATGGAGTCCAGGAGACACTTAGCGGACACAACGGGCGATCGTCCAGTGGACAATAGAGCCCTGGCCGACACTGCTAGTTATTCTGTCAGCCGACGACAAGTGCCTGATCACACTGTCCCTGGTGTTTACACTGTGGGATATTTCCCCCTGACCACAATGGTCAAGTTGTGGCCATCGGGGAGGCTCAGCGAATAGAAGAGTATTAGCCGTCACAATAGGCCTAGGTCTCAAGTCCTCTCCAGTCGGTCAAGGGTCAAGGGAGTGTGGAGGCCCAGGTTCTTGTCTTACAAAAACCTACTGCCTACTAACGACAAACACTATACACTTTCTCTACATTGCGCGTCAATCAATAATAAAACGCCTTTGTCCACAGAGATTTAAGCTATTTTTCTGTTCCGACTGGTATACTGTGTCTCTAATGTTATAGATTATGTTGAAGTATCTACTTTATTTTTATAACAGTCTTACTCCTAGTGCTTCTTTGTTTTCGTTTTTCATTTTGTTTCTTTAAGTACATTTTCTCATTGAATTTTTTTCTTCCATCGGAAAGTATCTTTGAAAATTTTTGTCGTTTTCACTACTTGTTTTTGTCCGTTTTAATAAAATATTTTCCTACATTTCGTCTAACACGGTTGCTGAGAACTTCCACTATAATTGTTCAATCATGCTTCGATTTATAGCAGCCATACAATGTCCTTTATTACGAATTTCTACCGGGCCCTTCTTTTAATTGTCGTTTTCTTTTCACAACCATTTCTTCATCTGATTCTTTCATTTATTCCATTATCACTTCCCTTTTATTATGTTGTTTTCATTGCTGTACATTTTGCTTCTAGTTCATAGTAATATCCCTTTCATTCTGTAAGAAAAAAAATGCTGTACAATAGAACAATGACTTCAAATGAAATCTCCATATGTACTGAGAGACTAACCATCCAGATTTCAATGTCTCCAGTAGGTAGTAAGTGACAGTTTCTTTGTTGGAAATGACTGATTCAAAGCAAAGACCACTCACATTGAGTTTATAGCTATTATTAGGCATTCTTATGTATGCGTCCTATTTTTGTAAATCTGTGAATTAGTTGATGTTTGTTAATTGAAGGGATAAAGACTGTAAATTATATGTAAAGAAGGCCCATAGTAATCTCAGAGTAAAATTATCTAGTTAATACGTTCAATCTTGTAAACAAAATGCTAGGAAAGACAGGAGAAAGCCTTTAGATCTTAAACACATTTTTGTAATGCGACGTGGCAAATTTATAATGTGTTTTCCCGTTGAGGCAAAACTGGACAATTGTTCTAAACGTTTAGAAAAAACAAAAACAACAAAAAAAAGAACTTTTTTTGTTGTGGTCAGTAAAGGTCTAGGCCTTGATTTATCAATATACACGCACTTCTGCTTTATTTATGCTATGTGACAGTCGCTCGAAATGTTTATCATGTTTTTAGAATGCTATTAAGTGTTCTATTCATTTTGATCTTTGCCTTTTCTTTTTCTTTTACCGAAATAAGGTTACAATTTCACTTCTTCTGTTGTTTCTTATTCTACAAAACCGAAAAGAAAAAAAAAACGAAAAGAAAACAAGTAGACCGCCGCAAGATACCTTGTTTTACGACATTGGCTTGTGCTTTACGACAGCAAGTGTGAAGGCTGGGTCTGCCCTCGTTAGATCTATGCGACAGCCTGTGTGCCTGTTTTGTAACAGTGGGGGGAGGAATCCCCTTCAGCACAATGCAGGCAGGAAACGGAAGGCGGAGCCGACACACGCCTCCAGCTCATTGTGATGGACTCGAGCGACTGATTTGACAGGGCAAAGGTTAGCGCATGCGCGTTAGTGCGTTTCATTATGGGAATTGATTTATTCTGTATGATTATGGAGCTTAAGGCGTTTGGGTTATAAAGCCCGAGCCCAGTATAGCAGCAAAGGAAATAAACCATGTGGAAAAATTGATGTTTTTCCAACATGATGAGGCGAAGGCAAAAACGCTAGACAGATAGTTTTATGTTTGACTTTTCTCGCATCATAACTACAGGAGAACAAACTGGTTTCCAGCAAAACTGATCCCCTGGAGATATATTTGTTCTCTGACATGAATGACAACAAGAAACATCTTCAAACGTTTTACATGACGTTGGAGTTTGCTCTTCACTTCACAATTACTCTGCCCTTCCTCCTGATGTCTTGCTAGATTTTTGTAAATCGCCGCCGATCTTCTTGTCACTCTAGTGTTCCCATTATTGGTCAATGTATGTTGCAGTTACTGACGAGGTCCAGCATAATGATTATTGTTTATGTTTCGTTCTAGTATATATCCGGATTTTACAGGTTTTAGTGTAGTAATTTAATGATAGATGACAAACATTTCGCTGTTCAAAACAAATTTTTATGGTCGCGTTTTATTTTAAATTATTTCCTCGTTTTAAGTTTGGGTGGAAACTTGTATCCTCTTTATGTAAAACCGATGCAGACGAAATACAATCATAATAACTACGGTTTCGCCTATTCAACTTTCCAAAAACTATAGTCTTAAGACAAAACACATACATACATGTATAACACAAGACGGTGAACATTTATGATCAAGCCTACACTACTCAAATTAGTTAAGTGGTGTTGATTATGGAGCTAAAGGCTTTTGGGTTATAAAGACTCCCCAAAATTGAGTTTAGTTTGTCAGTAACCCATGTCAGATAGGAAAGTCTGCACCCTCTTTTCTAGTGTTAGTAAATTTCTAATCCTTTCCAAGGAATCAACGAACAGAGTCGCATAAGAAGCTACATAGTGTATCCGACGATCTAAGAACACGCAGCTGATACAGGAGCTCAGGATATTTTAAAATATTTGTCCATAAATTTTATCATAGACGCGGTTTATTACATACTGCGAGAATGATTTCCAGAAAAAATTATAGACTCAACCTGTTTTTTATTTGTTTTATAGGTTTTTTTTATTGTTTAAACCCACGACTTTGATAATTCTTTTTATGTTCAAATTCAAACACCTATATATAAACCAATGTTTAAAAATGGCCTGCTAAATTGCAGCAAGAGCTAACTGACTAGGACCTTCTCAGGTGAAGCATTCCTTTATCTCTGTTGGAAGAGAGGCGTCAGTGCCTTGCTCTATGATGTATCGCCGCAACCTATCGACTGTGACAAGACAGCAGGCGAGGTATTAGAGGTAGTAAATATTAACATGGACGTAGATTGCATTGTCACTGTCCAGTTTAGCGGTCATAAATAAGATAGAGACAGACTTAGACATGGCAGTCGCACACGTTCAGACGTGTACACGTGTGGTAAGACTTGACACAGCTTCTGGAAATGCTCTGTAATTTATAAAGATAGTCGATTGCAACTGATGTTCCCACTTAGCGACTGCCACAGGTCCTGAATTTCCCTGACAAGAGAAGGTGGGGATATAGGAGGTGGGTAGAAAAGAAAAAAAGATGCGTGGCATTAATTAGCAGCAACTTGGATTAGACTCAGCAGCGAAAGCTGTGAGGGTGCGATAGTAACAGACCGACAGACAAAAAGACAAAAAGACAGATAGGTAAAAAGAGAACGTAAGTTATAGAGAAAGATAGAGGTAGAGAGGGAGAGATAGAGAGAAATAGACATATCGAAATGGGCTGATGAAGAGATAGATAAAGAGAGATAGAGAGATAGAAAGAAAGGAGAAAGAGATAGATAGATAAAGAGTCATCCTGAAAATGTGGGTCAGTAAGAGAAAGCCCAGAAGAGGTTCATTGCCAATAATAAGAAAAAAATAGAAGTAAAGAGTGATAAAAAGAGAAAATGATAGGCAGAGATAATAGAGAGAACGGGAAAGAGGTAGAGAGAAATGGAGAGAGAAATAGAAAGAGATGGAGATGGAAATACGAGAGAAAAGTGAATCCTATGTAAAAAAGAAACTAACAAAGCGAAATGAACAAAAGTGTAGAGAGGACAACCATAACGATATTCGATCTCAGACGGTAAGTGGGGAAAATGTCATCTATTTTGTGAAGTCTCATTATAGACTTGGAATAAATCATGATGGGCTTTCACCTTACCATGGTTGTTAGCTTTGAAAATAATGACCACTTTGTCCTCAGGTGTTAATCCAATCAGGATTAGGAGAATATCACTTGAATTCCATTAAACACCACGAGTGAAGTTCCCTGTGATAGGTCGTGATGTTGAATTTTATCATTCTAATATGGATTTTTTGGTCGAGTTTAGTGTGTTTTAGACCTGTACGGTGAGAGGTCAAATGGTCCAGTTTAAAACGCTTAGACCAAGAGTCTTTCAGAAACTCCGACATGTGGCAACGTTTATCGCTGAAACGTTCAAACCTGATCGTAAGATACCTTTCGCTATCGGCTGGTCTAAACGGGCTGTCAGAAAAGGTAAACAGAGACAGTAGGGGAAAAGATGGGCAAGCTTTCAACCAGCAGGTTAAGAAAAGGACGTTTCTTCTGTCAGAGGGTGTAGCATGCAGGTAGGATTTGTTTTTGTACAT
Organism: Elysia chlorotica; assembly: GCA_003991915.1. Classification (NCBI taxonomy): domain Eukaryota; kingdom Metazoa; phylum Mollusca; class Gastropoda; family Plakobranchidae; genus Elysia; species Elysia chlorotica. The sequence goes on along the minus strand of RQTK01000365.1, from coordinate 332,078 downwards.
GGAAAAAGAAATCCACCTCAGCCACAAATACCCCTACGGATTCATCGAGAAACAAACTGTCGCCGTATAGGATCCCCCAGGGGATCCTAGGAGACGTTAAACCCGGAGAGTGGGAGAGAATTCTCTTCCTCCCTCCATAGAAAACATCGAGAAACAAACTATGTTGACCAATATCATAATCATCGCTATCATTGTCATCATCATCATCATCATCATCATCATCATCATCATCATCATCATCATCATCATCATCATCATCATCATCATCATCATCATCATCATCATCATCATCATCATCATCATCATCATCATCATCATCATCATCAATGTCATTATCATCTTTCCACACAATACTCTATAAATTTTTTTTCCAGAACTGCGTAACTTTTTTAGGTACATTAAACCATAAATAGTATACTAAGTGATGGTAATGAATTCCCTATGACTTTATGGTAACATCAGTAGTTTTAATTTTATTTTATAAATGGAGTTAACAAAAAGCATTCCTTTATGATTTCTTCTTGGTTTAAAATCTCAGTATTTCTTTTCATTTTTAACAATTCGATCCTTTTTAATACTTTATTTCCTTGACCATCTCAAAACCTAGCACTCGTAGAACAATCTCAGCACAATCTCCTGGCTACAAAAGAAACCTGCAATGTAAAGAAAATAATCAAAGCCCAGATAAGGACGAGCGTGGTTTCCTTGCAGACCTCTTTGTCTGCTCTATCTCCTGGGCGGTGTTTTCCCTAGGGCTCAGTGACATCCAGTTCACCTGGTCCTGATGGCGGGCCGAGATAGCGGTCTGGATAGCCATGCCAAACTTGCAGTCTCTGCAGGCAGCGCATTCTCAGTCTACACAATGTAAAGCCCAACAAACAATGGCACGTCAATTCTGTTCAATGCGCAAACCCAATCCTTGTTTTTTTCTGTTTCGGAGGAGATAACATAAAACTCTAATGCAATCGCGTTAAGTGTAAACTTTCTCCGAGATATCGTTTTGTCCTCGCTGTGAATGATGTTTAAACCGACCACTAATCGTTTTTAACCCAGGTAAAAAGTTGTAAATTGCACACACAAAAATGTTGTGACATTGTGTGAATAACCAGCCCGAAGAGAATAAAAGAAATCACGATTACTGGAGGAAGAAAGTCTTACTTTGTCAATCTTGGCCTCAGTATCTTACCAACTTACGATTACAATAAACCTTTTGAAATAACTAGAAGAGATTCGTCGCGACGGTTTTATGCTCTTATGCAAGTTGAGAATTTTGGCAAACACGATCATTAACTACATACCGCTATAATACTAAGATGAAACAATTAATCAGGTACTTTATAACTAGAAAATATTGTTGGCGTACACAGAAAAACTTGAAGAAAGCTTTGCGGCTACAATATTTTAAATACTGTGATCGTACAAGACGGGTAAAGATCCCCAAATTTAGTCTTAATAGTCTACAAGATGAGGAAATTTTGAAGACCATTACATTTGTAGCACTGATATATATTTTTGGTTCAATTTAGGTCGAGAGATATTTCCACTGAGTTCAAATCAGATCGCAATGTTCGCACAATTTGGTAGCTTACTGTGAAACAAGCCATTTTTAGCAATTTCTTTTATCCACAGTTTGAGTGGAATCGATTAAAACACCATTCTCAAAATTTGAGGAATTCACCAAAAAAAGAACCGAAACCACTGTTTATTTAATTGGAGCGTTCCAAGATCAATATGCTCAGGGGCAAATAATCACAATTTAAGTGAGCAGGTATATTTTGGATCACCTTCAAGTTGGCTGTGTTGAATAAAGCTACCTTTGCATCCTTAACAATATCACAATAAGACCCAGATGAAAAAAAAAGTTATTTTATCCAGATAATTAAAAAAAATCACCATGCAATGTCAATCATGTCAACTTATAGTAAAAGAGAGATGGAAAGCGAAGGAGACAGACTGAGGTAGAGAAATACAGAGAGAGAGAGAGAGAGAGAGAGAGAGAGAGAGAGAGAGAGAGAGAGAGAGAGAGAGAGAGAGAGATAGAGAGAGATATATATATATAGATAGAGAGGAAAGAGAAGGATAAGCCAGACAGAAAAGAAGAAAGAGAGGTTTCCTAATCTTTAGCTGACATGCTCTCACACAGTAGATCCGGTTCGTTTCGTGCCGTCTCATGCCGTGAGTAAGATTAAAACTAGTGAGTGATCCATTTCTTTGTCCCATCATAATAAGTTGTTTAAAGGCCAATCCACACAAATCCGATTAGCAACGACTGAGTATAATGCTTCCGTATGTATCGAATTTCTCATGAATAATAATTGAAATGTCTCTATTATTGTGCCCTTGGCATGAGAGAATCTTACTTGTTTTGTGGGTGTTATGTAAGCAGGTATAGATTTTATGAGATGACTGTCTTATTTGAAAAAATGAAACAGAAAAACATTACTATAGCAGTTGGTGTTTGCTTTTAAAAAAAAGTATGTTCCTACTTCAAGATCGTTGATTGCGTGGATAGGAAGAGCTGAATCCTCCTTTGATATAAATTTATGTCATCAATTTTTGTGTGGATACGGTGATGAAAATTTGAAAAATATACAAAAGTGTTTCGATTCGGATTTTTCTATGCACCTATTCCAAGGCTTTCCAAATATTCATGGAATTAATTCTTACCTCAGGTCTTTCTTAACCTCTTTACCATAATATTATGTCACATTCTCCCATGTGTCTTTTCTTATATTGCTTTTGGGAAAATCCATTACATTAAGTTATAATGTTATAAAGTAATGTGTGATTTTTTTTTATAGACAAAGTAAAAGAAAATAGTTGCCAGGTGTAAGAATTATTAATAAACCTATGAATTACACATATGTGTAACCTTTTTGTATGCCGCAATAGAAAGAAACCAATAATAGAAATTCCAGGATTACTATGGAGGTGTTTGCTCCAACTCTTTTTCGCTTCCAAACCCGAATCAATATGAGATAGGATCAGAGCTGGCATCTTTTCTTTTTGAACCACGATCTGTTGGAACTAAAAACTGTTGGTCTACGCCTCTTTTCCTTTATTTTACGTAGTTTCTTTCAAGCTTTTTATACCAGTTTGCTTTTTTGCTCTTTTACATCAACGCAAGAAAATCGCCAGGTCAAGTAAAATTTACAATTTTCATAACAAACCTTTCAAATTGTATAAATATTGTCTTCAGGTTTAGGCTTGCGTAAAATTTCCCACCGTTTCGCTACACAACTGCATACAGGTTTATAGAAAAAAAATGTACACCTAATTTAACTCGGTGGGGATTCTCGAAGATTGCAGCAATGGGGCCGCAACTCGGGTCTTTAGTAAAAAACGATTCAACCCGAACTGGGTTAATTAAAGACCAAGTTTTCCCATCCAAGAAAAAAGTAAACAACTTACTGTTTCTTTGTATTTCTGACATGACTTTTCTTCCGTTGAAAGAGATGTCTTAGATTTGTTTTCTGCCCTCTGCCCCCTAAAAAATCTCTCTCACCCTTCCTCCCTTCTCTCTCTCTCTCTCTCTCTCTTTCTTTCTCTCTCTCTCTCTCTCTCTCTCTCTCTCTCTCTGCGTCTTTCTCTTTTTCCCCTTTCCTCTCTACCTCTCTTTTCCTTTCTTTTTATGTCTCTATCCAACTATATATTTATTTATCTATTTATCTACATCCATATCTCTCCCTCTCTATCTATTTAACTATAAATATGACTCCCGCTCTATTTATTTCTCTCTTTTTTTTTCAAACTTAAACATGGCTGATAGACTTATCTACAATTTCTATCAGTAAAATAGAAATGAAAAATCAAGTTCGAGCAAACAAGGGTCCAACTTGAAGGCAAATATTAAACTCAGGTACCTGTGATTTTTTTATAATGATGAAAGTCTATAGATATTTCATAGGCAGAAGACCCCCAGAACGAAACAACATTGACAGAAGATCCAGGGAGATTAGAGTGGTTCTTAAGTATACCATCCTTCTTGGACCTCTGTGTACATTTTGATAAAATCACATGACTATGTGTTTAGAGGACCAGTTCTGACCCTCCTTGTTATAGTTATACCCAGAATAAATATAGACTTTAAAAAATCCTTTTTCCGCTTTTCTGCGGCATTCTGAACTCTTGGTGTCGAGATAAAAAGGTATGAAAGAAAAGAAAAAAAGAAAAAAATATATTAAACATCTTGTAAAGCATTACTTTGTTTATTACCCACGGGTACGTCCCCGAAATACTTTCGCGAAACAAATTACGAACTATATTGAATAGCTTTGGACTAAAAATGAAGAAAACAAATGATGAATAGGCGGAACATGTGTGTGAATCAAAGCAAAATGAAACAACAAACACTATTATTACATTTTAAACTACATTTTAAACTATTAAGCAATACATAAAACAATTTGCACAAATTATTGTTTATATACAACACAGATATCCGAAAGAGCGTAATAAAAATTCATGAGTTGAATTGAGTTGTTTTAACTTTACTATATAGGCTAGAGACAATGCGGGGATGCCATGATTCCTGTTTCAGCGGGTCACATTATCCTGACAACAGCGTACATAACTGGGACATCTCAGACTGACACCGATCCAACCAGTTGCAAGGGACGAAAATCGGACACGTAAATCTGGCGATCGTGGGATTAGATCCGCGGAACTCCTGATCTGGAGACCAACCCTCTACCACTTGAGCCAGAGGTAACACGAGAAGTTCTAATGTTTACAGTTAAGGGAAAGAAAGAACAAAGAATTAAAAATAAAGAGACTAAAAAAATTGAGGTACCGTAAAAAGTATACTGACAAGAAATAATATAATTATTGTCGGAAATTTAAAAAGTATCATGCCATCAAATTATTTGTTCCTGAAACTTAAAGGCTTCGCCAATCGTCTCAATTCTCTGTAATCATCTCCACAGCTAAACATTCCTTCAATTCTTCTGTCCCTTCTGGGGGAATCATGAAAAGGAAGAGAAAGTCAAGAGAGAGTTCTGATTGAGGACAGCTACATGGCTTCTGTAATCTTCTCCCTGCTCCTTGTGGGATGCATTGTCTCAACTCGCCTTGAACTTGAAGTGTGTAGCTCTTTACCATTGGAAGGTGTGATTGGGCGAGCCGTGATTATTCAATGATGCTTAACTATTATGTCTTCTCATGCAAGCCTGCGAGGCACTATAAAATGTGTTGATATGTTATGGAAGAGGAAGAAGATAAAGAACAATATAAAGCCGTAAAAAACCAGGACTTAATGAAGAACGAGAGAGAGAGAGAGAGAGAGAGAGAGAGAGAGAGAGAGAGAGAGAGAGAGAGAGAGAGAGAGAGAGAGAGAGAGAGAGAGAGGCGTAGAAAATATATCTGCGAGGGTACAGTTTACACAATACACACAAACATCCACAAAAGTTTCAATAGGTGAACATAAAAGTCCGATAGACATCACTGTTCGACAGAGAAAAAAAGCACTCGATAGACATAAGCAAGTTAACACAGAATGTGAGGTATCGTGAAACAGATGTAATACTAATAATGCAAACAAGAAAAAAAAAATTAAAGAAGGGATTTAACATCCGCGGATGATCAATCAATCATTTTTCAAGTTTCCTCTGCGTATTGCTTTGCTTTTCTTTTCACAGCAAAGAGCAACAACTATCGGATCCATACAAAACATGAATACTAAGTTGTATGCCTTTACTCGACCTTTTTCTCACACCTTCCGTCTCAGTTAACCTATTATGGGTTTCATAAAAAGATCAATAATAAACTGCCTTTCACTGTATTATTGTGTAAAGTTCTACGGGATTTAACCCCGTTCATGCCAAGAATAACAAACTTTAAATCATCATTGTCTATATAATCATAATGATTACCTGTATTTCTGTTCCTCATTTTATCTGTCTATATCTTTGTGTCATGGTGTCTCTCTATCTCAGCCTATGATCATATCAACCCTTTTCACCATTAAGGTGAACCTACCTGTTAGGTCTGGCTCTTCTCTCCTTTCTCTGCCAGCTCTGGCTTTGTCCTCCGTTGTGAGCCCCCACCACCCCTCTCAAACAGTGAACCAACCAAAGTCCTTTGTCATGACCAGGCCTAACTGTTGACACTTCAAGCCTTTCATCTTCGCTGGAGGTCGGGGCCACTTCTATCTCTCCATCCGAAATAATGTCCAAGCGATCCCCAGCGCGGCCCGGAGCGGTAGGGCGTGTCCGACCCCGCCACCTTGCGCAAAGCAATTAGCACTACAGTCGATGGCCACAGTCGCTTCTGGTCTCTGTCACCAAGGCCCTCAATCTAATTTCCATTTCGACCAGTGCGTTTCCACTCTAATTACTGACGAGTTTTCAACTGGCATTGACCCTGGCTATCGAGAGGGCGAGCTCCCATAATATCGCTACAAGGCTTCTGATACTGACCCATTGAGGTCAGGCCCAAGGCCAAAAATTTACTTTGCAGAATATGGTAGATTGGTACATATTTGGGATTTTAAATGTTATCAGGATGGCTGATAGACAAATTGATTGATTCAGTTTCAGTCGAATAAAGATGTTTTAATCATTATCATAGAAATTTGAGTTTTGTTGTTGTACTTGCACAATGCTGGTTTCAACGTTTAAGTCGTTATTTTGGTTAAAAATGTTCAGTGGGTTTGATTTAAACCTAGTCTCCAGTGACAATGCATAAACGTTTGTATTTAAAAAAGGAGCTTGCACTTCTATATCTTTCGCTTCGAACGTTTTGTTGTAAAAAAATATACTGCCGTTGTGGTACACATGCTACTCAAATGTACCGAATAAAAATAAATATTTCCATTATTATTTTTATGTCCAATCCCTTTAATGCAATTATCATTTCAGAATCAGTGAAAAAAAAGCAACCACAACAACAAGAACAAGAACAACAACAACAACAACAACAACATCAACAACAACATCATCAACAACAACAACAGTAGCAGCACCAGCAGCAGCAGCAACAACAACAACAACAACAAACGAACAGATAACAAATATACATAACCATCAGGCATCTGAATAACAAAATCTCGTGGAAACTGACCAGTTATTCAATGTTACAAAATAATGATTTTTTTTCTTCATAAATTTCAATGTAAATTACTTTAGCCTATTCAATTTCTTGGAAGAAAAAACCCGCAGAGAATGCAATGCATTAATAACACCGCTAAATGTGCTATATTTAGCTGTATTGTTGACACTTGCCAAATTATACCCCTAGTAGGCAACACGTTGCTTTTGTATAATTCAGTCCCTTCAAGGGCTATCAACCTTGTTATTGTTGGGTTTAACTCTTTCTAAATGTATTTAACTTTATATCTTTTTTAAACCAAGTGACAATTTTTCATACAAAAGAATTATAAATCATCTAACCAAGAAGAAAGGCAATTTTTGAAAAAAATATGTGATAAAATCTAAAACTGCGAATATGTGAGGCCATTGAATAAACCAACTTCATGAATTTTTGACAGCTTAAAACGAGTCTACATGAATATTATTTACTCTGAAAAGTTTTTGTAGAAAAAAATTAATATCAAAATTACGTGTTTCGTAGTTGACTACATACATGATACAGAAATAGGAGTAACATAAGTTGCATTGCTATAGTTTCCGTACAAGTTATATTCTAAAAGCAGATAATAATACTATTAATAAATGAAGAGAGTTCTGTAAGGTAAGCAATTAGCGCACTAAAAAAATGTGCATACTTTTTGGATACACCATTATACATAAAGCCTAGTGATTTTTTAAACAAACGTTTTGTATGCATGGCTATGTAGTGGAGAAAAGCTCAAAGGGCAGACAGTAACTTAACATATCTGTGTAAGTTAAAAGGTAGAAGCAAAACATAAAAAACTCATAACATGGAGAGCTTGCAACATGTCTTAAACTTGTCCCCATACATTTTACATGTTTTGAATTCACATGGGAATAGGATTTTCTAAAACTTGCAACTGTGCGTCTATTTCAAACTGCTTGAGATTCTGAGGTTTTTATACGTTTTCCCCACCCTCTACCTCATCATAAAACGGGGTATGTTTTCTAAAAGTAACAATTCCAAATATAGCATAAAGTTATAATGGACGGTGTAGCGAGCCTGGCTTCCCCTGGCTCTGTCCGCTACAGCGCGTAACGCTGACCCGCATGATCTACCACAAATCTCCCAATCATAATGGCGCTGCTTCCGTTGTCTGTGACGCCGCGGGGAGTGCGCAGGGATCCAGACCTATGTTTTCACCATTTGAACTTCCGGTTCGTTGGTTTCATCAACACGGGCGGTAACTCGAGCGTGTCAGGTTAGTACGCGGTTCGGTTTCCGCTTGCTTGAAGATATGACTCGTATAAAAAAAGCTGAATGTCTTGACTCTTGACTCGCTTTATATGTTTCGAAGAAAAACTTCATTCAGTCATTGTTACCTGTCCTGCTTTGAACCCAATTGTACCCTTCGCCTCGCGTATTGACACAATGTGTATGAGCCCGTAGCATTGAAAATGACAATTTTAAACTTAAGTACAGTGAAATGTTAACATAATCAATATGGTTTTAAAACACTCAGAATTACAATTTAACTATTAAGTTTCAAGAGTCAAACAAGTGTATGACCTTTCATTAAGAATGCCTGAACCTGTCATCTTATCTATAACAGACAGTAACATTAACTCGGCCATCAATCAGAGTAACAAGTTATATTCAACACTCCACAAGACCTTCACCTGTTTGTTTCTAACGTATAATGTGACGGAAACAGATTCTTAAAAAAAAGAATAGACAGAAAACCATTAATCTATAACCATGGAATATAGGGCTAAGAATCATCACTCCGCCCAAGGTCATTTTGTCCAAATGTAAATCAAACGATTTGTCATCGTCTTAAATGTGAGGTTTCTGAGGGGCATGAACTAGGAATGTGACTGTACCAAGAGTGAACATCTCTCCCGTCTCCTAACAAAATGAACAACGTTTTTTCGAAATCTCATTCCTTATACATGTGCATCAAAGTGTACTACTCTCTTGTAAAAAAAAGACTCCCCCCTCCCCCACCTCCTCCTCCTCCTCCTCCTCCTCCTCCTCCTACTACTACTACTACTACTACTACTACTACTACTACTACTACTACT
>RQTK01000365.1:245296-318098 GCA_003991915.1 Elysia chlorotica | reverse complement strand
AGATAGATAAATAGATAGATAGATAGATAGATAAATAGATAGATATATTTTTGCGTTACAGATATAGATGAATAGATAAAAAGATAGATAACGACATAAAGAGAGAAACAAAGGGGAGATGGGATAAAACAGAGATTGAGGTGAGCCAATGAGGAAATAGGCAGCACACACAATCTGTAACAAGGAGGAGAAAAAAAATGATTTTGAGTTACATATTATACATTCTCTAAATTAAATATAAGAAATGTTGTTATTAAGTTGTAAAAACCAAATCATTTGCTACGGTTATTGTGAGTTTAAAAAAAGTTAAACTGTTTTACCTCGGTGGCATGTAAATAGCAATGAGATACGGGACGTTGGGAACGTAGAGCAGCCGTGAATTTTCCGGACACGCATGCTTCACAATTACTCACCCCGTGAAAACTAAAGGTGAACATAAAAGCAGACGATGCCATGTAATTCTTAACTCACCCGCTTCATGGTTTACAAGCTCCACAAAGCCAGACTTTTGAAGGTTACAGCAATGTGTTTATGCGTTCGTGTTTAAACTGTACGAAAAGTGTAGGTAATCAGAAATCCATACTGCCACCTTAAGAAAGCTTTGAACTCCCAACTTGAAGAATTAATCATCTGTTTCGTTTCAGTAAGGATTCAAACTTGACAATTATAATACCTCACTATTAATAAAGAAGGATTTTAGAGCGGATGAGAATGCGATAACTACAGGGACTGCCAGGTCTCTATCTAAGCCGCGGTATCACACTTCTTTCAGTCACTAGTCACTCCTTCCTTTATTCTTCTTCTTAAGGACTCCCCCTGTTTATCTCTTACTTCTTCTGATCTCCTTCGTTACCCCCTCTTTTTATTTGAATAATAGAAAATAGTTAAGGATATTTATCATTTTGCTTTCGTTTTGAAACGTGAATATCAGTCTATTAATCTGTATGCGTATCTCTATCCATCTCTTTTACTCTTTTCCCCTGTCGTCTCTCTCTCCCTCTCTCCCTCACCACCTATCTCTATGTCTTTTCTCTCTCTGTCTATATCTCTCTTTCTACCTGTCTCTATTCGTCTTTCTTTCCCTATCTCTGGCTGTGTATCAATATACATTGATCATGATACAGTATATACTTTCATCGATTAATGTGTTTTTCCGAAAGATCCAATCTACACCGTAGATTAAGGAAATGCTGCAGGAAACATACTATAACAACCCTGAACTTTGATATTTCCTCTTCACTTTATGGAAGACGTCTACTCACTAGCAGAAACTGTCAGTGAGCCAACAAAAAGTCAATTAAAAGATTGGCATCCCTCCACCCCCCCCCCACTCAAAGGATCGCAAACATGGGATCAGGGTTAGAAAGTTCAAACCTTCGAAACAGGTATCTGTAACCGTGCGTCTGTAGCATCGATCGCTCATGTTTTACCTGGCAAACATTCTCACGACGCCAAGCCTAATTATTGTTGTTGAAAAAGACAATTTTTTTATGAAAAATATCTGAATAAAAATTATTCCTTGTCTAAAAATATGTCTGTTAAAGTGGAGCGTCTGTGCAAACCAATCTTGACATTGTGGTGCATGTACTATCTCCTACACATTACATTCCGCCATCTCAGTTATACAGGAAAATACAATTTCCCTCACTAAAAAGGGTAATATGCACAAAATTAAGAAAATCACAATAAATATTTGTTTTAAAAGTTGTTTTCCAATCGAAACACCTATTAAATGATTCTCGAAATGTAATTATATTTTGTCTCCTCTAAGTCTTTTAGTAATTGTTTTACTCTGTGAAGAATTCCTCTCGTGCTTTAAAATAAGACGGACAAACAAAGTAAGAAGAAACATAAACCGACTGATCAAATAGCACAACATGGGTAGATTTGCCTTATTCTTCTTTTTTCTCTAATAGAAATCTAATCAGTTTCAGTTACGGATAGCAATGCTTCGGAAGTTCATTCACCAGAATGCTCTGGGGCTGATCGCGTGTAAATAAAGATCTTGTAATGAACTGAACTCCAATTGAATGTGCTCAGGACTGTTACAGTATACCTTCTCTATTTAACAATTGTTTGAGTACAGTCAAGCAAGAGCTTATTAAGTAACTCTGCCTCGTATCGGTCAAATCTGTTTTGACAGACAACTAAAGGAAGTATTGGGTTCCTGCCTTGCCTGGACACTGTATACCGCAGTATTTGCCCAGGTTGACTTTTGTGGAGTCTTACCAGTTCTTTAAACCTTTTTTTTCTTCCTGAATAGGCTATGGAGTGTCAATACTCTTGGCGGACTCCCCGCAGCCTTCAATAAAATCTCAGCCTCGAAGGTTCCGACAGTTCTGGAACTATTTGACTATGGAGTTTGTTCTCTACACAACCACGGGCGAGCATTAATCATTATAAATTGTGCCGTGAACGACACAAAGATTTGTCTAAGGCTTCTCTTTTCTCCTTAAAGGCGTGCGATTGTTGGGCATGCAAACTCTGATCTGTGAGCCCAATACAAGAGATTCCGAAAGCAAACAAACCTTAGTCCATAGCGGCGCGATTGTTGGGCGTGCAAACTCTGATCTGTGAGCCCAATACAAGAGATTCCGAGAGCAAACAAACCTTAGTCCACAAAGTGGATAATCGCCCTGCAAAAGTTTGACATAATCAGAGTTTCAACAATGGTTTAGCGATTTCCAACACGCTAACTGCCTGCATTTTTTTAACAATTCAGTCTCATTCTTAAACGAGAAAAGCAAACATGTGTTTTTTGGATACATCATTTTTATTGCTATAACAATAAAAGTGGGTCAGACCTAATATCTTTGAGAAAAACGTTCGAAAAGTAATATTAATCAGTGTATGCCACACTTTAAAAAAATTGAGAAGTTGAAGAAGGAAAGAGAGAAGGGTAGTAGTGGAAAAGAGAGAGAGAGAGAGAGAGAGAGAGACAAAGAGATAGAGAGAGAGACAAAGAGATAGAGAGAGATAGAGAGAGAGAGGGAGAGAAAATGGATAGACATAGGTAGATAAAAGAGGGGATAAATACTGAGAGCGAGTGTGGGAAAGAAGTAATACATGTACAAGATGGATGATGAACATGAAACAGCAACAATATTTTAAGAAGTAGGCATAAAACAGAAATAGACGTTGGAAAATAGGAAGGGGCGGAGGAACAGAGACACTTGACTGAAACACGGCTCCAGCTTGCAATTGATGAAAAAGTGATTTCTCACACCTGAGAAACCAGGTAGACATAATAAAGATATTGTGTTTGGCAGTGTCAAGTAGGCCTTATCACAGCGGGGGCCTGCTCGCAGGTGAAATTAGATTGACTTTTAAATAGGCCATGGAAGATCTTTGAGCTGATTATGTTGTTGGATGTGACCCCCTGACTTGCGATTTCTATGGCGCCGATAGGGGATTAAACTCCGTGACCTTGTTACGCCACTTGAAAGTGTTTAACAACTCGGACTGATCTCTTGATCTCTAAGCAAGGAGCAGCTCCTAGGATCGGAAGACTATGTTGTTCAGACAATCTTATTTGCACTTTTATTCTTTTTGTATTAATGTTGCAATCTTTCACTTGATATTTTGAACAATATGCACCGCCCTTCCTGTCTGTCTTTGTCTCTATGTTTGTCCGTCTATATGTTGGTCTCTCTCTCTCTCTCTCTCTCTCTCTCTCTCTCTCTCTCTTTCTCGGACTCCCGTTCTCTGCCATTCTCCGATCTCTTATGACACTATAATTGAAATTTCCTGCCACATTTGGTGTTTATCTCGAGTTCCCACTCACTTTTATTTCTCCATTTCAGTTTAAAAATGTAAAAACAGTTCAAACAGTCAAAGTGATGGTAAACTGATTTCTACCCCACCCCAAAGCTGTAAAATAGTTTCCTTCCCAAAAAAGTTATGTTTCTCTCTTCATCTCTCTCTCTCTCTCTCTCTCTCTCTCTCTCTCTCTCTCTGACTCCTTGTCTGTCTGACTTTCTGTGTGTCTGTTAGCGCAACCTCTCTGCCTGTTTGAGAGTCTCTGTCCATCTCGATCTCTTTATGTCTACCTCTCGACCTCTTATTCGGCCCCATCTGCTGCAAATATCATTTTTATCCATTGTTTCTTTTCACTTTTGTCTCTCCAACAACGTCGGATTTCACTGATCTTCGCCTTAAGGTTTAATTGTCAGATTTTCCTTTCACCCATTTCAATATAATTATATTGAACAAATCAAGAAGACATTCCTTTTGAACCCCAGCATCCTATTCATAAACTTTTTTTTTAATTTAGAGCCTGCCCTAACTCTTTTTAAGAAAGTTGTGGACTAAAAGCTACATCGATAGGTATTCTTAACCAATGCAAAGACCCAATAATAGTTATCAAGCTTTTGTGTAAAACAAGGATTAATACAATTATTGTCCTTGTCGATTTGCTAAGATTTAAAACCAATTTTCTGAGCCGAATTTAAGTTCAACCCTTTCAAAAGCAAAATTCACGACATAGCGTCAGAAGGCAGTGCAAAATAATATGAATGAATTCGAAAAGCGATGTAGTGAGATTTTGCGCACCTCTAGCAGTAACTTCACTGACCTTTCCATGTTGTGATAGTCCGTGACACATGCTTTCGCAGTACCCGATAGGGCGCACAATCTGACAATGTTGGCATCCGCCTCACCTTCTCTGTTGATATCATTTGGTGAGCGCCAAGGCTTCCAAAAATAGAAGGCCAAGTCACCGAAATATTTATAAACTTGCAGCAAGAATCAAAGTGAGCTATATTTTGAACATCTTCGCATCGTGCTGCGCAACTTGTATCAAGCAACAATAGAGGGACACAATATAAAATGACCGATCATTTATAATTTTTCAAAAATAACCCAAAATAGTGCGCAGATAGATAAGACAGTTTACTTTTTTGCAGTGTAGGCTGATCGTGTGGGCTGAAAAATACTCTCTAAGTATTACTCTGTCCTATCTATGCTTAGAATTAAAAGAAATAAAATCATTTTTACCCTTGGTACGCAAAAATCTTTTCATTTATTTTAATTCGCTGACTTGGCCTTCTATTTTTGGACGCCTTGGTGAGCGCTCAGTGAGAGCTGGAAAGTCCTAGAATGCTATGGATTTTAAAATGCAGGTGTCGTGGAGCGTTCAAAATTCTATATTCTGCACTGTAAATTGAATGACTTATTAAGAAAAAAAAGTAATAGAAATCTAATTAAAGTCTATAAAAAGTAGAGAACAACACTTAAACCCTCTTCAAATTTTTTTGTTGCGTAAGTATGTGTAAAAAATATTTTAATGCGTTTTTAAAAAAAATAAGGATCTTTGGAGAGCTATCTCAAATATGTTGTTTATGCAAACTCGCATCCAAATTTCTAAAAAAATGTAATAAGAGAACCTATATTTCTTCGAATTAGCGGTGTGTCATAATCTTTACTTTTGTTTACGTTGCCTGAAGAATTAAACTCATAATTTTATAATTCTTTATTCGGTGCTTCAAAACTATTATTTCACCTTCATTCATGATTATGTGAGGGTTTCATTTTTTTTCCGAAACATTTTAATGCATCTTAATTCCATACTCGTCAGATTCGATATAAGTTATAGAAAATGAAAAACTTTAAGTTAATGCAACACTTCTGGTTACTCGGTTAAATGTATATTCTACAGCTATGATTTACACAAAGAGGAAGTGAAGGCAAATGACCTAATTTTCTTTAAATATCTAAAAATATTTCGTCCAACAATGAGCCATCTTCTGAATGCATTTCGCATCAACATGAGACTCGGGCTTTTCGATCCACCAAGTAAGTTTAGATCATGTAAAACAATATTATTCTGCTATGAACGCCCTTCACATCTACCTGCCACTTTTTCTCTCTATCTATCTCTCTCTTCCCTCTCTCTCTCTCTCTCTCTCTCTCTCTCTCTCACTTTCTCTCTCTTTCTAATACCCTCCTACATTTTGTCCTTCTTTTGCTCTTCTATAATTAATACTTCCTGCCCCAGTATAAAGATCCTAGATAATCAGTGTTAGGTAATGGTGATCGCCCTCCCCTTTCAACTGGCTTGGTACTTGGACAGTTACAGATCTTTGTCTCACCCTGCCTGGGCCTAACGAGCACGCTCGCCGCATCAAGAGCTGTGAGCCATCACATTGCGTCAATCCAGTTAGCAGCCCCGGTGACAGGTGAGCCAAAAGGCTTAAGGTTCGCTTCCTCTTCTCCTAGCATTTCTGTCACAGAGTGCTACAATATTACTCATTAATTATACGTATGTGTGGGTGGGATTAGGGAGAGTGATAGTCGCACAGTAAAAGAGACAAGCATTATACCGAAAGAGAAGATTAGAGACACCGATGGAGAGAAATATAGAGACAGAGGGAGAGGGAGATAGAGAAAGAGTGAGAGAGTGGGATACAGAGAAAGAGATAGAGAAAGAGAGAGAGAGTGGGATACAGAGAGAGAGGGAGGGAGGGAGGAAGGGAGAGAGAGAGTGGGATACAGAGAGAGAGGGAGGGAGGGAGGGAGAGAGAGAGAGAGAGAGAGAGAGAGAGAGAGAGAGAGAGAGAGAGAGAGAGAGAGAGAGAATGAAGAGAGCGCGAGCGCAGGGTGGGGAGGGAGGGGGTGTAGGGAAAGGTAACTGGGTATATTAAAAGCCAGAAAAGTCATAATTGGAACTAGAGTTGAGAAATATATTGTTCAAAATTTTTGCCAGAAAGATAGAATTATAACGAATAAGAGGGCGGTAAAAAGAAAAGAAAAAAAAAGAGAGAAACGTAGAGAGGAAGAGAGAAAGATAGGAGACGGAAACAAAGACAGATGGACGGAGATCTTAGAATTTAGAAAATCATCATCATCATCATCATCATCACCATCATCATCATCATCATCAATTGTGATGATGATGATGATGATGATGATGATGATGATGATGATGATGATGATGATGATGATGATGATGATGATGATGATGATGATGATGATGATGATGATGATGATGATGATGATGATGATGATGATGATGATGATGATGATGATAATGATGGATGATGATGTGATGATGATAGATGATGATGATGATGATGATGATGATGATGATGATGATGATGATGATGATGATGATGATGATCACCACCACCACCGCCATAATCATAACCATAACATGTTTCGATTCAACACTCATCCTTTTCTAGACTTTCTACTCCAAATTTCTTTCAGGAAAAAACCACCTACATTCACACCTCAACCATTGGAAATGCAATAAGAGATATATCACGTTTTCTATAGAGAGTGGACAATATTCTATACATTAGTTGTTGTTGTTGTTTTCTATTTAGTGTATAAAGTGGCAGGTCAGTTTAAGAACAAAAAGGAACGCTTTATTTAAATGCCACAATAATGGTTTACACTCAATCTTCATTTAAACATTATGAAAGAGTTCAAAGAGAATGCAGCCTGCAATTGAAATCCACATCTAAATAATAATGACCTTTTAAATCCTAGCTTTAACAACAATTAAAATCGCCTGCACATTCGATTTGGAAAAGCTAAACTAACATTTGCATAGAAATAGCTTCTCAAGGCTGGGAGATTTGCAAGCGGAAGGTGAAAAAACAAAAACAAGTAAAAACAAACTAATAATGTAGATAACTCCATTGTTTTGTCATTTAAAGGGTGAAGTGCGTGGATTAAGTGCACTTACTTAACGAGAAGAGGGCGGAAGCGAAAGCTGTAAACTATTCTTTACACATGAGAAAACTATATTTTCTTCTTTTAACTTGCATACTAGTTAATTCAACTAAAGTACATGCAACTAGGTGTTATTATGTAGTTGTTTTTTTGTTTTGTTTTTGCAGTTACGAAACAACAACAAAATCATCGCGTAAGAGAAACAAATTGAAAACAATAAGACAGCACTCTGCCCTCATAACAAAGATGATATTATTGTGTGTGTGTGTTTATGTGTGTGTATGTATGTGTATGTGCTTTTAAAAAAAATAACAAAGTCATGTTAATTCCTTTTCTTTCTGTATTAACTTGTGGAGTTAGGAGTAACAGAAAGTAAAAGCCTCTTTTCTTCCGGGAACCGATAATAGTTTCTTTTATTATTTGTTATATTTCTATTTTTTCTTTTTCTCTGTGTATTCATACTTAGGGCGTACCGTATGATTTTAAAAATACTGAGGAATCTGTAATATCTGCAAAGTTATGCACGCGTACTTTTAGTATACGCTTTATCACTAACTTGGAAAATTACATATTAATAAAATAACTGTAATTTTCAGCTTTCGTATTACAATATATTTCTTTTCTGGGTAAATATATCATTCTAGCACTTTGACGCAAAATTTCACGGACTAAATCTGTTCCAATTTGCTCAATTTTGACAACCGTGATAGAAAAATACACTTTGACCGTCAGTTTCGTCTATCATACCTCCCACACCCTACCTTTATTTACCCTATTAGAGCGTACGTAGGGGAGAATAAAAATAAGGTCACCCCCCAAAAACCCTACTATCGTACTCTTGATATGTTCAAACCGAGCTTTCCACATTACAGCTTGACAGTAGAAAACACGATATTCTGGGCCAGGTCACTCGAGCTGACAAACTGTTAACTCCTTCAGATCATGCTGACCTTTCTCTGTTTCTCTGTCTCTCTGTCTTTCTGATCTTTCTGTCTCTCTCTGTCTGTCTCTGTCTGTCTATCTGTATGCCCCCCCCCCCTCTATCTCTCTCGCTCTCTCGATTGCTCGCTCGCTCGCTCTCTCTCTCTTCGTATTTTCCAACCTTTCTCTTTCTCGCTCGCTCTCTTTGTCTCCCAATCTCTCTCTCTCTCTCTCTCTCTCTCTCTCTCTCTCTCTCTCTCTCTCTCTTTCTGTCTCTCTCTCTCTATCTGGTGCTAGTAACGAGCAGGGTCAGTGTTTGAGCAAAGAACTCCTCCCTGTTTGACGACAACTGTTTGGCTAGATCCTCGAGCGTGTGAACTACACTTCCTGATCGGCCCGAGCGACGCCCCCACTTTAGAGGCTTGAGTCGAGTCTTGTCACAGTTGTTTGCCGGTACATCAGTTGTCTTTACATAAAATTGGTCTGAGTCTTATCTCGGTACGGGTTTCCTCTTTTTTACCACTTGCCAATCTTCTCTACTACAACAACTACTACAACTACTATTACTACTACTACTACTACTACTACTACTACTACTACTACTACTACTACAACTACTATTACTACTACTACTACTACTACTACTACTACTACTACTACTACTACTACTACTACTACTACTACTACTACTACTACTACTACTACTACTACTACTACTACTACTACTACTACNNNNTACTACTACTACTACTACTACTACTACTACTACTACTACTACTACTACTACTACTACTACTACTACAATTGCTGCTGCAAATTCGTTCGATAGAATGATTGAAGTGTTGAAAAATACTAAACCATTATTAGTGGTGGTTGTGTGATGGCGACTCTGGCTTGATTCAAATTATTGTTCACCAATTCTCATTTAAAACAGCTTTAGGTTTAACAAATTTATATGTAGAGAGTTTATTATTTTAACAGAATAAAAATGATAACTATGGATAACAGAAGTACGATGATATATATTAATTATATACAATGATTATCTTCAAAGAAAATTGCCTTGAGTGAAGTCTCTTCGCCCATTCTGTTCACTTCTTTTAATTATGGGTTTCAATTATCTTTCAATTGCAATTTTTCAGGGCGTTTCGAAATACTTCTTTTTACGATAAAAATGTTTCCAAGATTTTTTGTTTAACCGGGTAAAAGAGAAAGCCAATCAAGAAACATTTGCTGAAAACACGTTAAACAATTATTCTTTGTAGAAGCGTGTGTATCTCATCTCGAAGAAACTCCTTTTCCCATGTAACTACCGTGCAATCAACTCGTTTTCGAAACTTGAGCGCGAATTTCAGGTCTAATCAGCATCTCGTGCCGGGAACCGGAAGTGGAAAGCACGGGCGTGCGTGTTCTTTCGGCGCCTGCGAACAATCCGCGCAGTTTAGGAGAAGCAACCCTCCACTTGGAGGATTCCATCCCGCCTCCTCCTATTGCTGGAAGACGTGGAAATCATCCACGAACGCTCTTTCTCTTTCTGTCATTTCTATAACACTGGGCAGTTTCCAATCTGGGTTCCTCTTGAAAACTGCTCTTGTCCCATGGAGGAGGCTGCGAGACAAAGGCCGAGTCTCTCCGGAACGTCACGAGGAGCAAACACTTGAGCGCCCCCTGCGCTGATTACTAGGTGGTGCTGCCATTCAGGCAGACACATCCGGCGAAACAGATTCTGACGATTTCGACGGCTTCCGCTGATGACTTGGACAATCTGAGAAAGGAAGAAAATGAGTGCTAAACCTTTAAGCCTGTGCAGTTTGAAAAGGGAAATAAAAAATATAATATGTTTTCTGATTGATGGCAAAACATCAATTGCGGGCAATGATTCATTAACAAACTATATACATATTATTTCTTTCTTAGTTTCTCGTGGGTTAGTGAATAACTTCGCTAGTATCCCTTTACTGTCATGACAGCTGACTGAAAAAAGCAAAAGAACACGTTTCTAAATAGAATTATTAGATAACACCAAAAGAGTAGAAGCGGATTGATACATGTTACAAATACACAGACATACATGCTGACATACATGCTGAGCAACAGAATACAGAAACAGAGAGAGAGAGAGAGAGAGAGAGAGAGAGAGAGAGAGAGAGAGAGAGAGAGAGAGAGAGAGACTGAAAGGAGGAGGAAGAGGTTAAAAAAGAGAGAAGGTGAAACTATACTCTCAGTTCTGGCCAGAATATCGGGCAGAAAAAAGAGAGTCAAGTTTTAAAAAAATGATAGTTTTTCCATCCTGTTCATCGATACTTTGTGCATTAGGCAATATTAGGCAGAATTCAAGTTAAGCTTATTGATGGACTGTCGCTGTATTCTATGTTCTAAGAGAATGGAGGAAACCAAACCTACCTGTACCACCAGATTAGACCAGTCGGGATTCAAAGCCCGGAATTCGGTATCCGTCAGCCCACAATGTTTACAACAACCAAGTTACAAGTTTGTTCGTTACAACGGGACAAACTTGTGTTTTTCTGAAACTTTAAATCCTAGAAGTATTATAATATTCAAAATGTTTTCTTAGTTATCCTGGCGAAGCATTAGAAGATTGAAATTTATTTTTCAACTTCTTCTGGTTTATATTATCCAGGAGACATCCAAAAGTAAACTATAGCCAAAAATAACGGATTGAGAATTACACGATGGACTTAAAAATCAGCCGTCCAAGTAGTCAAACATAAGACAGTCATTATGGCGTTGTCAACGAAACCACACCAAGACTTCTAGCAAAACAGGCAGCCGCACAGATAATGAAAATCCCTTAAATAAACATTGTCGACTATTTTCTACGTTTGTTCTGTAAACGAAACGCAACGCTCATCTCCACTGGAACATTATTTACGTTAAGGATTACTTTCTGAAAGGCTCTTTCACTATCCGAATACTTAAATGAAGATTATCCTGATCGTGTTTATGTTATCTTTTGTACTGATATCATTTTACATTTCCCCACATCGTGGGGCTTTTTATCTCCATGAATTCTTGCTATTGTCCTTTGACTGTATGTCTGCCTATCTGTCTCTGTCTGCCTGTCTCTCTGTCTCTCTGTCTCTCTGTCTGTCTGTCTGTCTGTCTCTGTCTGTCTGTCTGTCTCTCTGTCTCTCTCTCTCTCTCTCTCTCTCTCTCTCTCTCTCTCTCTCTCTCTCTCTCTTACTCTCTCTGTCTGCTGTCGTCCTATCTGTCGATCAGCATGTATGTCTGTGTGCCTTCCTTTCTCTCTCAATCTACTTGTCCATCTATCTATTCAATCTCAATCTTCTTCTCCATTTCTGTGTTTCTCCTTAATTGTATGGATCTAATATTTTCTCTTTTTCTAAGGAAGTCTCCATGTTGTCGACTTCCCCTTCCTATCTTGCTTTTCGTTTGTTGTTTTAGTTTATCATATCTGTCACTAGTGTTGCTGTTGTTTAAATTGTTGTTGCGGCTGCTGCTATTGTTATTTTCATTGTGTTTTTGATTGTGTTATTGTTGTTGATGTTTGTTTTTCTTTCTCTTGTTCTTTTTGTTGTTGTTATTTTTTTACCCCTCGTTTCCTTCTCTGCTTTGCTCTCCATACGACGATTTAAATCATCCGGCGCATTCTATGATTATTGAAAAATGAATGGAAGCTCTCCCTGCCATCTGTTCATACTGTTATATACATGTACTTTAACAAAATCTGTATTTAGGGGAAAAAAATAACATTTTGAAAGACAGTTTCTGACGAAAAAAAAAATTTAAAAAGTTCTTTATCCGAATCAACTTAAAGCTCAAATGTATAAATAATTTGAGATGCTGCTGGAATTTAAACAAAGACCTACTATAACACAAAAATGATACATTCTATAGACAAGTGGATGATCAATTGTAATGAGCTATATTGGTCAATAAGCATGGTCCATTAATATTACTGTGTGCTGAGTAAAGTTTATTGTCACGGCGGGTTTAATAGTACGCCGCGACCAGAAAAATAATGTTTTAAAAGTTTGACATGCTGGTTCAAACATTTTTTTTTTAAATGGATTGTTTCTGTCTGTATAACTAAACAGTATGATCACTCTAGTATAGTTTTAATATCTAGAAAACAGTTCGAAATATTTGTGTGCGCCTGGTTCTGAAGTCTGTATAAAGTGAATGATAGTTATAGCAAAAAGCGCTATAAAACCAATTTAAGTTGAGAGGTCTTGAAACTGCTTTGTCTGAAGTTTCCATTATCTGGATGGGAGCAACAACGACGTGGATCAAAGAAAAAAAACACTTAATCTGATCTGTAAACTTAATCGAGAATACATAGTTAAAAAATAAACAAAGAAAACAATATAAAGCATCCACAAACGCAATATAAATTTAAAAAAGGCCAACACGGCGATTTGAAATAAATGTATTGGCACTCAATAAAGGCCCTTGTCGAAGGGGTTGGGGGATCTTTTGTTTGAATCCTTTTATATAATATCAAATAAAAAAGACATAGCTTGAAGCTAACGTTATCAAAATTATAGGCAGAATGTTGTTGGAAATGACTCATACATTTTAATCTAATAAATTATTATAATCCCTTTTCTTTTTTGTTTCTTTGAATGTGGCATTTGAATCACCAGGTCTAAAATTATTGCTGTTTTGGGGGTGACTTTCATTCATACCAGATTCCCTTCATTCCTTCGTGCTCAAAATACGGCCTGGGGGATCGTATCCCGCGTGATAAAAATCTTTTTCTTTAGAACGGTATTGTGCTACGGACGATATTTTTGTGGTTTTCTCCGTGTGCATGTATCTGTTATGTATTCTGCATGAAGCTCTAGCTTCCGATCAAATTTCACATGCTTGGAAAGCAGAAAGCATGGGAGTGGCTATTCTATAGGCACTGCGGCTTTATGGATAAGTATAGTTCGAGCTTGATACTAATCGCATCAGGCCTGTGATTCTTACAAGAAGTTAATTTCCTTCACTGCGATCTTTGTTGTCTTCTAGAGACAAGTCCGTCTTTTCAAAATCACCGCGCTACGTATCGTTGAAAAAGTAAATTAAATTGATAACAATTTTACACAGAACATCCGAAAAAACTCCACAAAAAAACAACAACACAAAAACAACAAGAGTGTAACCACGACTATTCCCAAATCAATACTATTGTTTAAAACAACGACAAGCACTGCTAAGAAAACAGCTTAACAAGGATAAAACAACAAGATACAAAACAGAAACCAGTGCGGTAGCCACCAGAAAACAAGCTAAAACCATAAATTGTTATCTAATTTTATACATTAAGGTGCAGATAATTTCGCAAGTATGAAGATACACGACAGTGTAGACACTGCAAAATTAACAGGATACAGCCTTATTCTATCCCCTGAAATACGCTTACACTAGAGGAATCGACTTCTCCGTATTAGAACCTAATTATGGTTCGAAGTCTCCGACTCTTGCACAGAGCGTTAACCCATTTCTAAAATAAGTTCCATTGTGTGGCCCATAAATGCAGTGGTCTGACTGTCAGGGTGCCCTGTAATTGCTCACTCCACGGGGCGGCTTGGCCGTCTGGCGAGCGTCCAAGGTGATTTTTGTTTTCTCAGCCTTCTGATACTCGGCTCTAATTGTTAAATGCTCTCTCAATCTTTTATTATCAAAACAACTGCTGCGCCTGCTTAATATAATTTTCACTCAGTGCCACTTTTGAATTATAATTAACTAAGAATAAACGCATGCAAATCAAGTTAGCTTTTTTTTCATATAATGAATGCTTTCGTATGAATTTGAAGGATGGAGTCCTTTAGAGACAAAGGCATCTGCTTTTAAAGATGAATCTAATATTTATGTAGGACCACAATATTGTATTAGGTGGTCGTCTACGCTTTCTTTTATCTAACAGCTTCTCTCACATTGCTCAAGGATTGCGTAACAGCAGCTTGGCATTCACAACACTGATTTGAACAGTTGTTATCTTTTTTAGGTTAGATAAGCCAAGCTTCCGCTGCATCCATTTTACCACGACTTCCTGGCTTTCTGTGAATTTTGACAGCCCTCTGCTTCTCTCGTTGGAATCTTGCCACCAAAAAAAAAGGAACAATACAATCTTTTCCCAGTGTAGAAAAACTTTATGATAGGATATTAAGGGCGCATTTAGCCGATTTTCGACGATAAAGTTTGTAAGTTTTCTTAAGATAGAAATGAAACTGTACAGTCACATAAGAAAAGTTTTAGGATGGTATCGAGGAGTTGGTGTGGTTTTTTTTTGTTTGCTCTTTTGTAGCATCACACAAGTCTATGATTTTTAGGCAAGGTTTTTTTCATGTATTTTTATCATTATTTTTCTTTAATTTGAAGCAAACATGTAAAAATGCGGCATACGTTCGGCGCTTGTATCAGTCCGAAACAAATCTGGATCTTCCATAACAACGTAAAGCCGATCTTACTCTATGGCTCTGAAACGTGGCGCGTGGCCAAGACTAGCACCACAAAAAAGTACAATCATTTACCATCAGATGTCTGCGTTAGGTGGCCTGAAGTTGCCTCAAACAAAGAACTGTGGGACAGAGCGAAGCAAAACCCCGTTGAGACAGAGATCAAAAAGCGTAAATGGGGTTGTATAGGCTACACACTTAGAAAGCCTGTATTTATCATCAAAAAGCAAGCCCTGGAGTGGAATCCCCAAGGAAAAAGAAAGGTCGGAGACCAAAGCAGACTTGGCGGAGAAGCACCGACACAGCGATAAAAACTGCCGGTACCACATTGGTCAAACTGAGGGAGGACCAGCCAAAACCGAGTCCGGTGGAGGGGATTTGCTGCTGCCCTATGTTCCGGAAACTAGAGACCTAAACAAAACTAAACGTGTAGCCATTGAAACAAGAATTTGTTTAGTAAAAAGCGGATTTACACGGCGAAATCATTAAATTATGCTTTTTTTTTCTCCGCGTATGCTTTTGATTTTTTTTTTACTTACAGCTATTTATAAATAAAATATGCCCATAGCTAAAACGGCATAGGGCGCCTATTGGCAAGTTTTCTCGTTGTAGTTTCCTGAATATGTAGAGGTCTAACTAGATACGAGTATTACAAAAA
Organism: Elysia chlorotica; assembly: GCA_003991915.1. Lineage (NCBI taxonomy): Eukaryota > Metazoa > Mollusca > Gastropoda > Plakobranchidae > Elysia > Elysia chlorotica. Next base: position 302,414 of record RQTK01000365.1, on the reverse strand, counting down.
GTCAATTTCCTCTATTATGAACCGTATTGCTGATCAACAGCTCTGATCCTCTTACATCAAGGAACTGGTATGCCATGCATCAGCAAATCTTCATATAGATTTCATAAGGAATATAAGAAAATATAAAACAGAACGCCACATACCTATTTCTAAAAATACACAAACTAAGCGAGAGGTGGTTTTGGCAATTGAATAATTCAAAGTAGTAGTGATATCACTTTTTCAAAAACGAAACAAAATTGTTTCGCTGTAAACTTAAACAGACAGTAAAGAAATACGCTAAAAAGAATTCATGATCATGCATTTAGAACCACAACCTACGATTCGAAAAAAACGGATAACTCTACAAAGACACATTGCACTTGTATAAATTGTGGCCACTAAGCATGTCACGACGCCCCCGCCTGGCGAGAACTCAAGAGCTGCTCCTCCTCTCATCTCCGAATCTGCTGGTACTTGACTCTGGTCTTTCAAAATGTTCCATTTCTTTTACTATCAATACTGATGCTACGCCTTATAATAACACTTTCACTCACAGTCATCATTAAAAGCGAGTTAACCAGAGAGAACGAATGCAAATCAACTTAATATTTTGTTGGCTCAGAAGTACTTTGTTCTATTTTTCTTCTTGTTTCCAATGGTGTTAGAACAAACAAGTACACAAATGTACAGAGTCAACAAATAAAAAAAAAAAACAACCAAGAATCCTTCTGCATAATTTTGAATGATTAAAATTGCTTTTGGAGAAAAAGACAGTGCCTTTATAAATCAAAAGTTTATAATATATAGAGATGACAAAATATTATTATAACGCTTACCTTCCCGTTCTCAATACAATGTATCCCATGAAACAACAAACAAGTACAATAATATTGGACAATGTTTCTGTATCAGTTCGGAATTGACAACAGTAAACTGAACAGTTTGTTTGTTTAAAAAGATAAGCCCAGATTCAGTTACATTAATTTTATTATCATTTCCTGGCTTTGGCCACCCTCTTTTCTATCCTTGGAATTTTGTCAATAAAAGGTAAGAACTAATAATTATAAAAAAAAATATTTCGCCATAATAAGTTATGACACAGGGATTGTAGTTTTTGTAGTTCCATAGATCAACCCAAAGATGGATTGGAAACTACGTTTTTGTTGTTTTTATACGAAAGTCAAGGACCAGATGTTGCTAAAGTTTGCTATCAAAGTTATTGTTCGTCAATGTGCGCTTATTGCAATGCCTCAAAACCAAAGAAATATTAAACTTTATTTTTCATTATGTTGAAAACTTTTGACAGGCACCTTTGATTGACATTATATACATTTGTATGTTAACGTGTCTTTAGCCCTGTATTTTAAACAGTTCTATATTTATTCTCATTACTCACTACTTGAAAATCGTTTTTCTTCCTTGGTAATGCCTTCCACAAATAATGAATTGTAAATATATCATTAAAAATAAAAACACTCCTCGTTTTTTTGCGCGTCGTATTTTATGTTGTTTTAAAAAAAAACACTTAAAATCCGCATGGTGTAGATAGTACAGTTCGACTTATTTTCTTTTACCATGATATAGGAGAGATGGAAGGTTTTATTTTTATACGGTATAATTCAACCGAAATTTGAGGCAAAAATCTCAAATTTGAGTTTGCTGTTTAGGGACCAACGTCAGCACTAAAGACACTTTTGGGTTCTGCCACACAGAGACATTGCGGCGATATCAAGACTTCTGTCTCAGTCATTTACATTAAACTGCCATGGATCCAACCAGTAGGGGACGAAATTGGATAAATACACTGATCGTGGGATTCGAACCAAGGACCTTTCTATTGAGAGGCCAACCTGTTACCACTTTCGCCTTTTCGCCTTTCTCTAGGAACCCTAAAAAAAGCGTTGGAAAGAATACTACTATCACGGTTAATCAAATGCAGTTTTAGCTGTATAATCAATTCTGACAGCTATACCACACGCGTAAAAAAAGAGGATTAAAAACAAACTTTGGCACAGACTCCGGGCATGGTTGGTATGTTAGGAATGTACTTTGAAAATATACAGTATTGGTCATATGCCAAACTTTATCAACTGATATAACATTCTGAAAAACGCACACATCTAAAGAAAACGTAGACACGAATGTCTGGGTATGTCAAAAATGTTTTAATCTTTACAACGCGTATTGGGCGAAACATAGAGTAAAACACAAGATAAGAATGTAATAATAGATAGGGAAGGGCGCGTGTTAAGAAAGTGGCAATGGATTTTGTGTATGCGTGTGTACTGTGTTGATTGTAAGTGTGGAAAAATATCAATATCTTTTTACGGTTTTACGTACCTTGCTTTCAACTATCACGAAAAAACAAACAAACAATAAACTATTCTTCAGAGCGAAGAAGCAAACTATTTCTTTAAAAATTCTGACCGATTCTATTATTAAGAGCTGAAAGTATAGGTTCACCTTCTCTCTTTTTTAACCTCTTCATCCCCCTCTCCGTCTCTCTCTCTCTCTCTCTCTCTCTCTCAAACTCACTCACTCACTCACACTTTCCCTCTCACACTCTCTCTCTCCCTCTCTCTCTCTGTCTCTCTCCTTCTCTCGCTTTCTTTCTTACCTTCTCTCTTTTTCCGTTTCTATGTCCTATCACCTTTCTGTATCCCATTCTCTTAGTCTCGTTTAGTCTTTATTTGACTATTTGCATATCCGTAATAAATGAAAAGTTTGTATATTTCGCTGTGTGTTTTTTTTAATCTTGCAGCTACATGCACTATTCATCATTTTCTAGGCCCACAGTTTTTCCCGTTATATTTGATTATAAAAGTTGGGTTAGATTCTCATGTCCTCAATGTATGGAGTCCACAATTTCTAGGTTTTGAATAACAGGAGAAAAACTTCAAATCATAAACCAAACATAGCGGGAGAACACCGCTTAGAACTGTTTATGTGTGTTTACAGAGCAATTACAAACGAGGCGAATATTGCATTGATCTGCAAGATTTGTTTACCTCCATTGATTTCAGTATTTAGACAGAACCTCGGGACTGGTATCCGCAAATATCATGTTCGTACATTTACCCCAAGGCGTAGGTCTAAGTGGAAATCAAACATACTGAACTGTTTATATAATAAAATAGAGAATTTTTAAAAAATAAAATCTTTTTCAAGATTGAAAATTTCGTGGGTTTTTTTTGGTTCTATCCCTTGAGAAAAATACTTGTAAAAAAGACAAACGAATGGCTGTTCTGTTGATACTAAATTTGTTAGTGCTTTTATGGATTACGAACATGCAAAAGAATTCTTGAAGTGAAAAATAAAGGCTTGAAATTTTGACAGCTACCTGTGTGGCGTGCATGTTTTTTTCTGTCACCATTCTTTGAACTGAGCCTCTAGTAAATAATAAATTTAGAAAAATCAACCGATTTGCTATCAAAAGTTATAAATAAATTCTCAATTTTAGGCCCCATTCGCTCTGTAAACAAATCAATTTCAACTTATTTTATGTTGTCAGTTCATTGGAATACATCAGCATCACATGTTTTTTTAGGTCTAAATCTAGATCTAGATCGTCAACGTGATTAAAGTCCCACTTTTCTGAGTCAATTGGTCTTCCAAAACCTCCGAGGGTGACCATTTCCCAAATCAATGTCGTTTTCATTTGAATCTAAGTCAAATTCATTGGCCCTCATAATCTAAGCTTGATGCTCGAGTTGATAATTGAAGGTCATCTTCAAAAAAATTGTAGATCTAGTTCTATCGGAGATTGTTCGGGTAAGAGGGTTAACTAAGCAGATTCTTTCTAATTTGGAACTAACTTTCATCTACCCCATAGTGCCAAATTATTTTTCTCCATTGTTTTTTTTTTATAGTAGCCATATCTATACTATAAAAGGCAACGTCTAGCGGGCGACAGCGGGCGATGCGATAAATACGTGTAATTGACGCTAATTGGAGATACGGTAAACGAGTGTTTCAAATTAAATTCGTGGTCAAAATGCAAAAAAAATAAGTCTTTTGAAAAATCCATGTTTTTTGTTTGAGGAAGAATCCTAATTTTCAGAAATTCCAATGTCCTATTAGTCCCTCGCACCAATTTTACTGACATGATAGTTATTTCTCTTTTCAACACAACGTTCAGATTAATGAGTATGTACATGATTGTATACTTAAGAGCATGATATCAGTTAATCTTCATGGAGTGTTTGGAATTTAAACATCCGTATCTGTGTCTGCATAGATTAGAGAGTCTGGAACAAAGTCAAAGTGTTATCAATTTTAGAGCACACTGATTTTGTCAAATGGAAAGAGTTCAAAAGAAAGAAAAGAGCCATAAAAATGTGTTAATCCACAGTCGATTTTTTCTATATTAAAAAACGATCATGTACATAGCAGCATCTCAAAACTATATTTATTTTTTCCTTGAAATAATTGTAAAGATACTAGACATGAGAGAAGATTCGGAGGGACGAGTCATTCACGGCATTGCTTGAAAACTTTGTAAGCCTCGTGTTTTTTTTTTCATTTTGAGGTGGGATTTATGATCAATATAAAGTTGACAAATTTGAAATATTTTAAGTTACTTCCTGGCTGCTTAATGTTTCCTTCGCATTATTATCTGCACACGCTCGCCATGTCGCCTTTTGGGATTTATTTCGGAAGTTTGAAACATGCCCTCGGCGAAAGGACAGATCCATTTTTTATCTACATGCTTGTCTTTCTAAGAGTTTTATTGACTTCAGAACCTTACCTGCTCCATGTATTTCCATCTACAGATTGAATTATATTGGATAAGAAATCAAAATTTAATGCTTTCGTCGAGCTTTAGAAAGTTCTCATTACATTTGAACATTCTTTTTATCCTTCGATGTTTGTATATGCCGATGCGTTCATCAAAATTCTGAACGGAAAGCGTTATCATGTTTCTGTTCTTTCTCAATCGCACCTGCCGCGGGAAATCATGTTGGTATTCAACACTTCCGCCCAAATAGCACGGGCAATCTAATCTAATCCTCGCCAGATGAATCATTATTTTGATTGTACACATTACCGTTGCCCCAGATTACAGGCCCTGGACTTTGCAGATGTGCCACTCCTCAGAGCATCCCTTTTTCAACAATGACAACCAATTTACCAAATTATTCCCTACATTATATTTCATTTGCGGCACGAACCATCACAGTTTTTGTTGTGTTGGTCGAGGCGACGAATCGATTTGCTGACATTAAGCATCCTCAGTAAACATCATTCCCGACCTACCGTGGCTGTATGGCTGTAAACAAAGACACACATAGAAAGATCCGCGAACCTAAGGTTGTTATTATTGATGTTGTTTTGTTGTCCATTGTTCGCCAGTAGGTGGTTAGCCAGTCGTGGCTATGTCTATAATTTGCTCGATGAAGGTTACTACTGGCCTCGTGTCAAGGAGGTTCATGCGTCCGCCATAATGGTTGCTGTTTGCCGTCGAGGATGGAGAATAAAAGTCTGGATCAATTTAAAGATACATCAGGGATGTGACTCATGCTGTGGTCCAGGGTTGGAGCGCACGGCTTCTATTCGGAAAGTTGCGTGTTCGAACTCAACTTTGGCCATCATTTTGTTTACTCTCACGGGTTTGGTTGGTGTTGGTAAAACATTAGCTTTTGCGCCTTGAGATCCCGTTGCCGTTTAGGATTTTTTATAGACTTAGGAGACATTAAACTAGGCAAAAGCTTCGCTTCTTTGTCCCCGTCTAAGACACTTCTGATTTTGAAAACTTCATGACACGAGCCCTGGTTTAAAAAAAGCGTAACACAGCTACCAAGATGCATTTAGGTTTACAGTAGAATTTCAAGCATAGCGTGCATTGACTAATTTTGGACCCACGAAACACTAAACAATCATTTCGAAGGGTTTGAGCTTTGTCTGAAGCCAAGGGCCTTCAACATTTCACCAGCTTAGCGAATATTCGACATAGGCATTCCTCGGAAAGTTAGGGGGGCGCCACTATTTACTTTTATAATGTTATCTGCGCCAGAGGCACGAGCAGGGAGGCCAGAACGGATCAGAGCAAATTCCCGGGAAGGTGTCGCTTGTAGACTTACAGGATTTAACCAGTAGAGTTGAAAGAGCGTGAGGTGACTTTTTTACGTGCGTCTAATATGGGCAATCGGCTTAGCATCTTGCCGGCGACGGTCTGTGTTTGACTGTTTGCTAGCAGTTTATGGCGGTGCGACTCGCTTTACTAACAGCATAGTCTCAGTCATGTCGCCCTCTGACTCCTGTACAGTCTCACGATATCTCTAGGACTCATGGTGACTGTGAATCATCTTTAAGTCTCTTCTCTTCTTGCTCTCTCTCTCTCTCTCTCTCTCTCTCTCTCTCTCTCTCTCTCTCACTTTCTCTCTCACTCACTCTCAATCTATCTTTCTCTAGTTTCACCTTACAAACTGCATGGGTGAACTTCTCTTAAGTTAACCCTGCTGCAGTTTTATTCCACTTAGGTGTGCTAAAAATATGACGAGTTAGTAATTTTGAACGTTGCATCTTTTCAAGCCATTACAATGGAACATAAATGGTACAAGCGAGTAAAGACATTAAAGGGTTCTATTTGATAAAGTTTCAAACAAAGTTGAAAAATTAGTGTTTATGAAATCACATTCCAAATATGTCCGAACCTACACTTACTCATCCTTGAGTACGATTTCCAAACTTGTTTAGCGCATAATCAATGCAACTGGTTTAAAATTTTCAACCCCTCCCCTTTTTTCTCAATAGATATAAGGGTTCAAAAATACAGATGACTGGTGGAATTTTTTGTCGTTAACAAAAAATGGAATTTTTATTTTGTCAAACACCTTAAAAATGATTTATGTTGATAAAACTGTGGACCCACATCTTGCAAAGGTAAATACTATCCTTGCCAATTTTATCTAAGCAAACACTCGGTTACGCAATAAATTTTGGCCTTTTGTTCCGTGGCTGAAGTGGGTCTCTAATTATATCTATATATGTAAATAGAAGGAACGCCACTTTTTAATTGCGCCATTTCATGTATGAAGCAGGTGCCCCAATGCAATTTTGTTTTCAAAAGCGGGACATCTGACTTTTCTCCATTCGTCGAATGATTCGCTTGTGTAAACCAGCTTTTCTTAGGTGTGTCAGGAGATTAATGGATTATAAAAATGTTTACCTTGTGTACACAATGTTTAGGACTTCTATCGATGGTTTGGTTTTATTTGTTGCTTTTTACCTTGTATCTACAATAACTAGGCTTCACCATGGGCGGTCTCAAAGCAAACGTCTGACAACTTTACCTGCGCTACACAGAGGCAGAGCGGGGATACCATGACTTCTGTCAGAGCCACTCACATTACACTGACACGAACTAAACCAGTAACAAACAAGGCGCTCCGCCAAAGAATCGAACCGGGGACCTCTCGAACGGCGCGCGCTCTACCAATGAGTCATCTTGTCTGCATCCCTAATAATGAACAAATACTTCACAGTAAAACTCATCATGCTCCCCTGTCTCTTCTTCCTGCCTTCGAAAGTCATGGTAGCGTAAAATTTACATCAAATTATAGGAAGATGTTTGGTGTAACTAGTTATCAAAAGGGCTATATCAAGATCTTTTTTACTTTTCGAAACCCCGCAGATCAAGGTAAAACTGGAAAAGGGGTCGTAAACTCATCTAACTAAAAGTTTCTTACAGATGACAAGAAACACAAAGAGAAATATATTATAGAAAGAGGAAGAGAGAGGGCAAATAGAGAAATAGAGAGAGAAAGAAAAAAAGAGAGAGATATGGAGAGAGAGACAGAGAGAAAGAGAGAGAGAGAGAGAGAGAGAGAGAGAGAGAGAGAGAGAGAGAAAGCGTTGATTGGTGTCATTGCGATAGAGAAAAGAAGGGATAAATAAGAGTGGGGCTCCGAAGCTTTACATAAAAATAGAGCGGCAAACAGTCACAATAATTGAATGACAAGTGATCCTTTCAAAATGTTAAGGCTTAGAATTATCTTTTCGCATCAGTGTAAAATGGGAAAAGGTGCGACAAAGAAGAACGTGTCTGCAATAAGCATCTTGAATTATCAGGATTTCTCAGACTTAACATTCCTTGGGAAAAGTTTCTTATAATTGTCATTAAAATGCATCTGCATTTGTATTGTAAAGAGCTATGGCCCTACGCATATTTGAGGAAGCGCGTTATAGAAATGAAATTTATTATTATAATATTAAAAAAGGAAATTCAACTCCTTGCCATTTGATTTATTTGTATTTCCATTGTCACCGTTGGCTGACTCCAATGCTTTGTCATAATGCTTTGGCCTGTCTCGGAAAAAAGCAGCCCGTGACCAAATCCCGGCTTTAGAATTCCCGCAGATAAGACATGTTACAGCTGCTGCTTTCAGTTTTCACAATTGCCGTATCCTCCACACTGCTGTCATAAAAATCACGTTTTTAGCGGATTGACTCGGGCTAGATAACATCATTGTAACTTATAAAGTTTTACATAGAATAACAATCAAAGGTAGGCTTTAATAATGAATAAAATTAATATCTCGAAAAAATAGTGGCTGGTCAAGTGGCTAGAATAAATTATACATTATCAATTTTTCATCAATGATTTTCATGTAAATATCAATATCTCACATACTGTATCTTTCATTATTAATATTCATATACATTGTATTTTTAATAATTTATTTTTCTCACACTACAAGAAGCAAACATATGGGAGAGAGATGAAGATGTACACCTTTTCCCAAAATTAAGGACACCTACTGATTTTAGACTTGTTATTTCCATCAGATAATCCAAAGCAGTAAAAAAATTTGTGAAGATTCCGTTGACAAATGAAAGTCTTAAGTCGACCACGAATAGCTTATCGGCTATAAATAAATATCCTTAAAATTAATAGCAGTATATAGCTTAGGAATAATTTACTGACATTGTCTATTTGAAAAGGTGAAAGCAATGTGAGCAAAAATACTGTAAATGTGGTTATTCTCAAACCAGTTGAAAATTGATAAATATAAAGGATATTTCTCTTATTGTTATAATCACAAACAATCTTTAGACAAAGCAATGTCGTGAAATAACAAAGATAAAGGTATTTCAGAATGACCTTAACTAGAGAATGTTAGTTAAATGGCAATGGCATCAAAGCCTGTGCCCTTTAGCTTATGCTTTTCGCCACGCGACTAGCTTATGTCTACAGTGCTAAAAGGGATTAAACGATAAGCCCGAACTATTTCCATTCCATGGCGTATTTTTCAATAGTTGTAAAATCTTTGCTAAAATGTATTTTGTATCCACCTGCGTCAAAGAGGCAGAATGAATGAGAAAAAAACAACAACACCTAAAAACAATATAGATGAAAATCTTTAGTATGAAGTAATGTATACTTATACACCCATCAGTTATTATTTCTCTTGTTCGATCACGGGCGGGGACGTGTAATGATCACCAGAGAACCTGTAAAAAGGTACCAATTTATGCGCGCGGATCTTCCCTAAAAAAGACATTGATTACATTATTATTACCCAGCTGAGCTTAAAAACTTTATGGAAATTTGGAACCATTATGTAACAAATTCACGAAACGTTTTTAAACCGAAGTACTGTGTATCTACAAGACGTATGTTTCTGCTGTTTTACAGAAAATAAAATTATTATGTGTCCTAGTTTATCATAGTTCAACGCCTAAGTAGTACATTACTTTCATCTTGAATCGTCTTTAAACGCGTGCGAAATCAGACACAATGTACATAGTTTCCTTCTTTGTCTTTTAGTTCCCATGGAAAACCACGATTTTTAAGGTACAGTAATTTTCTTCACCCGTGTAACCGGAGTATCACGATGAATTCACAAAATCAATAGCTTTTTCTTGAACCTATTTCGGATCTGCTCCTCTCTATTCCCTCTTTAGTTTTGGACATATTATATACTTCCACCGCGTTTTAAAACATCTCTTCATGACAAATTTTGTCTTTTATTTTGTTGTGTATGTGTGAAATATACTATTGTCAGCCAATCCAATAATTACTCTTCTTATGGGCCGTAATATGATCTGTTTTTTTTTAAGTATAAAAGTAATGTTGCTCCATATGTAGACGCAATGAAAGTAGTTGCTTCAAAAGACTGTTTTAGTTTTGTTGGTGTCATAAACCAATGGAAAATTGATAATAATACGTATCCATACACAAATCTTGAGAAAAACAAGAAGCGTGAACGCCTCTAAATCATAATTCAAAGTAAATAGAGCATCTCGATCTGTCTGTGGTAAACTTTATTGTCAGCGACACCCTAAACGACCATCATACGGGGCCTATTACAGCGCTGCCTAGGGGGCCGTCACTGCCGATAGCTGGTTAGAGCAGAGCCCCAGCAGGTAGTCTCACCTGGGATTCTTGTGGTTTGGCCAAAAGACACCGGGAGGAGAATTCCGAGCCGTCATCCCGAGGAAGTGTCAGGTGTCGTCAACTCCCCGACTAAGTGGCGCAACGCAACACTCCGCATTGCTCAACTAGCGGGCGAGATTCTGTGGGCAAACTGTAATCAGGCGTTTGGAAAAGAACAATAGAGGCTACATTACTACTGAATCATGGGACGAGATATGATTCAAAGCACATCAAAGCCAGCAAAACACACACACACAAAAAAACAACAAAAAACAATAACAACAACTCTCTTTGTCGCTAATAATATCAGTTTACAAACATACACGAAGAATACGGAGAATGAGCTTCACTATCTAGAGTTATGTCATTATGCTTCCGTATCTCTCATCCTGCTGGTTAGTGGTACAACCACAAGTTTGAGACTTAATGCACCTGAAAAAGGTATATAACGGTTTATAGAGGGGGGGGGAGAAAAAGCAGCACCATGAAAAGCAGAGCTAGAGCCAAAGAGACTGTTAAAGGCATCGCCCGGTGCACTCTCCACATGGATCGATTTTCATTTGACATAGACAGGGACCTCGGCCTGTCCCGCCCCTCCCATCGCGCACCATCTGGTGGGCAGTCGGCCTCGCTCATCACTCACCCTGACACACGCGCACGGCCACAGACCTCGGCTCTCTTGTCCGCCCCTCAGGTCTCTAATTGGACATCATGGTAGGTTGATTAGCACGACAGCATCATGGCTTAGTAGATGGAAGTTTGATTCCTGACCAAATGACATGTTGTAGAGATATTGCTGTTTCTGACAAAGCAATACTATACAATCCTCTCTCCAAAGTTTTTAATTTGCATTCCTTTTAACAATTTTATAAAAAAAAAATATTGAAATGGTTGAAAGCCAATCGTATCAATCAATAATCTAAACGCATTAAGACCGACCATAAAGTATTATGGAATAACGTGAAGTTCTCGCTGCTGAATTCTAATAATACGTTTATCCAAATCACGTCTTATAAACACTGCATGATGTTGATTGAGTTTTTTTTTAGGGAAAAAATAATGGCAAATTTTCACAAGTTGAATCGAGATTGCAAAACGAATCTCTCGACTTCTTTAGGCTGTGATAAGAGGAGAGGCAGAGCGACCCCTCTAAGAGAAGATAAAGACCCACCAGGGACTCGAAGATGAACGCCTATTCTGTTTCCAGGATCCGCTACCATGCTCTCTTATTGCTGTGTGTGTATCGGTGGTGTGGAGGAAGACTAATGCACCGCGCTCGTTCATTAGGCATCCCGTGAGGATGGATCTCAAGAAGAATCGCTAGTCATATCCATCTTTTCTGCACTCACTCTCTCTATCGTAAATATCCAACTATATAAATTGTCCACACCTACGAAGGACTGAAAAAAGTTGTTGCACGTTTCCAGAGCGATGCATTTTTTGTATGAAAGACAATTATATTAATTTTAGAGAAACTACAATTGAACATCTTTATGCATGATGGATGATAATAAAGTTTCGATGGTTTATAACATAAGTGCCACATATCCTAGATTTTCACGATTGCTTTTTAAATCATATGGTACGAAATAGGCGTTGAAGGCATCGCCCAATAGAGATAAACTCTTGAAGCAAAGACTTTCCAGGCCCATAATTTCTGTTTATTTTCAAGCCTGGTTAGATGGTAAATACGTTTGAAATGTAAACACAGGACAGGCCAGTTTCATTTAGGCTTAACTAGAAGAACATAACTTTTCGCACGCTATTCTATATTAATGATGTAATGTAAAGTAATTCGAAACTAAGCATTCGTTGTTGTCTTTTATTCAATCTTTTATTTAAAAAAATAAAAACAAACATTTTTACAAAGTAGTATTCAAAGCCAATTGAATGTCTTTGTTTATCTATACTACCGACTAACACGAAAAAATGGCCACAATCAGCCAAGGTATGATACTATAAAAATTATCATAAACAAAACAGCGTGTGACGTAATTCACCAACTACGACTGTAAGTCAATGTCTGTCCCACTCATTTACTTGTCCCACCTTTTTATCTAACCAGATCTGGGAACAGGTTGAGGTAGATTGATATCGTCAGAAGGGTCGCCGGAATGCTCTCAGGTGACCCCGGTACGTTGTGGGACTACGGCTGTGCCAGATTGGATTTATACAAGCTATTCTTCCTGGTTATCAGATGTGATGCTAAGTTTCACTTCGCCGCTTCATTCTCATTCTTTATTCTTCATTGTGTAGAGGTGGTTCAAATTCAATGTGGTTTACTTTGACTTTTCTCTGAATGTTTTCATTTGCATCCACCCTCTCTCTCAATCTCTTTCTATCTCTCTCTCTCTCACTGTCTTTTTCTGATCTCTCCCAGAACTTAAAAAAATCTGATTCTCTCCATTCTGATCATCCGCGATCCCATTATCGACGGTCTATACATGTAATTATGTCTTAAAACATCCATTACTTTGGATCTACATCTCCATACTAAGTCTGTACTTTACTTAAACCTCTTGTAATGAGTCTACATTAAATTAACTTTCCTTACAATTAAGCTAAACGAATACCGTTTCTAGGGTAATCTAACCTTTACCTATAAGATTAGAAAACCATGCAAGTCAAGACTGAGGGTGTGAAATTACCAGCAAAATTCTCGTTTTCCCCCCGAAATATCTATAGTTATTAATGTCTGTATACTTACTAATTTTCTACCTGTATAGCTTCTGTCCGTTGTCGGAAAAAGCAAGGTCAAGAGCAGAATCTGATATGGTACAGACTTGCCCTAGTGTTAAGACATGATGTACATGGAAAACATTTTATGGTTACTATTCCTGTAGAACAGCTTCCGCTACAAAGCACTGTTTGTTTTTTGTAAACTGTTAGGACCAGCTGTCCCTGAGTGTTTGGCTAACCTTTCGACGCTCTGGCTCCTCCGAGACAACAAACAGCCAGGTAGAAAGAGAGAGAGAGAGAGAGAGAGAGAGAGAGAGAGAGAGAGAGAGAGAGAGAGAGAGAGATAGAGAGAGATGCTGTTCCAGGAGTGCCGCTTTCAGTGCCGTACATGCTGGTGAGTACTCAGTAAGGAGGAAAGTGAGACTGATGAGAAGTGGGCTGTGATAACAGGTGATATACAAAATTATCCTGCTGATAACATGACTTGAACTTTCCAGGCAGGTGCGGTTCGATAATCGACAATCCACATCCGCTGTAGTTACTTTATGGCTATACGTATGCCTCGTGCTAAACAATCGTGAGAAGGCAATCTAAGGTTTTGTTTCTTTCAAGGTCGGGTAATGTACTGATAGTAATTGGGATCGAGCGGTGATGATTGTTTTTGGTGCTCTTGATCGATTGAAAATGATAACAAAACCTCCTTTTGTTAATACCAGTTGTATGCCTTGAAAATATATAGCATCCACACTTCCTAAAGTTCTACACTTACATAAAATAGTTGTTTGAAAAAAAGCTGAATTAATCATCCTGAATTTTTAGTGCTTTATAAAAGCCCATCTAAACATCCCAATAACTTTTCCCTAGACCAAGAGGAACTTCTGCTGCTGATTAGATCCTGTATGTTCTTAGCGCTTTATACGGAGACAAATCAGCTTTTAAAAATGCAAAAAAAAAATGTTTTAGAAAACACAGCGATAACAATGGTTTCTGTTCAACCTCGTTAAGTTGTTAACACAAAATGTGTGTGCAGAGACTTTATACATAAAAATCCAACCCAGATTGCTTTCATTTTTACTAGAGGAATTACTATATCTTTTGAGTGGAACATCTAACCTGTAAAACAAATGATTAATAGATTAAGATTCTAGTCTTCAAATCTACTAATTTCATAACACTAAGATGTCTGGAGCCAATGCACTAATATTGAACATAATTTCCATGATGCAGAGCTTGTATTTAAAGAAAAGGCATGTTAACCACTTGACCACGAGGCGGACGATTTCGTCCAAGTCTAGGTTTAGGCTTTGTTGGAACAAGGACATGGGTTTTTCTTCTTGATTTTGTATAGTTTTATTTCAACTACTTTATTGGTACTCTCTAAAAGCTTTTTATGTAGTTCATTATATCTAGTTTCAGAAATATATACATTTATCACCCTCTAACTAATACTTTTAGAGATACACATCTGGAAACCAAAAATTACTTGTATCCTGCGCTCAAGTGGTCAAATCAATTTCATATTTCTCATTCACATTTTCCCCGTTGTTTTACTCCCAAGAATGGTAATGTACACCATACTTACATCGTGATTTTAGTGTCCTCCATGATTAAGTTTCATGAACCATCAATGATATGAACTATCAACCTCAACAGTACCCCACGACATGTACGCTTCCATCCACTCGTGACAAAAACTGATTCAATATCCTATCTGAAAAGCTAGTACTAGTTCAACAATGAGTACAGAACCAATTGAACCCCTTCCAGTTATGGTGAAAGCAATCCAGATACGTATTCTGAGATGCACACGTTTTCAGTTTCAGCACGCTACGGCATGAGAGAAACAAACATACCAAATGGAGAGACCAGAGTTGACGTAAGGACATGAACGAACGTAATAGCGTATGCTGGAAAAAATTAATGGTGTTAAAAAAAAATCAACAACAACCCGCCGCACTATTTAACTGCAAAGTTTGTACATTTTTTATAACGCACACTATACGATATAAATGATAAAATAACATAATTTTAATGTTTTTAATGAGACTTTCGTGTGATTTATTATTTTAAATTTGTGTGCACTTACAGAGTAAGAGTTTCCTAGCGCATGCATGAACGCCTTAAGTTAATATTTGTATTTCTCAGTTATGAAAACCTTGGTACATGTATTGAACGCCAGCTGGTTTCTGCCATAACAAGAAAGTGCAAGGAAAGGACGAAAAATAACAGGTTTGATGTGAAACTGTTTTAGCTCTTGAGTTCATAATATGTCAAGACGACCCGTGACGTCGGAATTGTATGTACTGACTTGACTCTTTGGTTCATGGGACACTAAACTATATCCTTTCTGCTGATCTTTGCATTGGAATTCGCCAAAAATAGTTTTTATTATCGGTATTCCATGTCTCTGTGTCTCGATTCAACCCGGTGTCTCAAAATGACTACAACTTCTCTAAGATAATAGTTTTCGCCAAATAGATTATGTTCAAAGGAGCAACATAAAACGCAGACTTATCTAACTTGATATGAAAAAACTACTATAAAACGCGATTTAGACATGCCAAAAGCATGCCTATTATCGCAAAACAAATCTGCTGCACATCGGTAGCAAAACACTGAATTGAGAGGGAGCAGATAAAATCTCATCAACAAGGAGAGACAACGCTATGCCAATTTGTCTTGTTGCTGATAACTTCAGCGGATTCTCCTCTGAAAGATATCAAAGTGGACACCCAATGCTAATGACCTGCCATATCATATTGCTAGGGTATTTCTGTAAAATGTGTATTTCACGAGGAGACATTAATGTCCACTGACAGGGGATTTCTGACTGTACCAAGCTAGCGAGAAGATGGAGGCAGAATGCTTGATTATCAGTATCATCAGAACACAAGGAAGGAACAATACATGGGTGATACCAATCTACAGCCTGGCACGCCTGTCAACAGAACGACCCGTCAAATCCTGGTCATTCTTGGGGCCATGTTGTTCTGAGAACATTTTTAACTGTGTTTTTTATTCTACATAGGGTACATACGAATTCCGGTTTGGGGGGAGGGGTTGGGGCCGTAAGCAATCAATAAGTTAAAGCCATACACTTTGAGGCGTCATCCGTGAAGGTCATTATTTGAAAAACAGTAAATACGTATTTCAATCATATGCAGACACAATTGACCTTGTTGTTAAAAATGTATTTGCACTGGATCACCTTACTGTCACAGAACAATGGTAACAGGCATATGACTAAGAGAATGGCACTTTGGCAGAAAGCATGAGGTAAAAGACATGTGAGACTCAGAGAATTCTTGAGAATACACTGACTTAAACATCAACTCCTGTCGAGGGAATAACAGAGTATTCTTTGTGATTTTTTAGGTTGCAATTAGGAGAGTGGTGTTTCCGTTGTTCGTCAGTCTGTCATCTGTTTTCGCGTTCAATTGTCACAGGTCTACCCTATTTCTCGATTGCCGCTTCGAATGATTTACAATCTTAAAGTAATATTCTGTGAATGGTCTGCATGTATTGCTCCCACTATTCCGTAGAAAACATCCAATCAAACTCGAATGTAAACATCCAAACTACCCTTCCCTTATCATCTACATTTATCACTCTATCGTATGTTCTGGCTGTCAGCCTGTTTTAATAATCATACATCTATTTCAGTAACTGATAGTTTTAAATTATGCTTGATATTATTTCAAGCATAGTGGGCGACCATTAGGAGTGTTGTTAACACGGTGCACATTTTCTCCTTATTGTTCTAACACCATTGTGGATGTTGTTCTCAAACTTCCCCTCTTTTAAATTCCCAAGCTACTAACATTGAACCGCTAGAACGTTTAAAGGGTCTATAAATTTAACATATACCATTTGTAAAGTGACCCTCTAAAAGGTCTAGGTTCCATATAAGTGGGGTTTTGATGGTGGCAAGACTTTTAACTTTGAAATAGTACAAAAAAAAGTCGATTGCCTTTTCTCTTTTAATGATCATATTGATGGTTATGATAATGATGATGTTGATGATGATGATGATGATGATGATGATAATAATAATGATGATGATAATGTTGATGATGAAATGATGGTAGTTATATATCAACCCAACAAAAACTACCTATACTGCTACTACTACTACTACTACTACTACTACTACTACTACTACTACTACTACTACTACTCATCATCATCAACATCATCATTATCATAACCATCAATATGATCATTAAAAGAGAAAAGGCAATCGACTTTTTTTTGTACTATTTCAAAGTTAAAAGTCTTGCCACCATCAAAACCCCACTTATATGGAACCTAGACCTTTTAGAGGGTCACAAATTAATGGTATATGTTAAATCTATAGACCCTTTAAACGTTCTAGCGGTTCAATGTTAGTAGCTTGGGAATTTAAAAGAGGGGAAGTTTGAGAACAACATCCACAATGGTGTTAGAACAATAAGGAGAAAATGTGCACCGTGTTAACAACACTCCTAATGGTCGCCCACTATGCTTGAAATAATATCAAGCATAATTTAAAACTATCAGTTACTGAAATAGATGTATGATTATTAAAACAGGCTGACAGCCAGAACATACGATAGAGTGATAAATGTAGATGATAAGGGAAGGGTAGTTTGGATGTTTACATTCGAGTTTGATTGGATGTTTTCTACGGAATAGTGGGAGCAATACATGCAGACCATTCACAGAATATTACTTTAAGATTGTAAATCATTCGAAGCGGCAATCGAGAAATAGGGTAGACCTGTGACAATTGAACGCGAAAACAGATGACAGACTGACGAACAACGGAAACACCACTCTCCTAATTGCAACCTAAAAAATCACAAAGAATACTCTGTTATTCCCTCGACAGGAGTTGATGTTTAGGTCAGTGTATTCTCAAGAATTCTCTGAGTCTCACATGTCTTTTACTTCATGCTTTCTGCCAAAGTGCCACTCTCTTGGTCATATGCCTGTTACCATTGTTCTGTGACAGTAAGGTGATCCAGTGCAAATACATTTTTAACAACAAGGTCAATTGTGTCTGCATGTGATTGAAATACGTATTTACTGTTTTTCAAATAATGGCCTTGACGGATGACGCCTCAAAGAGCATGGCTTTCACTTACTGATTGCTTACGGCCACTGCCTTCCTAGCACCTGTCGAAACCTGAGAAAGCACAACAGAAGTAACCAGAAAGCACTGCGGCTCAGGAAAAAATCGTGTTTTTAGTAGACCTGGTTGTTCCGACGCGTCTTCGCGGTGTCCGGTGGAGCTGTGAACAAGGTGTCCCCTTTCCCGCAGCGAAGCTCCGGCAAAGCCGCTGTAAAACACGACTGAAAAATTAGCGGACATGGTGCTTCGTCGCCTACTGTGAAACGAAGTTACAGCGAGGCGGAAGGTTCCAAGTCTACGCTTTTTCTAATAAGGGATCAAAGGTAATTACTTCCTTTGATTGTGTGCCTGTACGAGAAATAATTTGACACTTCGATACAATAGAGCAGCATAGAAATGCCCATTGTTAGAAAATATGAAATCGGTGCTCTGAAAAGAGATTATGTGCATTCATGAACTTGTGCAGTGGAAATGTGGATAGAGTGGATAGTTTTTAGAAATAAAATAAAACTTTCACTTTTCTGTCACTCTTTTTTTTTTCAACTTTCGTGATTTCCATTTATAACGATTTGTATTTTGCGAATGCTCAATGTGTAGGAGAAGAGGAGAAAACGGTTTTTTTACTTACTTAATGATTGCACTAAAAAATCCATTCCGATTCTTATACCACTAAGTGTCAAAGTAAGCTATTTATAGTTCAATCTGTATCACCTATACAATATTTTTTTTCAAAGTGATTTGTCTTTGCACTTCAATTTCCACCGTCCCTGCCCCCCCCCTCTCTCTCTCTCTCTCTCTCTCTCTCTCTCTCTCTCTCTCTCTCTATCTATCTATCTATCTATCCCTGTCTGTCTCTCAGTCTTCCTCTCTTTGTCTCTGTTTGTCTGATGTTCTCATTCTCTCTGTATCTCTCTATTTTATCAACTTTTACATTTCTTAATAGAGATATATCGATACCATTTTTCCTATAAATTAATACGTGACTGATTTCTAGAGGATTTGCAATTTGTTAAAAGAACAACCCAAAGACCGCAGCTGATATTCTTCCTGGCTGGACGATCGTATCCCAGAAAGGTTTCGTGGGTAAACAGTTTATCGTAACTGACCACTAACGATCTAGTAGACCCCCGCTAGTGACCACACAGACCTCAACTTGACCACCACTTGAATTTAATATTCAGCCACTTCAATAGGGTAACTGACTATGGATATGTGACTACTGTAACTATTCCACGATACTTAACTCTCTTGTCCCTTTCTGCCCCCCTTTCTCCTGGGTTTGAAGTCAAGGATTGTGGTCTGTTCTTATTATGTATGATCAGAGCCCCAACTAGCCTACTTTATTCGATAAAGGCTGTGTTTACATTCTTGATATCTGAGACGGTATCCTGTCACGGTAACACGCGGGATCCTTGTTATTTTTGTTTAGAGTTAAGGTGCAGTTAAAGCTTGAAACATAACATTTAGGTCCATTACTGATGCCAGATTAATAATTTTGGGAGAAATTTGTCAAATCGATCACAATAAAAAGCATTCCTTACAAATCGATTGGAAAGAAATTAAGTTATGCGAAAGAGACAAGATCCATTATAAAACTTTGTATTGAAAATTTCTTTGTTAGCCACTGAAAAACATTTACCGAGGCATTGAAAACTAAAGCGTTTAGATTGAAGGCCCAACAAGTCCTTATATTCCAATATCCTTTCAAAATCTTGTTTAGAGCAATCTGGTTTTACAGTTCGAGTGATGCTGCGAGTAGTTCTCTTATGAGGGGAAACACGACAGGATCCGTCGCTACCTAATGGAATAATTGTGTCTGTGGAGAAGTGCCTTTGATTGGAAGATGTTGGCTCGGAGTGTAGCTTGACTAGCTTCTGGCTCGAGGACGTGCAACTGCAAAACGACCGGTTAATTTAGTTGGACATGAAATGATCTTTCAGACTTCATGGGGGTCGTGAGGAGGGCACAGGGCTTGGTATTAGACCTGGGGGAGTTGGTCGAGGAGAAAGGTCATGTGCAGAGGATTGTGGTGTTGGGGACTTAGAAGGAGAGGAAATGAAGAGGGGCGGGTGGAGAAAACGAAAAAAAAAAAAAAGAAAGGAAAGGGCAAAGAGAAGTGAGTCGTCTTGGTACTGTTAATTATATAATATTATTGTGATTTTGGTTGTGACCTAATCTTCATGCTGAAAGCACACGATGGAAGATAAAAGCAAAGAGGGTGGGTACAAATGCACTAGATTAGAAGCATACACCATCAGCAAGAGAATGAAGCTGCTGCAATAAGATTATTTATATAGTAGATTTTCATCAGAATGAATGGTCGAAAGTTGAAGAATCTAGTGGTTAAAGAGAGAATGCATCAAACCCGACGATAGAGACTGAAGCTGAAGCTAGCTATATTAATGAAAAGCGAGACGTCATTTTTTTTATTAATGACCTACAGCGTTAAAAGACTTGTGTGGATATGAAATGAATATCGGATTACCGAAAAAAATGTATTTGCTTTTCCTATTTGTTTATACCATAACATTTATGCAATTAAAGGGTAAAAATAAGGCGGATCGACTTGGTAATTTATACAAGAAGGAAATAGAACATCAAACAAAATACTTAAGTAAATTCATGATCGAAGTAAAGAGTGCTTTGACTCAGTCTGAATGTGTCTCTGCTATTACGCGTGTCTCTGTGACTGCTCGGCTGTTCATCTGTCTTTTCCATTCTGCCTATCTACCTTTCTGTATGACTATTTTTCTCTATCAAAATATCCCCCTTCTAAGTCAGTCTGCCGCATCCTCTATCTCTGTCTGTCTGTCTGCGTACCTGTCTGTCTGTCTCTGTCTTTCTATTTCTGTCCCTCTCTCTGTCTCCTTTTCTCTTTTTCTTTCTCACGTGACACACATACACACACACACACTCTCTATCGCTCTATCTCTCCCTCCTTCCTTCACTGTCTCTACCCCCTCTCTCTCCCTCGCTCTCTCTCTTCCCCCCTTTCTCTCTCTCTCTTGCCCTCCTCTCTCTTTCCCTCCCTCCCTCACTCTCTCTCTCTCTCTCTCTGTCTCTCTCTCTCTCTCTCTCTCTCTCTCTCTCTCTCTCTCTCGCTCCTCCCCTGAGATGAGATCAACCCCTCCAGTATCGATTTCTGCGTCACGCTGACAGTGACCACTACCCCCTCCCTGTTTTCAGCATGTTTCCAGTCCCTGCCGTGCAATTTACAAACGGACATCCCCGCCCCATCTCTTTCTCTTCTTCCCCTTCTCTGTAACCCTGGAGCAAAAAAAAAAAACAAAAAAAAAACTGCCTCCCTGCTCCCGCCCTATTTCTTCGACGCTCACACTGAACTTACTCCGCACAGGATGCAAGCAGTTACCCCGCGTGCGAGACTCGGGCACAACTTGACTGTGGACATTTATAATTTCTTTTCCGGCACGTGCGGCAGATTGTGCTAGTCGGAATGAATCTCGTGTCAACTGTTTGGCTGTTTTGGAATACGCGTAATTGACGTATGCCGGTCTCGCATGAACGTACCTTTGGTTGACTGTTTAGTGTCGGTACCTAGGACATCTCTGCGATACTTGATAATGGATTGTCGCGTTATTCTGGATTTTCTTTTTCAATCTGAGAAGTAATTGAAAACAGTGTATATGTTTTCCAGATTTTATAGATTGACTCTGATTGTCATTGCGTCCATTACCAGAAAGACTTGATTTCTTGTTCATGCCCCTAAACAATTTTGTTAAAAAATGGTAATTTTTTGTGTACAGAGAATCAGCAGCTTAAACGATAATATACCACAACCGTTTCTCCAATTTCGTTTGCATTGTTTTGTTTTGTTTCAGCAGATCAAATTAATGAACAAGTGCAACAGATTTCTCCCATGCAAGCTACAAATAAAAACATCATTGGACAGTCAGCACCTTATGACTGTAATGAGACACAATGTTAAATTGTTTTCCAGTTAAATATCTAGTGTATTTCCCTGCGTCTGTTCGTTTTGTTGATCTTCAATAAAGTAACTCAAATAACTGAACTACTCACCACACCTGATGGATTCGGTGCACCAAATAACTTTGTAATTTTATAACAATTTTTAACATAACTTTCTCAACCTGTATTTTGTCTATTATGTCAGACAGAGACAGAGAATCTTTCGATTCTACAAACATAGTCTATACTTGATAAGCTAGCGACAACTTGTTAATTCCAATGTTAACATTCTAGTGCATTTGCGCTTTGAATAAATACACACTCCACGAGCATCCCTAACTTAATTCTAGTTAAACCTCTACAAGCATGTGCTCTCTCTCTCTCTCTGTCTCTTCTTTCTCTCTCTCTCTCTCTCTCTCTCTCTCTCTCTCTCTCTCTTTCTGTGGTTTGAACGTCTCCTAGATTCCTCTGAGGGATCCGAATGGCGAAGGTGACATTGAAAACCGTAACAAACTATAAGAAATGTGACTTTCAAAAATATATTGATATAAACGATGTAGGCGTAACTGTTTATATTCCGTGCTTATTTACACGTTGTCTAGCCACAATAATTCAATTTTACTGCCAAAGTCAACGCTCTGGGCTAAGTTGAACCTGAACTAATGGGTACTTCAAATCCCATCGGATAGGGAATAGCAGGATGCAATTCTCTTATAACAATATATTATCCCATCTTCGCACAAACTAACCACGATCATGATTTTTTTTTATTAATATATCCTGATTTCACGATGATGAAAGAGGAGCAATCAAGCAGCGAAAAATAGAAACCAGCGAGATAGATTGAGGATTATGGCAATGATTTCAAACGTCAACATTAAACCATTAAAAAGAATTTGAATCAGACGGAAAACTGTTTAACAACAGAAAAAAAATCTGCACCCAATAACCTTCCAAGGCATCACGCACGCTTAACCGAGACAGAGCACATGCAGTCAAAAACAAACACAAAACAACAACAACAAATCATTAAATATAAATCATTAGATCCATTACAACAATACTCAACGCTCTCATTGGCAGCATGCTTGGCTCATCAGGCAACCAAATTAGCTTCTCGCCAGACACAGTGAAACCATAAATCATTTACGTGCGGGATCAGGAACGGCAGCCCAGGTTTAGTTTGGTGCTCTCCGAACCGTGTCCGAAAAAGGTGTGCACTATGGGGAGAGGTGCGCTGTTGTTTTTGCAATGTTCGTGCACAACCGAATCAGGCTGCTTGCAGCTGTGATCTTAATGGTGTTTGTACTTGACATTCTGAGCGCACGTACGTGTATGTGTGTATATATGTAGGTGTATTTGCGTATAATTGTATGCGTGTATTTCTATTAATCTATCTATCTATCAATCAATCTATCTATCTATCTATCTATCTATCTATCTATCTATCTATCTATCTATCTATCTATCTATCTATCTATCTATCTATCTATCTATCTATCTATCTATCTATCTATCTATCTATCTATCTATCTATCTATCTATCTATATCTATCTATCTATTTATCTATGTGCTTGTCTATCTATCTACCAAAGTTAAAAATTGTTAAGAGAAAGATATTAAAATTCTGCTGCGGCAATGTTGACCAAACTTAAACTAAAGCAAATAATTACAAGCCATAACACACATTTGTTAAATGTAGAAAAAAGAAACCAACAAACAAAAGACGTAACAGAAATCTGTGACTGTTGGGGCTGCTTGTCTATCTATCTACCAAAGTTAAAAATCGTAAATAGAAACATGTTAAAAGTCTGCTGCGGCAAATGAATGTTGACCAAACTTAGACTAAAGCAAATAATCACAAGCTATAACACACGTTTGTTGTAAATAATATTATTGAAAAATAGAAACCAATAAACAAAAGATGTGACACAAATCTGTGACTATTGGGAACAAAGATTAATGTTATTTTATTGGAAGTTGTTTAGTCAAATGTTTTGTGTGAAAAGAGACAGTAACAGTGAAAATAAAAAAGTAATCAAGACATATTAATTACATAAAATTCAATGATAGTGTGACCAAGACTTCTCTC
The DNA here is from genome assembly GCA_003991915.1 of Elysia chlorotica. Lineage (NCBI taxonomy): Eukaryota > Metazoa > Mollusca > Gastropoda > Plakobranchidae > Elysia > Elysia chlorotica. The sequence goes on along the minus strand of RQTK01000365.1, from coordinate 278,242 downwards.
TGATTGTATGAATCCCATTCTGTTCTTTCTGTAGTACACAAAACTGCTTCTATTTTTAATCTTTCTATATCACTAAATATTATGTAGGCCTATGTATCACTTGTATTGCCGTTGTCTTAGCTCTGTGTTGGTCTTCCATTTTCATGGCTTTAAACTCGTTCATTGAGGCCGGCCTTTTTTCTCCGCACCTTCATAGGAGCCCAGTGTTTTTGTTTTGATATCCCACTAAAGCAATATTTACACCACAACTTAGTTAAGCCAGATTGAAGCCTTCCTTGGAGCGCTGTAACTTAAGCACTGGTCAGTCGTGTCGGTTCCAGTGGCTGATTCCAGACTAGATAGAAAACATAAATCTAGGGCCTGGAGTTTGATCTATTGTTCGGCTCAACTGGACAGCCTCTTAGGTTCTCATTTAGACAACAGTAAGTTACTGGTTCAACTTCAAGCATAAAATGTAGACCATATCTAATTTAGACAACAGTAAGTTACTCATTCAACTTAAATCATAAAATGTCGATCATTGACAGCAAATGTTATTTTTATCCCATACCAAATAAGAGTTTTCTGGTGAAAAATTGTCGCCTTACATGGTCATAGGAAACGAAGAGAGAGAAAGAGAAAGAGAGAGGGGGGTGAGAGTGAGAGAGAAAGAGAGAGAGAGAGAGAGAGAGAGAGAGAGAGAGAGAGAGAGAGAGAGAGAGAGAGAGAGAGAAGAGAGAGAGGAAAGAGAGAGAGATAGAGAAGAGAGAGAGACAGATAGAGATAGACAGACAAGCAGACAGAGACAAAGAGACAGAGACAGGGAGAGAGAAGGAAAGAAGGGAAAGAGGGCGAGAGAACAAGAGATAGGAAGGGAGACAGAGAGCGTTCTCTCTAAAGAGAACATATTTTGATAGGAATTAAAAACCGATCACATGGCATGGTATTTTTAAAAAGCGAAAATTTTTCTATGGTTGCAAATGATAGTGTATTTATATCGATGGTAACGGTTGAATATTTTAAGTATTAAACTTGAAATCTCTTTATTGTGTCTAGATATCTATATTTTTCCGACTTAAATGATATCCATAGCTACGACAACAAAACAATTGTCTTAGCCACATGCTTGAAATAGAGGAGTGAGCGAAGTTTGGGCTTGCAAAGATTTTTTTCCCCTCGACTCAGGTTATCGCTCACCCAACTCAGAAGCTCTGTGTGCGTCTCTCTCTCTCTCTCTCTCTCTCTCTCTCTCTCTCTCTCTCTCTCTCTCTCTCTCTCTCCCTCTCTCTCCCTAGCTACTCACTCTCTTTCCTCTGCAGACTGAGATCAACTTAGGCGATACCAAACAAGCCGGTTTAGGCACCCCCCTATCGGCGTGCTCAGCTTACGTGAGTCTCTCTCTCTCTCTCCCGCGCGCTGCGCTCTCTGCTGTTTGTGCTCAGGGAAACGTTCGTGTTTTCCTTGGTGTGACAACAGTGGATGTGCCAGCGTACACGGCCCGCGCAATGTGATTGTTCATGTTTGTGCTACTGGTTGCGTCTCACTAAACCAACTCTTCACGTCACGTTTGACATCGTCCTATTCATCGCTGGATTCCAGCATTACGTCATCTATTTTCTTTGTAGTCTAACAGGTTGTTTTTCCTTTCAGTGGTGAGAGCCCCTGCAAAGTCTCTATTTTGATTCTATGTCGCCATGAGTTACTCCAGATTAGTCTGATTCAGACAATGCGTGTCGTAAGACCTGATCTAAGTGGGATCTATTTGATCTTCAAGTTTTGATCACATACAGATCTAGAATCTAGATATAGGTCTATATCAAACCCAAGCCCACTTATCTGCGTTATCGTTCAACGCCATCGAACGAAAGCATACAATATCAGTCGCGATCTCCCGCCGCAGAGGCGCATACATGTAGATCAAACACATCGTGTCGTCTGTGGCCGACTGCGGTAGTCTGTGTCATCTGGTGTCTGTGAGCTGTGTGCAGTGCGCACGTCTTCCAAGGACTATTACAGATCTATAGTCTGAGCACTCGGTGTGTGATATTTTAGCGTTGGATATTAGCAAAGCATAATTATGAATAGTAAATAATAGTTCACTGTTTTCTTATAGTGTGTGCTTTTAAAGGAAAAATGACAGTCGTGTGTAATGAAAATATTTATATTTATAAATTTCATTTACCTTCACTTCAATATCCCTTTTCTCACGAGTGAGTTTAAAATGTATGATTCGTTTTGTTCTAAAATCAGAAGTAATTATCATAAATTTGAAAACACTTGTGTTAAACTGAGTGCGTGTGTATCAGCAACTTAATATACTTGGTTTTAAAAGCATAGTTCTGTAGTTCACTGTGTAGGGGTTTGATTTTTTAAGTTCGTACAATAATTTTCTTTGTTACATTTTTAAAGTTGTTTTCTAGACGGAAATATTTTTGAAATTTTCAAACAATTTGAGTAAGAACAGAGACAATAAAAATAAGAAAGCGACAAATGTAATATTAGTTATTTACAAATTTGTTGACATTGGTTTAAAATGGAAAAAACACAAACTCATTGTGAATTGTGAAATCATTTAATACTACGAGCTACAAGCTGCACTTTGACACAGATCTGCACCCAGACTAAATTGGAGATAATGAAGTAGGTAAGTATCTTTTTTATTTAAAAAAATATAATAGTAGAATCTCCTCCAAATTGACCCCCCCCCTCTTCATTCTCCTCTCTCTCTCTCTCTCTCTCTCTCTGTCTCCCTCTTCCTTAAACACCACCTTTATTTGTTATTTTTCTCCTTGCTCTCCTAAACCTTCTCCATTTTCCCGCTTTTCTTATTGTTGTTGTTCTCTTCTTCTCCTTTCCTTCCTCTCCTTCTTCCTAATTTATCTTGCTTTTGCTATGGTTTCCGCTGTGATTGCTGTTCTTTTGTGGTAGTGTATTCTTGCTCTTAGTGTTGTTGTTATTGTTGTGGTTTTGTACTTCTTCTTCGTCTTCTTCTCATTCTTCTTCTTCTTTTTCTTCTTCTTCTTCTTCTTCTTCTTCTTCTTCTTCTTCTTCTTCTTCTTCTTCTTCTTCTTCTTCTTGACCGGCTGAGACAGGAGTCATGGTATCCCCACCCTGTCTCGTGTGTGGCAGCACATAAAATTGTCAGATTGTGAAATCATCTACTGAGAGAGGTTGCAAAATGTTAAGAAATATTTACAGGGCTTTCAACTCATTGCATTTCATATCCTCTAAGTCTCACATTATGTTTTACTTTATCCAAACAGTGTCATACTGCCGGTGATTTTTCCATCTTTTTTTCTTTTTGTCTCAATAATATTTAAAGGAGAAGCATAGCTACTTAAGACTTAGGTCTTACTACCAACGGGGGGCGCGGTGGCCCAGGGGTAGAACATCGGCTTCCGACGCAAAAGGTCTCGAGTTCGAACCCTGGCTGTTGCAATCCCTACTGGTTGGGTCGGTATTATAAATAGTTATTACTTACACACACACACACACATATTGTGACACACACACACGCACACACACACATCAGTCTGCCCCTCACGTCAGGTGATTACACTCGGTATCTTTCAAACTGTTATTCTATTTAAAGTTGTTTTCAGCTAATACTAGAGAACATTTCTCCTTCTGCATCGCCACCACCGTGTATACAAATGTGAATTGATTCAGATAACATACCCAGAGGAATAAGATGTTCAAAATTCTCTGGCTGGCATAGGCCACGTCTGTGAACACAGAAAACCAGGGATGGAAGCGGAGGCTAAAAAATCGATCACTTACAGAAATTCTTCCATTCCAGGCAAACGCCTCTGATGTATACAGGCATGAGGAGAGAGCGCATGCGTGTTTGTGAGTGAGGGTATGCTTCCTTTGTATCATATTCCGGTCTGTAACAGACTAGTGTTTTCACTATGTTGATTATTGATAAACTTGTCTCCACCTTTCATCTTTGCGTTTTGTCCCCGGGCGATTCATATAGTCGGATGGTCTTCAAGAACTAGAGGTAAAACTCAATGGTAGTAGATCGGTGAGTGGAAAATGCAAGAGAAAGGCTGGTTCATTGGTATATTATTATTGTGCACGTCCAACGCAGGCGGATGGGGTAAAGTTTGTTTTGTTTTCTTTATTTGCTGGTTTTTTTTAGTTTTTTTTTTTTAGAGAGTGAGTAGTTGAGATAGAAAGTGACACTAAGAGAAGTAAGGCATTGGAAGAGTCGTGGGGTAGGAAGACAGAGACAGACAAACAGACAAAGTCCAACAGATCGAGATAGACGGAAGGGATAGGAGAAATGAGAGAAATCGATAGAAGGAAAAATACATTGATAAATAGAGAAATAAATACAAACAATGAGAGTGAACCTAAGAGAGATGTATGGAGATCAATACAGTATGATTGTTATTTTAAAAACAAAAGAGAAAAGATAACGATAGCAGTATTTTGATATTTTTAAAAAATGTCTTAAATGGCAAACTTTGGGGGAAAAGGAGATGATAGGCTCGTTTAAGATAGAGGTAGAAATGGTGTATGATGTCGGGTGAGATATAATCGATGCGAAATTTTAACCCAGCGTTACAAAGAAAAGGCAGTGAATGAGAGAGAGAAGCGAGAGAGATAGAGATAGAGAGATAGGGGGAGAGAGGGAGAGAGAGAAAGAGAGATAGACAGACAGACAGACAGACAGAGGCAGAGAGACACACAGAGACAGGGACAGAAGCAGATACAGAGAGACAGAGAAAAAAGGATAAAGAGGGGGATGGAGATAGAGAGAGACACAGAGAGAGAGAGAGAAGACAAAGAGACAGAGAGAAGAGAGACACAGGCATTCGACATAACAAGTTCGAAATCCAATGAGATTAAAACATTGCAGCATTAAGGTCTTTTGTTTGTGTGCAGGCTTTTCTATGAATGTATGTGTACGTGTTTCTCTCTCTCTCTCAATGTGTGTGTATTTGGAGTGTGTATGCGTATGTGTGTGTGTGTGCGTGTGCGTGCGCCTCCACAAAGATGGATGGTGAGCGCTGGCACTGATGATGATTGATTTCTAACGTATAAAAAAGAACGCACGGCCGAGAGTGAACTGAGGGACCCGGAGGTCGACGTATGGCGCGCTGCCAGCTCCCGTGTGTCTCTATAGACCTGGGAGCAGGGGATTCCATTGGAGCCTGCTAGAGGGAAAGGGGGGGGGGTGGATTAGGGTGGGGCTGGGGAAGGGAGAACAATGTTACTGATGCGGAGATAATCAATGCTTGTTAGTATGTTTACCAAAGAAGTAGATTAGAAAGAGATTCCGAGCTTCCTGTCTCGTTTTCTAAATTGCACTCAGCAGGGAATCGGTTGCCCTTTACGATTATTTGGTTTCCAATTTTGTTTTGTATACTGCTTCTTCTGAGCACTAGTTTTCCAATAATTATATATTTTTTGTTTGTTTGTTGGTGTTTTTTCCGTTACTGAATGACTGACAAAATATATTTTCATAATGATCGTATAAATCAGTAATATCGGGACAACGTTTTGTAGTCTTCTCACATAAAAAAGAGTAAAAAAGGGGATAAAATTTAGTATTCCAATGGCATAACATCGTTTTTACTGTTTGCTATTTCTGATCTTGACTCAACCCAACTTTTTACTTGATCAAAATACTAGGCTACTCGGTTGCTGTTTTGACCCAAAGAATAAAAATTGAATATATATTTAAAACGCCCATGGGTCAGCTAACTATTCGTGTTATGAATGTTTGCTGTGTTTTCAAGCTGTCAATCCTGTGCCCAATGTCCAGAGAGTGGCGTTTTAAACTTAAACACTTTTAATGCATTATCTGCAGTACTTTCATCTGGACACCTTAGTATCGATCCATAAATACCCATTACTCTTCGATCAGTCGAGTCGAAATGTTTAACGGTCTTATAATTTTCTATTTTTTCATTTTGTTTATCGAGCAAGCTAGTTATTTACACGTAAAATTGTACACGCAAAGTTATGCAATATTAACTTGCAATCCCAATAGTCATGCTTGTCCAACTAAACCTTGCTCCTTTTTTACCTTTTCCACCCACCTATTCTCTTACCAAAATAAAAATATCGATCCTCTATCTGGTTCCCCCCTCAACACTAAGTTACACGCCTCAAGCTCTACCTTGTGTATTCGCTTTAGAGTATTCCGTGATCGTTTCCCTAAAGTATTTGTCGTGTCCGGTCTGTCCCCGCCAATGGAAGGTATTACTAAGGCATTAGTCAAGCGGCGCCCGACCAGTGGACAGGCGGCCACGAGGACCTTTCCTCAGGGCTTCGAACTGTGGCCGGCTATAAAACCTGCTATCTGGACAGGCTTTTATTGTTACGAGATCAGGCGAGCGAGTGCTTTGAGGCCGTGGCGGGGATGAAAGATAACAAGTCATAAAGTTTGCAGGTCTCGGAGGTTCCTCCGTGTCCCCCCATGTCATGTTTATGGTACTTGACCACGCACGACCAGCGTTTCTCACTGGGTTCAATAGTCCTCTGGGCCCTGGTCTTTAACGATGACCAGTCCGAGTGGGCTCTAGGCCTGCAGGTCCTTAGCATGACAAACCACGATCAAGTCCGGTGACCATGTCAGGAACAAGGCGTTGTCTGGCCCTGGACCGCCCGTCTGTCTGCTCCCAGATCTAGAATTGAGTCTAGATACTATTAGTCCCTTGTTTTACGAGAGTGTCTGTCGCCAGCTCTAAATCAGAGACTGCCGGTAGGTCATTTGTTTAGCCTTAAGGGTTAGGCTCAGTCTATGATATTTGTTTTTTCGTTTTTTTTATTAGACTTAGTGTTTTGTAACTACTCACTCGCCTGACTTCCTTCTCCCATTCCTCTCTGTCTCAAATCAGGGAAACATAAAGGTGTAAACATGCACTTAAATACAACTGGAGTCTTTTTCGCCTTATACGTAGTACATGTACTGATCTGAGAGTAGACTGTTATGTTTGTCTTGGCGACGCAGTTTTATGCTTTCAGGGCATGCTCTGTTGGTTCTATAATGAGCTTTTAAGAGGAAAGTCTAGGAGGTTTATTGCTGTCATTCAGTGCAATCGTTTTGGTTATGTTGTAGCAGTGGTCAATTTGTAGGTACATGTATTTGGCATCGTTACCTACATCTAAGCTGGTCTCGTCCTTATCCAACAAGCAAGAAGGTTTAATTTACATTAAAAATTAATAGAACTGCATCAAACCAACTGAAATGTTGAATTGATGTCTATACTGTTTATGTGTGTGTTAGCTCTTCATTTTGCCTCTTTTTTTAAATCGTTGGCTAGATATCATGCTTATTTTATATTTTAATTAAATCGAGCTATTGCAATATATATGTATGATGATATTGATATAAATGATAATGAAGTTTTGTCTGTTTAGAACTTCAGATCTTTGGCAGTCATTAATGCGGATTTGTTTATTTATTCAGTTGCTGTTATAAGTACTTTAGACGTTCCATCTCATCATTGTGATCATTTTTTACATTATGCGGACATAACTTAGAATCACGCAATCGGGTAGTAAAGCTAGCAAATCATTATCACAGGATAACCGAGAATTAAAGTATCTAAATGCAATTTGGTAACGTGGCGTTCAACATAATCTGCAGTATTTGGCTATAAGATTTTCTTTGAAACCTTTGAGCCTGGTTTGTATTTGTGTTACAGGCGAAAATTGCTGTCTAAAATGCGGCACTTAGGTTCAAAGATGTGCTAGCTGGAGCCCGTACTGTTTGAATGCGATGCGAGAGAAAACGATTATGGTATATAATGTAATGGATTAAAAGAATTTTGAAGGATCCAAGTCTAGCTTTGAGATCAACAGAGAGATTATTTCAAAGCAAGACAGAAAGGAGAGTAGAGAAGAGATTGGGAGAGAGACAGAAACAGAGATCCATACAAAGGGAGACACAGAAACACGGGCTGCGAAAACGAAAGAGAGAGATAGAGAGAGAGAGAGAGAGAGAGAGAGAGAGAGAGAGAGAGAGAGAGAGAGAGAGAGAGAGAGAGAGAGAGAGAGAGAGAGAGAGAGAGAGAGAGAGAGAGAGAGACAGAGAGAGAGAGAGAGATGAGGAGGAGGAGGAAGAGAGATGGAATGGTGAGAAACCGAATCAGTCCGTCTTCTGTAACAACACACTATGGTCTAAACAATAAATTAACATTGCAAGTCTCCAAAAGAGGTTTAATGGACAATTTTTTGACAAACGAAATTCCTTTTTTTTTTACCTTAGCACTGCTATCTCCGATAACGCATATTGTTTTCAAGTCTCTTAAGTTTGTCCGTTTTTTTTTCTCAACGCGAGCAAATGACATAGACATTTTTTTATGTTTCCTCATTGCCTTTTTAATAAAACGAACAATGCCTGTATACGTGTGTTTTACAGTGGGATTGACCAATCGATGTACACGCATTAATCTTGCTTTTATGTTTATTACGCTGCACACGCTCATTTATATCCAAATATAATAATGGTATTCAGTGTACACAACAAATTTGGCAAGGGATCCTCTATTAAAATATGTTATGATCCGATGGTAAAACTTCAAATGGACTGAACATGTTGTATCATTAATTTATCTTTTTTTCTGTATGTGATGAAATAAACATAAGATAATAGGTAAATAATTAGGAAGGGGATTGAATAAACAAAATATTGTGCTCCAGATTTAAAGCAAGATATATCTATAGAAATAGAGAGAAAGGAAAAGGAGAGAGAGAGATAGAGAGAGAGAGAAAGAGAGAGAGAGAGAGAGATAGAGAGAGAGAGAAAGAGAGAGAGAGAGAGAGATAGAGAGAGAGAGAAAGAGAGAGAGAGAGAGAGATAGAGAGAGAGAGAGAGAGAGAGAGAGAGAGAGAGAGAGAGAGAGAAGGAGATCATTGTGCATCCTGCCCAATGACCCCGAACTACAATGATGGCGTCATTATAATGTTTCTTATTAAGGATAGCAAGTGCTACATTAACTGTGATAAAAACTTAGACCCGGACTAGGAGACCTCATGTATATTTGAATGTTTATGTTTAAAACTAACCTCATTCTGAGATGTAAGATTATAAAACTTTTGTACTTATTACCTTGGCTCTCTTTTTCAACCTTTACTCATAAACGTGCTCTTTTGTAGTGGCACCTCTTGTCGTGGAACTCTGCAAATAGCCTCTGCTAAAAAGATCAATCAATCAACTAATCAATTAATGCATTGATCAGTCAATAAACAAACTGATCAATCGATCTCACACACTAAAAACCAAAAAAAAAAATTAAAATACCTGCATACTGTTAACATGTAATCAATGTCTTAATCAGTGAGATCCGAGATATTAGGCATTGAGTCTCTCTTGCATGTTACCAATCTATAGCATGTTCAACTGCTTCCATCGTTTTAAGAGCATTGCATGAGACGTCTTTCTCTCCTAAGGGATGCAACCTTGATTAAAGAGAAATTAACCGGACGCAAGTGGTCTTGAGTCATAGCCATGGTGTGTCCTAACCTTACACCAGGGTGTAGACCACTTCATCCCCCCAAGGAAATCTGTGGAGTCGCCCTAGGGGTTGATTAATTAAAGACTTCGGTGGGTAATTTCTCCTGAGTCGTCTCCCGGGAATTATCCGATCAAATGAAATCATTGAATTTCAAGTGCAACGCTTGACTCGGTGAATCAGAGGGCGAGGCGAGGGATAGGATGGTCTGAAAAATGAAATGCAAAATATAAGAAGAGGAAAAAAGGGATATTGGGAGGTAAAGATAGAGTGGGAGAGAGAAGGGAATGAGGGTGTTATTGAGAGAAAGAGAAGAGAAGAACGAGAGAATTAGGGGCTTGGTGGCGGTTACATTTTTTATGGGGGTGGGGGTGGGGGGAGGCTGTGTGAGGAAAGGAACATTGATTGATTGGTTGGTTCTTGAAAGCTCATGATACAGTAAAATATTGTGTCTTTTTATCTATCAATTAATCGACATACCTCTTTTAAATACTTGCACTTATGATGTGCGATAGGCAACGTACGTAATCAACATTACTAATTGTTCCCGTTAGTCATGCACAAACAACAGCTGCTGAAAAAAAACAATGACAAAGACAAAAACAACAACAACAACAACAACAACAACAACAACAACAACAACAACAACAACAACAATGACCACTAAAACAAAAACAAAAAAAATTAAACAAACCAACAATAACGGCAATAACAATGACGAGGCAGCAAACAAAAACAACTGAAGTCACTTGTCAACAGGCTTATTGAAAGTGAAGAAAAGCAGTTTTATCAAGGCTCATGCTCTAACACCTCTTGTTGATATTAATGTTATCTGTTTCATCTGAGCCGGAGGGTGTCCAATAAAGGCCATCTGTTGTCACGTCTCAACAAGTGTGCGGTACTGTGCACGCCACCCCATGACACTTTTACTAATTACGGCTGTCTAAACCTGCGACTTTCCACTCAACTTCAGAGGGTTTTATGAGCCAACACTGATGGGATTATTGTCATTAAAGAGATATGCCGAGATTGCCTGCTGTTGAAATATCCCCTTGACAAGCATGATATGGATGATGTTTCAATGTAGAGAGAAATTTATGTTGTTAGTATTGTGATATTTTGTTCACATCCCATCATTTTTGTTTTTGACTTTACTGATAAACGTGTACTTTTGCATGCTGTGTTAATTGCACTATTAAGTTGATAAATTGGCTACCCTCGCTGCCCTTGTAAGCGAGTAATTCTGAAACCTATGTGGGAACTTTTATTTTTACGAGTTCATGGATAATAAGTTGTTATTTGAGGTCAGCATAAATTTATGAACCTTTGTGGAAGTGAATGTGCTCAAGCGATATTTGCTGGAAGAAAAAGACACGAAACAAAAAAAAACGTGTTCAGCGGTACATTTTTCCTAATACGTTTTAGTGCAACGTTTGTATGGTTAAGAGTTCCAAGGACGATCAGTATTTTTCATTGTATAAGAAGCATAGCAGATTGGGATCATATTGTTTTCTAATATATTTTTTTGTTTCATTCTGTAAATTGGTATTAGCTTCGTGTTGAGTTTCAAGCAGAAAACCATAATTATTGTAATAGTATGAATCGAAAATGGAGCCTTTCAGATCTCGGTGAGTGCCCTAGCGAATATACTGTCAGCGTCATGTTTGTTGACTGAGACGAACAAAAAATCAAACGCTGTGATATTTGCCTATGGTGTTCCCATTTTGCTGACATTTAACGAAAGCCTGGGAAAGTATAGAACTAGATATTTGCCTGATTAATGATTATTGAGTGCCCTGGACAGGCCGATGGTCATATATTTACTGTATTCCATGAGAACAACGGGACCACAGTGTCCTTGGTCCAGGTAATCAATGATTCAAAGGAGCCGACAAGGTCTTTCGTTTTTTGCCTTTTATCACTGGGCACTTTAAAATCCGCCTATTTTGCAGTCCATTCCAACATGCAATGAAAAAATTATGGCATCGAAGCGTGAACAAAACCATGGAAGAAACAATAGACACAATTAATGCCTGCACTGAAATCTAATCATTTTTGTAACTTTATCAATGCAGCTGTTTTGGTTCTTTGCTTTATTAGTAGCTTTTCTAAACGAGTTAGATGGGTGGAAAACTATCATCACTCACAATATCAACTAAAAAGTTTTCAAAAATACTTCTTTTGCTTTTGATGCAATTTAATTCAAACCCACAAAGTCACTGACTAGGCACAATGTACACAATTCTAGTGCAGAATATTTTGGGATCCTTAAACTAGCGATGTTTAATGTGTAAAGCAATAGTGTTGCTTTAATAGCTTCATCTAAATATAGAAGGGATCAGCATCCAAACTTCCATATCTAACAACAAATTCACGACAATTATTTTAAAAACAAAATGCGTCTTAATTTTGGGTTAAAATTGACAGCACGACACTTGTTTTGCGATTTGAAAACGCAAAGCCATTTGTTTACTATTAACTGGAATACTATCCTGCAGATGGCGATAACTAATTTGACTGGTTGGCAGTATCAAGTAAGCATTTATCAGATTAAAGTTGCTGATGAGAAAAACATTGCTGTAGACCGATTAATGGGAGCACAGATTATTTTTACAAGATAATTATTATCTGATAAGTGTGTAAAATGGAGAAATAAGTATGAAATGGATGAGGATCAATTAAAAAAGAATTAAGATCACTATTTTAGGAATTAGTTGTCTTGAAAAGTGATTTTATCAGTATAGATTGGCGAAGAGTGTATATATGCATGTGGGTGGGAGATACAGAGGGAAAATATAGAGAGGCTCTGAGAGACATCGGTAAAGAAGAGGGAAGGGTAAGAGAGAGTTAGAAAGACGAACGGAACAAAGCTAGGTACCTGTGAGTGAAACAGAGAAATAGAAATAAAATAAAAAGGAAAGGAGAGAGAGACAGAGAAAGCGAGAGAAGGAGAGATAGAGAGAGAGAGAGAGAGAGAGAGAGAGAGAGAGAGAAGGAGAGAGATAGGAGAGAGATAGAGAGAGAAGGGAGAGATAAAGAGAGAGAGAGAGAGATGGAGAGTCAGAGAAAGAGGCATAGGGACAGAGACAGAGAAAGATGAAAGGAATAACGATGCTGGGTGCTTAGATCCTTTGGAGATAGCCAGAGCTCTCATCATTCTGCCGGTCGATACCGAGCAAACAGAGGCTTTGATCACATGACCTGGTGTGACAACATGAATAAACCCCAGGCCGGGCATCCAGTGACAGAGAGAGAGAGAGAGAGAGAGAGAGAGAGAGAAAGAGAGAAGAGAGGCAGAGAGAGGGAGAGAACGAGAAAACGAGAGGAGGGAGATAGGCCGAGACAGAGAAAGATGAAAGGGACAACGATGCTGGGTGGTTAGATCCTTTGGAGATAGCCAGAGCTCTCATCATTCTGCCGGTCGATACCGAGCAAACAGAGGCTTTGATCACATGACCTGGTGTGACAACATGAATAAACCCCAGGCCGGGCATCCAGTGACGGGCCGCTCCCCATAGTCATGTAGTCCTGTAGTCCTGTGGTGTTGTGGTCCTATGGTCTGTGGTCCTGTGATCCTGTAGTCCTGTAGTGTTGTGGTCTGCTCAGCGCTGTCCTTGCACAGCCAGATGGTGTGACTGACTGCCAGAAGTTTTTTGGGGTTTTAGTATTGTTGATGGCGTGGTTTTGCTCTCCATATTTTAAGTTATGAGGCCGTAGGTACAGCGTTGTGGTATCTTACAACACGGCGTAGGAATGAATATTTGCGGATTCATGAGAAGGTTTACGACAAGTCGTTAGATATTGCGACGTGATATTTACGTTTCATTATGTTGGCTGCAAAGATGAGTAGACTAGATCCCTTTTGTTTTTTGCATCTTCTATTTCCCTATTGCTCGTAACCCGTAATAAAGTTAATGCTTATTTCTAATAATAATTCTATCGATCTCACTTTTTTGTGATTGTCAATACATTAAGATGCTAAACATCATTATTAAAGTAACAACATTAAACTTTTGTCATAATGATGCAAGGCTAAATAATTGCACTACGCAATATCAATACAATGTATTATATAACTTGCCTTGCTCCAGGACATCACTTTAGTATATTCTGCCTGCATGCCTGTCTATCTAACTGTCTATATGTGGGTCTCTATCTGTCTGCCTCTCTTCTGTCTTCTCGTATTTCTTCTTCCCTCATTTACTCTCTTGCCCATCCCCTCTCTCTCCCTCTCTTCCTTTCTCTCTCGCTATCGGTGCTGATGAGTTATCCGAGATATCAAAAAGCCGTGTCACCTGCCTAACCTAATCTGATTTGAGCAGAACATGTAACACAATATGCGGGTGAGCGTTGTTTGTTTTGGAATCGCTCATCTCTACTCCAGCCATGGTACCAAGTTGATGTCAATACCACTGCTCGTCATTCTAGTAAAGAGTGCACCCGCCGACATGGGCAGTGTTGACTCACCAACAAAACCGACCTGCCTTTCCAATAAGTGTTTAGATGTAGCATTGCTCAAGGCTGTGAAAGGGTTAAAGTGAATATTGGCAGAGAAAATGGAGTAACATTAGGAATGAGAACCGTAGGGAGGGGAATTCTCGAGGGAAAGAGAAAGAGAGAGAGAGAGAGAGAGAGACAGAGAGGAAGAGAGGGAGAGCGGAGAGAAAAGGAGAGATAACAACAGGGTGGAAAAAAGTGGAAGGCAAAAAAAACTTCCATTCACATTCAAACGTACCCCCAAACCTTTTTGGTACTTTATTCTTCTTTTCGTGCTTCCGGTGTCGAAGATTTGATTTATTGACATATTCCCAAAGATAAAATACAATGCTTGGAACAGCTACAATAACTCCAACCTCAAACAACCCCCTCCCCTCACCAACCACTATTTGTATCTGACCGAGATATGATCAATGCCCTAGTCTCAGACCTCTAACTCATTTGTCAAACAAATGGGCCAAGCGCCCAGGAGCTATTCGCTATCCGCTATCCAGCTAGATCCAGCTACCCCCCTCTTATCTTCCAGTTCCTTGGCTGGACAGTGTAATCATGTTGAGTATCTGTGCTGATATTATTAATACATGGCTTGGTTAGAAAATCTTTGAAGCTATAGTGTTATCTTCTGTTGGGTTTTTCTTTCCACTAGAAACCGCAGCTTGAACAATGGACATTGCAAGGAGGGAAACAAATAGAATAGACAAATCTAAAAAGACTTATATCGCAAACTGTATAATTTATTACATTTCTTTACCCCCCGGTATTTACTTATTCTTTGGCCTATCATAAACAAAGACTTGGTCATAGAGATATATACGTTATCTTCATTCTGACTCGAATTCTGAGGTTCATTTATTACTTGTTTCCTTTTCATTTCTTTTTTTCCCTCTAGTTTGTCACTCTTGTGCTTCAAAACTAATCTTTCTTCTTCACACGTCCTCCATACTATGACGCATTTGTTCTCATGTCATTGACAACTTGTCGTAAGAGCAATGCATCTTCATTGAGCTGGCAGTTTGTCGACGATGACAAGGTCTTAGGAGACCAGACCACTTTGGTAATGAGATTGCCAGTTCTAGTTTTAATTCTTGACGTTCCAGAATAGGACTCTTACATTGAGGAAGTATTTTTTTTCTCCTGTTATCCTACGTATCGATATTGCCAGTAGCCTGTTTGACACCAACAAAAGTTTTTTTTCTTAATCTTATTATCATAGGTACGAATGAAAGAAAAACGACTAGCAGAAAGCCAGTTAAAAAAGAGGAATAAATTCCAGATCGACAATCCCTGAAAAAAATGTAAAATATAGACTTCGTTTCGGTTGTTTCAAACTTTTGTGTATAACGAAAGATCTTGGGATGGGAAAAATAGCTTTAATTTTAAAATAGAGTGAGGTGGCTGAATACTTGTTAGTTTGGAAGTCTTATTCGGAAAAAAGATGATAAACCCGGCGCTATATGGTATGTCATTTACATAGATAACAAGTTCTGTACATAAAACATTAAGTAGACATTTGTCTAGACCGTTTTCAAAGTTTTGGGTATGTCTTCGTTTTATACTTTATTGGTCGTTTGTGGCAAAGAGATATTACTCTTAATTCTTCTAGGACTTCTCTATCAGAAAGACATGTCACGTCATATTGATTGTTGATGATGCGAAACACATTGATGCTTGGATTTTATCGTTCTTTGGTTTAAATTTTATGGTAGTGAGCCATTTTGCCCCCTTTTAATATTATCAGCCCACCACTTCAGTTTTGAGAACAGTAATTCTTGAAATACGTTGGGCGTTTTCTATTTTTTACTTCCAATATTATTATTTTACCAATGGTCAATTTATCAAAACTAACAGCACACAACCTCGGTTATGGAATAAGGAAACCTGTTACGTGCGTCTGCAGTAGTAACAGGTCCATCTCTCTGTATCATGACAAGCAAACAGGTATGACAAGGAGAGCCGCGGTTATAAGCAGACCTGCTGGGGTGCTTGCCCGTGCATTGCTCCCCTGATAATCACGCGGGGAGTGATAGTGAGCAGAGGGTGCTAGACAGATCTACCGATCCTTTCGGAATTCTCACCGTAACTCCGACATGCACAGGTATCGCCAAGTAGACGCTATTTGGCGCTGCTAACACAGAGATGAGCTAATCTACAGGTTGAACGACTGGCGGCGAGTTTTTGGGGGAAGCTGCAATACCGCGATACTCCACTGAGATAGCTGTACCTGCAATAACGTTGAGTAACCTGCTTGTTTTGTGTTTGTTGTTTGTTGCCTCATCAGGCTGCCAAGTCTGGCTCAGTCAGACATTTTGATTAGCAGCAGATAATAAACACTACATGGCATGGTAAATCTGGTATGGGAACTCTTTGTTGATGTACTGTGAATGCCCTTTAATTTGTAATTTGTTCTAAGGTGTACTTCAAAGCATACACGACTCGAAGTTTATCAACCATAATCAGAATAATTGTGAACATAACCATGTATGAATTTAGAAAAAAATAGTGACATTTTTCCTTGGACTTACGGTCGTGCAGATTAAACCTTTTAAAATTTTAGTTCAAATCAATTGCCATTTACTATGATTGCTGATATTATTGATGCTTATTTTTTTTTGATCAGTTTCTACAGCGAAATCAGTATGGCAACACACAATTTGAAATGAAGAAAGAGCACACGCGAGTACACGCTCAAGTAGGAGGTGTTTGGCACTAACCATGCGTTGGATGATGCCACCTCCAGTTATAGAAACCGTTTTAAACAACTCGTTTCAGAAGTTGGTGCATCCAAGGACTAAGTGGAATTTTGTTTCCATACTCAGAACTCAATCCAAAAAGCTTTTTCATGGAACACACTTGTTTGCGATTACTAGTCCATAACACATATCACTGTGGATGAAAGTGGTGCAAGCAATGTAATCTGATACAGCGGTGATCGATAGGATGTTGCTCCGTTAGTCCTGAGACGGATGTATCACAATCCAAGTAAATGTCGCGAGTGTCATCAAACACGGTCAGCGTCAAGTTTACCAAGTTATGCGTCAGAAAATAGGTTTCTAAACCAGGGCTCCAACATATTCCAGGTCAAGGTGATATGGACCTCAGGTTTCCAGATTCCAGGTCAAGGTGATATGGACCTCAGGTTTATAACTGTTACCGTACTTGTATAATATATCGTGACAGTTCAGCGGTTATAATTAGGCAGGCCTTTAACTTTAAGTGAATGTGAGAAAATTAGAAAGGCCTATCTAATCCCTGCTTATTGCCTTTGCTGTTGTCATGTTTCCATCTTTGCTTAGTGGTTGTAACTGTCTCATGATCTAGAAAATCTACTTCTCCCTTTTAACAATAACACGCTGGAGAAAAAAATGTTTGGACGAAATGAAATAAATGCGTGTTATACCTTATTCTTACATAGTATTCAATAAATATTATACTTTTCGATTTTGCAAATTTTCTTCTATTTATTCGTTCTCTTAATCTCTCCCCCCTCTCTCTTTCTCACTCTCTCTCCCTCCCTCTCTCTCTCTTTCTCTCTCTCTCTCTCTCTCTCTCTCTCTTTCTCTCTTCATCGTCATCCTTTTTTCTCACCATAGACCTATCTTTTACACTATCACTGGGTTTATTTAACACTATCAAAGGCGTTATCTCTTTTAGTCATACCATAAACAGTTTTCTCAAACAAACACTAATTGCTTGATGATTTGAGCGGTACCCCACATCATTTATCTATCTATCTATCTATCTATCTATCTATCTATCTGTCTATCTATCTATCTGTCTGTCTGTCTGTCTGTCTGTCTGTCTGTCTATCTATCTATCTATCTTTCTATCTTTCTATCCATCTATCTATCTATCTATCTATCTTTCTATTTATTCAACGATATATCTATGTATATATCTTTTTATAACTTTTCCTTAATAATAATTGGATGAGATAACTGATAACTTCATTTCCTCTCCTGCCCTATTCTACTCTAGGTTTCGTTGCTATTATATCGCACGCATCTCCTCTCTCATTCTCGGCACCTCGAAACAAACGTACTTTCTCCCGCATTCCATCTTTTCTCTTTTTTTCCCCCTGTTTTTTCAAGTGGCACCCACCCTTTTCATGATTTCTAGGGCTCTCCAGGCTTCAGTCAGTTCCCTCTGTCGTTCCTTCCTCTTTTCCGATGGAATCTCTTTAGCTCCCCCAAAACGTGTGTCTGTAAACTAGACTAAACGAACTAATGCACTCATGAGTCCCTCGGCTTGCCGGAAGAGAAGCCCTCCTGCCAACGACTCACGGAGTTCGTAATGAGGCAGTGATTGCCAGCGCGCTCCACACTAACTTACACCCAGAAATGCCAACCTAGCCAGACATCAAAGAATACTGACTTATATCTAAAAGAGTAACCAAATCTACTTGAAAATGCTTTTTTGGTGGAAAGTTGGCATTTGTGTTTAAGACCCGATCGCACCCACATGATTCCTTTACCATCATAGTGGAGTCCAATCTCGAGATTTTCCTGTTGCTCTTTTCTGCGATGGCAGTTCTGGTTTGACGTGTACGTGCGTGTTCAGATGGGATTTTTTTTCCTTGACATGGAGAGAAATTCATTATCGATTTGTGTTATCGATTTGCTGGGGCACAGACACAACATTGGGGCGATAATCTGGTTGCAGAATAGTTTACTGAATATATTAAATTATTCCCGAAGGGGAACTATGTGGGTCACGGGTGGGGGAGGAGATTCCCAGAAGAGAGATAGAGACCGAGAGAGAGAAAGAGAGAGAGAGAGAGAGAGAGAGAGAGATAGAGAGAGAGAGAGAGAGAGAGAGAGAGAGAGAGAGAGAGAGAGAGAGAGAGAGAGAGAGAGAGAGAGAGAGAGAGAGAGAGAGAGAGAGAGAGAGAGAGAGAGACAGAAAGAGAGGATAGAAAAGAGAGAGAGAGAGAGAGGCAGAGAGAGAGAGAGAGAGCAGAGAGAGAGAGAGAGAGAGACAGACATATAGAAAGAGAGAAAAGAGGAAGAGGAAAGAGCAGACAGACAGACAGACAGACAGACATACAAGCAGATAGTCAGAACTAGAGAGATAGAGGTAGACAGACAAAAATGGAATCTGTAAGAGAAATAGAGAAAGAAAGGAACACACACAGAACTATACTATGGAAGAAAAAAATATAAGGGAAATTAATGTGGACAAGAACAAAGATAGAGATAAAAAAAACACTCAAAGAAAACATGAGATCTTTAGATGAGACAGTACAGAAAAAACATAATTTATACAGAGGAGTTTTTATAAAAGTAAACTAGCTCAATTTCAATGCCTACGTCAATTTTTGGAGGCGTCAGAGGATATGTTTTACAGCAAACTTCATCATTCTGTACCGTGTATGCAACTTTTTTTGTTAGAGCGTCAACGTTTGTGACCTTTCCCGTGTTTATATTGGTATTAGTTGCCAGTGAGAAAAACAATGCATGTATTTTTCTTGCTCTCTCTAAGAATCCAATTGCATTCTAAAAACAATGAATGTTTCAACCAAGTAAACATAGAAGCATCAGATACCATTGTGGCTTCGGCTAAAAGCGCCTGTTATACAAACAAACCGAGTCTTCGAAACCCATACTATGTAGCATCGTTTTAAGTGCAAGAGAAAAAGACTTGAAAAAGCTTTAGAGCTCTCCGGGTTTAACGTCTACGTTCCTCTGGGGGGTCCTGTACGGCGAGTTAAGATAGCATGTTAAGGTTCATTGACTAAAATACGTGAGATCTGAAACAGTAGCGAAAAAAGGATTGTTTACTGTGAGTATCAATGAAAAAAGAAATCGTTGGGTCTTTGAGGTGCCATTGAGAAAAACTAGAAAAACACATGCATAGGACCTATACATGAACAAAAAAAAACGATTTATATGTGTAAGAGAACACCCTTTAATATAAGCGAACGCAGTATGTTTGAAATATTGAGGTTTTGTTAAGACGCGGTGAAGTTGTATTGATCATGGTGATCATCCAAACAAAAATGGCGGAATAGATTTAAAAAAATGCAACGATTGAAAAAAGATCCAATATTTAATTTGTCGTTTGTAATTAGCTGCAGTCCAGTAAACATAAGTCTTCAACAAGTTGTGTGTTTTTTAAACAAATTATTGCTCGATTTCTAACCATTTTTACGACTATAACTCAAAGAGTACAGGTAATGTAATATTATTTTACCCATGTGAATCTATCTATCAGTACCGTGAAAGTAGGCTTTGTTTAAACCACTGGAGAGAAATTTAATGATGCTAGTCCACAGGACATATTGGTGTTTCTGACGGACATTAATGTATATAACAAAATTTAAGTGTGACATTCCTACACATTGGTCTTTTTAACTTCACTTTTTATGCACAATGTTTATGCTTTTACCACTCCGAGACATAAAGGAGTCACTGTTGCTACTAGTGTAATGTATTAACTGACTCAGGACATCTGGGCACAATATAGCCGTTACTGTGTCGTAAAAACAAACTTAACAACCTTCAAAGCTTTGTCTGTGTGATCTGTGACTTTGATTCCCTACTCTCAAAACCGAAAAAGAATTTTTCAGGGTGGAAACGGAGAAAAATGATTCCTACTCTCAAAACCGAAAAAGAATTTTTCAGGGTGGAAACGGAGAAAAATGATCCTCTATCAAGCCATATACAGTTTCCTTAGAGAGTAATGTGGGGTTGTAAATGCCACGTAGACACTAGAGAAGAAGATGAATGACAGTCATGTAAAGAAAGAATAGACAAATATGTTTGTTTTAGAACCAAAATGAGACACACAGTCCTTAGATGTTACACGTTGAAGCTTTTCCGAGACAACGCATGGAAGAGGTTGATTTCATGAAAGATATTTGGTTTCAGAGCTACTCGTAAGAACTGCCTTGAGCCCCTATACCTCACCCCTAACACTCCTTACGAAATGTGCATATCAAAGCAGCGTAAGGCCCGTGTACAGGAAATAGAGCCGTCTATAAAAATGTGTTTGTTTTGTGTAGTTTTATTCATAATTATATCACTTTTATAAATCATTAGCATTTTCAGTCGCGATCCCTTTCCATTTACATTGTTTTCTTTCAGTAAAAGCAAAAACGTTTCTCTCTTCTGATTGTCTTTTTTCTATCCCTGACCCTGTCTCTGTCTGTGTCCCTCCTTCCCTTTTCCTCTTGATCCATGTTTTCCTTAAATACTTGTTCTTGCCACGCCACGCCATCCTTCTTCCCACCTTTTCCCTCTCGCGAATCTTTCTTCTTGCTATACATGGCACCTTTAAATCATTCTTACAAGTCCGTAGATTCCACCACAAGCCTGGTGTATATTAGCTGCAAGCTTCCTGAGGGCAGGTAGATCTACATCTCCATCCCGAGACGGAGAAACATCCTGGCTTGTGCTATATCTCCCCCAGTTTTATGTCATTCTTGTGCATGTGGTTTATCTCGCTACTCACAAAATGGCACAATGCATACCAGTTGAATCGTGTGGTTTCTCACCTTACTACAAAACAAACTCATGTTCCATTACATCATGTTTTTCAACATGAGGCACAATCGTGTGTTTGCAGAGTCCAAGGTGGCCTCGACCTAAGCATTCATTTTCATATTTTAACGACATTTCTATCTGGTTAATTTAACCTGCCTTAAGACATAAAATGTATTTGATCATTTGTTTTATGCGTTGGGCAATTATTCTTTTTCCGCCTTGGGACCTAATGATCTCAGAGGCGGAAAAAGAACAAAGAGAATACAAAACACATGTTACCAGGAAGGGAGAGATTGGTGAGGACTTAGCAAGAGTTCAGTTGAGTGAAGTCAGTTGCTTAACGTCCTACTTCATAACTATATAGACTATATTGTAGACGGGTCCCCAGACTCAAGTCTGCCAAGTTTATGTGCTGACACACACGAGATAGTGCGGATAGTCCTGGCCTCCTTTCTCAGCCGCAAGTTAGTAAGAGATAGAAAATGAAAGAGGAATCAAACTGAAATGACATTTATAAATTGCAGACAGATGTAGACTGAGATAGAGTAGATTGGCAAATTTAAGTATGTACTGTATAAATGGATAAATAAATTAAGAGGGAACAGGGAGGTAGACACCCTTTAGAGTAGCAGAAAGAAATGAACAGTGACGAAGAATACAATACCCATGAAGGAATAAATAAATGACAGTTCAAAGCGCGTAAGGTCATAACGAACCAACGCTGAACCACCCAAACCCCTTGTGTTCAGGGGGCGCTCTCACCTCTGCTCTTTACCCCTCACTCCTTGGGGGGAGCGCAAAAGCCAAAAACCAGGTGTGGGAAAGAAACAACAGCCAAGTAAACAGAAACAGACAACAAAAGAACAAAAATCCTCTCTTTTGTGTGTGAGAACTTTCAGTTTAAACTAAGCGTTTAGGGTACACGTTTTTTTTTTAGTCGGTATATAAAGCGCTATACCTATAGAACTGCTAGTGGGAGGTTCTATTCAGTCTATGCAATCATTCTGATGCCACTGCTTCTCAAGTCTTCACCAGTAACTTTATTTTCGGCGGCCAAAGCCTTGAACTTTTAACTGATACTGGGAAAATCCGTTCAACCCATCCAGGTTTTACACTATACACATTACATGCACTAGGCCTCCCGTGATCTATCGTTCACAGGCTCATCCTGTTGTTACATCCCTGGTGTCTTGGCACGTGTAGATGTACAGGTTCAAGAGCTGCGCGGGTTAAAACACAGTCTAATCTTCATGTGAGAATCTTCGTGGACGTGAAAAAAATGTTTCATTAATTATGTGCACCGATGCAGATTATGTCGATAATGAACAGCGTAGCTTCCAAGTTGTCGTTTTTGTTTTGTTTTTGGTGAGGTTTTGTTGAAAGATATTTACTTTAATTGGCATCGATATGGAAGGCAAAACGTTATGTGAAGAAGTCTTCTGCACAGCGATTTAATTAAAGCAGCCATCGTAAAAATTATGCTACGTGCAGATCCCAAGGTCTCTTCTATTAATTTGTTTAAGACAAATATATATTTTCATGTATCATCTGAAAGGCTTTAATATTCATTATGTGTTCAAGGTAAATGTAAACGGAGCAAAACTAATAATTGCTTGCTTAAATCTTCTCTTGCTTCCACAGTTCCAGTCTGCAAACCAATGTTTCACCCCTTAAGAATCTTTAAGATAAAACATTGTGTTTAAGTAAAAAATTCATTAATGTCTGCTATCAAATAAAAGAACTGAATTATTGGAATTAAGGATTAGTTAGAATTGCCGATTTTGTGAAAAAGGAGGAAAACTGAAATCAGACAGACAGATAAAGAGAGATAGAGAGGTAGATAGAGAGAGAGCGAGAGAGAGAGGGAGAGAAAGAGAGAAAGAGAGAGAGAGAGAGAGAGAGAGAGAGAGAGAGAGAGAGAGAGAGAGAGAGAGAGAGAGAGAGAGAGAGGGTGGAAGGAAACTTGAAACAGAGGAAATTATAGAAATAGTAAAAGAGAGTGAGGGGCAGAGAGTGGAGGAGATAGAAACAGAAAGAGAGTAAGTGTGAGGAAGAATAGATATAGAGAGAAAGAGGGAAAGAGAGAGAGAGAGAGAGAGAGAGAGAGAGAGAGAGAGAGAGAGAGCGAACGAGAGCGAGGGAGAGAGAGAGGGAGAGAGATAATATATACAGATAAAGAGAGAGTTTTTCTATTAAAGTATTAACACTGCGGCTGCACAATTGCGATATTCCTTATAGCATTGCCCCTGGTTTGGCACCCTTGCCTTCCATATAGCCCTGTGCCGCTGGTTTATCTACCGCTCTCTGTTGCTTCAATGCGCTGTATATCTTCAGGATCTTGCAGAGGGAAAACAAGACTTGGCCAAGCTTTATTAATGTACCTATTAGGTTCGTGCTGCACAGTGGTCTCAAATACCGATCCACATTGATAGTGCAAGTGGTCGAGTCCAGTAAAACTTTACGGCAGGTTTGGGGAGTCTTAGATTAGGTTTGACGTTAGCCTTACCCAGGTCTGGTATGGATCTGGAAGCTTTCCTCAATCTTATGGAGCCGTAAAGTTTTTATTTATAGAAGGAACGTTGGTCTGAGAGGATTGATATTGGAAGGGGGTGGGTGGGAAGGAGAGAGAGAGAGAGAGAGAGAGAGAGAGAGAGAGAGAGACGGAGAGGAAGGGGGGAGGGGGGAAGGTTGATAGCTGAGGGATGTCAGGCTCAGGCAGTGAAAAATCTGGGGTAAGTGCAAGGGGAGACACACAAAATTAGTTGTGAGAAACAACTTCTTGGGGAGGAGAGGGTTGGCATTGGAGGCAGATACACTTTAAAAAGTGGACAATTCATCATGACGGGAGGTCAATGAAATTAGATAGTTTAAAAAGAGCGAGAAGAAAGTATAATAGTACTATATACAGTCAAACAGAACAGTTGTTTTAAGAGGAAGCTTGTTATTAACCCTTACATGGTGCCAATATTTCCAGCTTGGTTTGATCACGTTATCTCCTGGCTATCTATCTCCATCCCCGTTATACTTCCTCAACACATCCTCTTCAATTCACTCAGAGAGAAAGCCAGATACCTTTACGAATTTTAATAGAATGCGCACAGAATTATAGCGGGATCCAGCATTACTTGATTGCCACAATTATTCATAGTCATTTTAAACACGCACCGAATTACTCAGTTACTATTCGCATGTAGATTGATTTATTTCGAAGGGTTTTCGGTGAAAAGGGGGTTGGGGGTGGGTTGTGGGTAACCTCCAAGGCCATTCTCCAACCATAAAAGTTGGCAGTAAGTGGATCGTGGCACTATTATTATCCTGGAAATACAGACACGAAGATCCATTTGGGTCTAAAGATCTGACTTAAACTACACTCTCAAGACAGTTTTATAAGAAAGAGAGGCTTGCAATAATAATGGAGTCTCTAACTCGTGATTCGATTTCTCCACCACTCAATATTACCATAATAGTCTTTAAGTTTATATTTTGCTATTAGCCTCTTTAATTGCTTTCAGTAGGAATGAAAACCACATTTTACCAATCTAACATTGAAACGGTATAATGAGAAGAACGTTTCGATGTTTAGTCGTAATGGCAGGTCAAGGGTAGGCTAGAGGGGCAATGGCATTCAGGCAATAAAGTGTTGTTTTAGATTCTTCTAAAATAACTATAACTTTGTGCTGTGTATCAATAAGAATTGAATTTGTCAGTCTAGATCTGTTCCGTTTTCTCTCTCTCTTTCTCTCTCTCTCTCTCTCTCTCTCTCTCTCTCTCTCTCTCTCTCTCTCTCTTGTGCGTCATTCCTCCTTCATGGAACCTCTACCGCTTTTCTTCTTTTTGAAACCAGTTTTATACTATCTGCCCAAACTGTCTTTCAAACTAATACATACGAAATAATTTGACTAACATACTTTGTCATTAAAATTATGTTGAAAATTAATTTTTAAAAATGTTACCGATACTCCAAGAATTTATCGCCGTATATATGTACAGAGAAAAGCTAGATACTATACACCTATTTATTGGGCTTCACTAGGATAATATTTGAGCACATTCACCACTTTTAACTCTTTTGTTCAAGTCATATATAATACAAATCTTAGATAATAATTATGTGTGTCATTTTTTGTGTTTATCTATTCTTTATTTTTGTACACTTCAAAATATTTCAACCTGTATGAAAAGTTTAATTTTTTTATAACCTTCATAATGCTACCCACAAATTCCCTGCACTAAATTTTATATCGAAACTTATGAGTAATTTTCTGCAATATTATCAGAGAACCCTAGTGTGGTATTTTTTGTTTATTTGTTTTTGCTTGTGTCGTCTTTTCGGTGTTTTTTAAACTTGTTAGTCGAGCATGGGTAGTGTGGTATTTTTTATTTATTGGTTTTGCTTGTGTCATCTTTTTGGTATTTTTTCAACTTGTCAGTCGAGCATGGTTGGTGCTTGGTTGTCCTGGTAGTGTTTGTTATTCGCAGATGCGGGTTCATTGTCCATTAGATAAGTGCAATTTAGTTACAAATATATTTAATCAAACTTGCAGTGATTATGCATTGTGGCCAGATGTCAAATCGCCCTCATAATTTTTTTTTTGAAAGATGGAAGTTCTAAAAAAAAAAAAAGTAATATCTATGAAATGAAGTTACGAATGAGAAAGATAAATAGCAAGAGACCAAATCATAGATGAATGCAGAGAACGGATTTCTTTGTAGAATTATCACACACATTGTTCTTTGAAATGAGGATTGGGGAAAAGTGAGGCTATTCCAGTATCCTCGAGGAAGAGATAGACACACATAAAAAAGATGAAGATAAGAGAAAAAAAATCTTATAATAAAAAGTAAAAAAAAAGGGCGAGACATCCATTATACCTAATTGTTCACGAACTAGAGCTTTGCATTCAAGACATTACACGCATCTGCACACGAGCTTGGCTGCACCGATCTCTATTTTTTATAACTTTTTTTTTTTTATTTCGTGCATCAATAAGTGCATGCAGGGTCTGTAATCCATCTCAAGATGCAATTCATCCGATACCATGAATGTTCCAAACGAGAAGGGAACTCGACATTTATTGTTGTGCGCGCTGTCTGCAGGGCCAGGGGTAATATCTTCTGTTGCAGCACTATGAATGTCTAGAGCGGTGGGAGCACCAGAAAAACCTATCAGTTATCTCAAGTCTCTGACACATATTCAAGTGGGTTGCCAACAAAAAAAAATAATTTTAATGAAATATTCCCTGTAGAGTGGGGTTTAAGTGTGATTAGTAATGATAAAAAATGCGTTATCGCAGCTCACATTTCGTTGCTCTTTGTTTTATGACTTGGATATTCTGAACGAAGACAAATAAAATTATCTTTAGACCGTTTGTCATTGGGTATGGAAAGGTCTGAACATGCAAACACAAGCTGTACCCGGCACTGTAGACCCAGCTTACAAATGTATTGTTTGTGTGTTAAGATTTGACTTTTTAGAGTGGTTAGGGGAAAGAGTCTTGGGAAACTGGCGCCCTGACACTATGTAAATAATTTCTATGTATTGGTTTCCAGATAACCTTATGGAACGTGATTCGAAAGCAATGTACACATTAGTTTGCTCGAAATCATTATATTCGATACGGAATGAAAAAAAAGACTAAAAGCCACTGGCACCCTTTGCGGGCGTTGAATGTCAGATCTGAGTGGCACTTGTTTTTTTACATTAGAGAGGGAGGGGGAGGGAGAGGGAGCGAGGGAGAGAGATCAGAGAGGGACAGGGATACAAAAATTGAGACAGGAAGAGGGAGAGAGGAAGAGCGACAGAGGGAGCAAGAGAAAGTAAGAGAGAGAGAGCGAGAGAGAGCGAGCGAGAGAGAGAGAGAGAGAGAGAGAGAGAGAGAGAAACAGATGCACAAGATGTGTTGCCTTGCTATGTAAAACAACTCACCGTCGTTGTCAGATGAAAAAGAACTCAAGTAAAACACATGTCTACTACATTATAGATTGGGAATATGGAGGAATTAGAACTAAAAAAAGATCAGTGTGTCTCAATACTGCGAGAAAAATGTCAATGACACTTACTGGCCTGAATGCTTCTTTTTCTGTACATGCACAAAGGAATGAACACTGACTTCGATTGTTCAGTAGGAGAAATCAGTCATGTTGTTTCCAAATCTCTAAGGTATTGACTCGTGAAACGCAAAAAGTAATAATCTTCTCAGACTAAACTTTGATTACTCACAAATGTCAATCAAGAAATGCATTTTGATTTTTAGAAATATTACTTTTTTCAGTTAAAAAAACGAAAGAAAAGCGAGAAGCAAAAAAATTCAGAGTAAAAACGGGGTGTAAAAATGTATAATCTTTTATTTAGGAGCAATAAAACTTTAATGTTGCTGGAAAAAATCTCCTTTACCAAAACTGTCCTCAGTTGTTCATTAATAAAAAAAAATATAATGATTATAAACATGCGATCATTTTTAAACCCCCAAGTCAAGTAGTTCAAGTATTAACAAGTTGTAAAACTGTTCTAATGATTCGTTAGTTTAACCATTGCACTTGTAATATCCTTTTCTCTTTGGACCCCCCCCCCCCTTTTTTTTACCCCTTAAAAAGGCAAACTTGTTTATTTACAGACAAGCAATGTGGGGTGTTTCTCGTACAGTTAACTTATCCTCTACTACTTATTCATAAATTTAATAGTCTGATAGAAGCATCTCATGTAAGTAGATGCTCTCTTTATCAGTAATCTTCGAGTACTTGGCTACTTAAAGCAGTAGCATGGCGTAGTAAGCAGGTAATTCTTCGTAAATAAATACTGATTGTGCGGCTTTACATGCTTAAGAAACGTTATCCTACCCGCAAACTAATTAACTGGTTTCATTTTTTTCCCAACATCTTAACTACATTATCTGCTTGCCATGTTAGATTTTTTAAGGTTATTTCCAAACAAATCAAAATATCTCTAGATACCTATCTCTTTTCCTGAAGTGGATGGTCTAAAAAAAAGCTAACGTTTTTTTGCTGTTAAGCGTGTGCCGATAAAAAAAAAGATAGCATCCCAGCGCCGCTCGTTCTAACCTCGAGATTATTTTGCCTGAAACATGGTTTGACAATATGCTTGTCTAAAAATGTTGATGTTAAAATGGGGATTATTTTCCTATACACTTTGTCAGCATCACTGCTGAAGATTCCAAAACATATGAAAAACCATCTTGTACATTTTTGTTTTCTTGGACCTATGCAAACATCAGGTCTTTTGATAAAAAGGAGGTTTAAAATAAAATCAGAATGATGGTGATTATGACGCTGAGGATAATGATGAGGGTGATGAGGATGACAATAGAAAAACAGAAGTCCATTTACAACTTACAGTCCAGTTTAGTTTTTATTTGTGATTAATCTCTTCCACTTTTTACAAATACTTTTGAAAACGTTTTAATTGAAGATAGAGGAAAAATATAGATATTATGGTCAGTTGAAAGTTGTAACATTCCATCCATTTCTCAGTGCAATTGAGAAATCCTCTAACGTCTCAGCGTGTTACACGCACACTTTATGTGATGGAACCGAATTAAAAAAAAAAACGCTCCTCAAATTTTTGACAGCATAGATCATTATAGCTGAACACAAATTGTGTAAATTCCAGTTTTACCCAATGTCAGGCAACTGCCAGGCCCATCACCTGTCGCAGCTTGCCCTAGCAGATCCCAGTGAGACGGCAAGATAACATCTAAGAGTCCGTGCTCACTCCGACTTCAGAGCAGGCGGCTTTGATGTAATTGGCTGTGTAATCTAAGCTTATTCCCCAGTCCCTCTAATTTCCTATTGCTGATTCTCTTCTTACAGGACTGCTCAAGTCTGATCCTGCGCTCTGAAATCGATCTGCCGGCATCATTACTGCACCGATAAGCACTTCAGATGACCAGTGCGCGGGTGAGTTTGTGCTCTGTAGTCCGAAATGTGTGTCTTTTAAACCAATTTAGAACGTAATGAGGTAGAGGCAGCACGGTACCCGTTGCTCGTGTGTTTCCTAATTGAATTTATTGGATGCGGACACAAAACTCAAAACCAGATGCCATAAACTGGCGTAAGAGTATCATACCTCAGGTTTCGCTATGTAATTCCGTGTCATCTGTGACTACAGACGTGACTTCCGAAATGACTTCATACATCTTGCCCCAGATGCACTAGCGGCAATAGTTTCAACAGAAAGGATAATTTTATGTTAAAATATTTGGGGACTTTTGAGTATTTTTTATCTTTTGGTCCAGAGCCGTATGACTAAACGGAAAATAACATAGAGCGATCTAGGTCATTACTTTTGACAAGGGCTGCGATTCAGTGCTTGCATTTGTCATTACGACGAATTATTCTTATTATTCAGCATCTAAAAATTTAGAAATAACCAATACTGTATCATACTTTATAGGATAAGCTTTATGAGCATTTTAAAGAATAATTTAGATTTAGGCGAGTTAAAAAATACACCATGGCAGTCAATGCACCTCAAGCACAATACACCACAGAAGCCTTTACCCCCATTTTTCCAAAGGTTTGTTTAATCTTTGTTCTCCAGCTGCTTCTGCTACAGCTGCTGTTATCCAGTTAATCTTGTAAAACTAAAGAATTGAAGTTATCTTGCTATCTTACTGGGACCACATCCGCAGCTATCAAAAGCTATTAGCGTTGCATTAAGTACACGTGACGTCCTGAGGGCCGTGCAGGCCCCGCACCGCTCCAATCTCAGGGAAACTGGGCCACTAGGGAGACGGTAACCCGACTCGCCTCCCGAGTCTCTGCTGGCCAGCGCTGCGTCACGGGCCGGCCGCCAGGGACGGAGTAGCCGGCAGTTCCCTAGGTGATCGACTCGCTTATCTGATCAGTCCAAAACGACCAGCAATCTAAACATCGTTAACTTGAACGCGGGCGGTCTTTAATGCTGGGAGAGCCGTCTTCGTTGGCGCAGCAGACAGACACGGGGGCTTCGTCTGTGCACTTCCGTGGTGCAGCGTTTGTTTGTTTTGGCTTGACCTGTCTAGTTGTCATGCCATTCAGATGTTCACAGTGATTATACACGTGAGGTAATCTAATTGATTTTGGCCGTGAGGAATATAGAATTCCGCAACTGCAGAGTTGTGACATGGTGATCATAATTATGTTGACCAAAGAAGGTTATTGCTTAAAATATATTTATACCTTGAAATAATTATTTATGAAGTTCCTTGAGAGAAAAAAGTGATAATAACTGGATCTACCTCAACAAATCGTTATGAATATGCTAGTTCCATTCTGATTTCCAACCATCAAAATGCAGCCACTACTATCAGTTCATCAGAATCTCCCCGGGGCACACACGAATTTCATACAGTGGTCCAATCTACGAGTACGTTGAGTACCTTGTTTAAAGCTGCCTCATCAGATTTAGCGCTTCAGACACTGAGTATGTGCTGTACGTAATTTGAAGAACTGAGTCTCTCGTGGGTTTTTTCTGAAGTCATGAACAAAGACGTCGCAAGTCAAAAAGTTAACCACAGAATAGTGCTTGGCACACATCAACTTGAAGCGATAGATCCAGGACCGTAGGCACTAGGTTGGTTATCCGCACACCAAGCGATCGGGGGTCGTTCGCTCTTTGAGAGCCCGTCTCTGAACTTATCGGTTTCTGGGCAGCGAGCCTGCATGGAGCTGATAACTGGATCATGATGACTGATTAGCAGATATGGCTTCAGTCGGAGCCAGTTATTGAAGCCGCCCAACCTCTGTGTGTGTGTTGTGGTGTGGTGTGGGGCTAGTATCCCAGGTCCCCACGGGTGATTTACAGCGGGCGGCAAGTCTGAGATCCTGAACGGTCATAAACCTTTCAGCGCCAGTGTTTAGCACTCCCACGGCGGTATCCCCCGGCGTCCTGGCTCTGTTTCGACCCACCCCAAACTTACAGGTAGATCAGTTCCGACTTCTCAAGGTCTTCTTTCTGTCCTCAAGTATGTTACTGCTCATCATTCCCAACCATGCTTTTCTCATAGGTGTAGGCCGCATTCTGGTGTGCGATATCCGCGGTAAATCTTGGCATTTCGCATTAGGCCTCTCTGCAGGTGAGTTTTAAGTACACTGCAGTACTGCGCTGTAAGTATCTGTTAGCACTAGGACCATAGATCCTGACGAGAACCTTGACACCTCCATATCTGCATCAGGTACACGCAGAAGTATTAAAAAGGAACGTTTCCAAGAGATCAGTTTAGTTTTACCCTTGATTGATTTGATGAAAGCAATAGATACTCTGTAAAAATATAAATAAACATGGATTTTTTACATCGATACAAAAGATGATTTTGCACCAGATATTGGTGAAGTAAGGGTGAAACGGATAGGTGCGCCCACCCTAACATATCCCTGAACTTCTTACTGATAAGATATTTGCATAATGTAACGCAGTTGTCTATAAGTATAAACTATTTTCTTTATGATGCACTAATACGATGATGATTCTTATCCCTTACAGAGCCATCATCCTTTGACCATTACCATTTAAATCCTAATTCTAACTACAACTGAGCACTTCCTTAAAAGGCTTTAAAATGTATATCCTAAGTTGAACCCGGTGGATCTCGGAGGATCTGCCTTTGAAGACAAAATTATGGTATTAGTGATTACCACACAAAAAGAGAATTGCAAAAGAGAAAATAAATGTGTAAAACTTTGTGTGGCCTCTAGACCTTGAGTCATTTAAAACAGGCGGCTCCATAGTTTTCTGCATAGCAGCAAGCGGCAGTGCGGCATTTACAAAACGAATTACTCATGCATTACTCTGCACAAAACGTCGGCAATAAAACATGCCTCAGATGATATTTATTATAAGCTGCCGTTACATAATCTCTCCCCGTCTAAAAATTCATTTACTCATCCTCAACCATCATGATGGTGAAGAGGACCACCACCCTTCAGTTCCCGCCTTGACAATGAGGTAATTAGAGGCAATGGTGCTCTAAACAACGCCAAACAGATTAGCCAACCTCCCTGACAGGCACTTAGCTAAACGACCAAATGTCACACAATCATCAGCTCCGAACGTTCCCACTGACATGGGTGTGTGAAGCAAGGGACCCGCCGCTTGTTCACGCAACAGAAGATATAGGGGAGTAGACTGTTTGAAAGGTTAGGGACACCATTTACTAGAAAGACGGGGGAAGTGGCTACTCAGCACGGCAAATTCCAAGTTGAAATTGAGGTTGTCGCTGCTACTGTTTGCAGAGACGTTGACAGTGTATTTGTAAACTATTTTCTGAGAGGAAGTAAAGAATTTTTAAGGAAAATATAGAAAAGTGGTGTGAAAATGCGGAAAATTAGCCTGTAATTTTCTATGTAACTGTAGAACCTTCACAATCAGGGTCATGATTGTTTGACTTAAGATTCTTGGCCTTTTCAGTATTTGGCCCCCTAGGGCTTGCACGTTTCAGGATTCTGCACTAATTATTCTTTCTCTATCTATCTATCTATCTATCTATCTATCTATCTATCTATCTATCTATCTATCTATC
>RQTK01000365.1:220048-245141 GCA_003991915.1 Elysia chlorotica | reverse complement strand
ATCCATCTATCTATCTTTGTTTCTCGTTACCTCTGTATCCACCCCTGCCTCTCCTAATTTCGCCTACGATCCCTAAGCTTGTCCTCAAGGTTTCTTGCTCTCTATCTCACTCACTCTGTGTCTCTCACTATCGTCGTTTTTTCACTCCCTCTCTCTCTCTCTCTCTCTCTCTCTCTCTCTCTCTCTCTCTCTCTCTCTCTCTCTCTCTCTCTCTCTCTCTCTCTCTCTCTCTCTCTCCCTCTCTCTGTGATGTATGTCTTCTCACTCTATCCACCTATCGCGCTCCATATCAGCCAATCCGTTTTCCCGCCCTCAGTGCTTACTTCCATCTACCCTTTAACTCTTTTCGCATTCCTGGTGCAGTTCGCTTGTCTCTACTTGATGCGATTTTCTTATATTTGTTTTTAAATCCAGTCAGTGTACGATTGCATGCCTGGCCTTTTATTTCTCTGTGTTAACAAGCGTAGGGGATTCCAACTATGGAATGCTGTTGGGTGGCCAAGGTTATTACTAAATTACCTTTGCCACCCAACAGCATTGTGAAAAAAGACATAATACAAAGCAAGTCAAATAATTTCGAAAGCCAGTTAGTCAATCTATTTGCGATTGTTCTTGGCAAACTCTTAAGTAATGCAAGCTGGAGGTTTATTCACAACAGATGGGGCAAAACGACTTTCTTTGACATTTCCACCAAATACGAAAGGCTTATTGGGCAGGCTCAGAGATATTCCCTGAGGAACGAACAAAGATCTAAAGAATAAAGGCATCCAAACAGGTTACCAAAGATGTAACAGCATACGATTTATTTGTCTACGCCACCACATGGAAGGTTTACCGATAAAACAAGAAACTTCTGAGAAATATATTGAGCGTCCACTGACCCGAAGGCGCCGCATTGTGGAATGTTTCTTTTTTCGCTATTTTTTTCTTTCATTTTTTGTCTTTCGTGTAAGAAATTATATTAGTACATATAACACATCACATCTTGCTCAAAAGTCTTCAAATATTCAAAACCCTTGAAGCTTTAATTTGAACTCATCCAGGATTATGATAATCCGAAAGTGTTCTAAGGAGCCTTGAAACAAAAACTACATTATAATAAATTAGCGATAAACTTTCCAAGAATACAAGTTAGACCACCACCCTTCCCAGCAAATTATATCAACAATTAAATATACACACTATTTCAATTAGGTTTAAGAAACAAGATGTAAAATTATAGGCCAATTTTACACTGTAAAACAAGATAACCATTTGTACCTTTATCACACGCCCACACTTTTCTCGGTTCTAAGATTCCAGCGGATATCCCGAAATAGTGAGCCTTCTTTATGTGAGGGCTGAGAGATGCCTTTCTTGCGTTGATATCCTTCCGTATTAGAAATAGATCAGGCTTTTAAACTAAAAATATCATACTCGTTTTAGCACTCTTTTTACAGTACTCTCACGTTTCGGGTCTCTGCTCAACCTCCACCCACACCAACGCCTACATACACTTAGACTCACACACACACACACACACACACACATATATATATGTATTTCTTAGTACTCTCACGTTTCGAGTCTCTGCTCAACCTACACCCACACCAGCGCCTACATACACACAGACATATAATTTTTGTATTTCTTTTGCTATGTCTCTATTTATGTTTCTGTCTATATTTCTCACATTCACCGTGTCTAATTCACTCTCATTCTCTCTTTCAATATGTCACCCTCTCTCATTTTAAATTGTTCCTCTACCTTAATGTTTCCACACCCTTCCCATTTTCTTTTGTGTACAAATTTACACAATAATGAGATTTTTTAAATTGAAGATGCCGCATGCACTCGGTTTCATAAATATATAATGAAAATCGAACCCTCGAGTGCATTTTACTTCATATCACGGGTGTTAGAATAGTTTCCCGAAGGCTCCTCTCTATACTGTTTCTAGAGGGATAAAAGTCTACCAAAGTCTGCGAGCATGAATTGCCATTCATTCATAAGACCGGATCCCGTCTACCACTTCATTCAATAATGCTATGTAAGCTTTGGAGCCCATTGAAACAAACGTGAAACTTACTTTTGGGGTGGAAGAAAGTTTAGATTTTCCGAGTCTACTTAATGAAAGTGTTAAGGTATTTCATTATATCGGTTTGGGTTGAATCATTTAATCTCGTACCTCATTGTCCACGCTTCCTTTCTGGGTGTTTTGGGTACCGTTTTTTTTTTTCATTTTGTTTTTACATCTTGACCAGTCTACTACATCCAATGAATTCTGAAAATTATTTTGTGCCACAGAGAAATATGTGACCGAGACCAAAGGAAATGAATGCTCATGGTATTAGTGTCGCCTAAGTTTTACCCTAAACTTAGGGATAAATTGCTGTGGACATAATCTGGCGTATCGTATACTTGGTCACGTTCTGCACCGACCCTTACACATTCAGTCATAGAGGCAGATCGCTCTCAACGTATGGCGGCCGCTCGAACCAAGGCCATCAATACACGTATGTCACCGAAGCAGGCCTAGGGTTCTAAGTACAATGCAAATGTAGATCTAGACGACCAACCCTGGCACGAAGTCCTGTTTCTATAAGTACTAAGTAACCCCGATATGCTTCTGCTCTGACTTATCTGTGGCATCGATCAATTATTTTTTTATTTAAAAAAAAACAAACAAACAAAAACAAACAGTTGAATCCATATCGTTTCAAAAATTTGACCAATTTAAAAAAAATCCTTGTTAGAAACCAACTTGGCGAATGGTGCCTTTGCCCCCAAATGAGTATCAATTAAAATAGGCATCCATTATGTCATGGTCTTCAGCTTACTCAGTGAAGATGTATTAATCCAGAGTGATCTGTGCAGAAGTGTGAATCATCTTGTCGACATGGTCTGGACAACAATGCCCCTCTTGATGGTCCTTGCCTCCTCGCCATGTTGCCATGTTGCCAGGTTGTTAATACTCCCGAGGCGTGGCTCCAACTCTTCACGGGATGAAACGTGACAGCGTCTGGCATGCGACAAAGACAGAGTGACGTCCCTTGGTCCCACAGTCTTCCGTAGCCGCCATCTTGGGATGTCAGCTCGTTGTCAACATGGCTTCTGTCAAGGCGTTACGGAATTAGCAAGCGAGGATAATTATGTACAATTATGATAATTGTTAATCTTCCGCTGGTGTGACCAAAAGCTCCACGGAATGACATCCAAGATATATAGATAAACTCACAAAGGTCCCAGTGACAGCTGCAGAAGAAGGGAATGGAATGTAAGAAGGCAGTGAAGTCAGATTAATTAAGTTTGACTTACAATAAAAGACTTGCTCAAGAATGCATTTGAAACTAGACACTCTTAGGAATGTTTTATTGACAAGTTCTAAATTAAAATGTAATGGTCGCTCCGACCAAAATAGATGAATACAAACTTTCGACGTACCAGTCAGGCAGTCACTGTGTGCTTGCCTTAGTTTTGTAGGACAAAAGTGCAGCATGATGGACTGAGCAAAAAATAATCTGTATTGAACTTATGAAATTGGTTTCAAACAATTAAAAAAAAATAGGTATGCATTGCCTCCCATGCAGGCGTCTGGTGTTGATTTCAGTTGCGCGATGTAAAGGCGGAATGTGGGTAATTATTGACCTTTTTGATAAGTTGGTGGGTGAGAGGGAACAGCTGAGGAAAAATAAACAACAAACAACTTTATTTACCCAATCTGATTAAAATGATTTTTTTCTTAGGTTACCGAAATTAAAATATGAATGGTTTGGTCGTGCTGAGTCACACTGACTGAATAATACTACTTGTAATTGTATTTCGTGCTTGTTGACCCCATCATAAACGGGTTGGTGCCACGTTTTTCATTTACTCTACGACCATCGATCAGAAATCCCAAACAGCTCTCACTTATATAAACAAACTCAGCGCTTCAAAACGGCATTGCCACCCATGTGTCGTCTATCATCTATGTATTGCGAAAACATAAGTTGGAAATTCAAATTTTGAATGACTTGACTTTTTGTTAAATAATCAATCTTACTATAGTTTATATCATATATTCACGCACACGCTTGCTCGAGTGAGGGCTGCTTCGTTGTGTAAACATCAGCATCGTAGACATTTTGTAAACCGCCAACACACCCGTCACTTCTTTGGAAGTCAAAACTCTCAATCCCTCCAAACCAAACAACCGCGGTATATGTCCTGCATTGAGATGCTAATTCTGTGGCAGTTCCGAGAGCGCCACGAGCACCCTCACCACAAACTCGCGACAAAGTTTGTATGGTCCGTTTATAAAACCCACTTAAGACACAAGGCAAGTGGGCCACCAGTCCACCACACCTATCCTTTAAGTACACAGAGCGACTGAGAACCTCGGAACAAGAAAGTCGCGTGAACCACTATTCTTTTCTAGGTAAAAAATATACCGTTTTTTATTTTTCCCATACTCAAGTATCCAGCAGATTAATGTCTCATTTATTTAGTTGTTTTTTTTTATTTACCTTAAATGCAAAAATACTTCTCATTGTTTTCTACAGAGTGGGTTTTTTTTACATAATTTTCTTTTACATCACATTTACAAAAGCATTTTTATTTTTTCTGCTGTGTGTAAATTTTTTTTTAAGTTTTATTTTGAGGGGATTTAGTTCCTTTTCGAATTATATGAATGTTACGTATCGACTGTCTTATTTTCTATCACTTAGAACAAAATCTAGACTTTTTGGCGTCTAAGTGGCAGTTTGTATTGAGTAAAATTTAACAAGCAAAGCACCGCATCGGTATAATTTAATTGAGAGTACTTTTTAAATCAGAGACAAATGCAGAGAGAGATAGAAAGAGATAAAGATAAAGATATAGAGAGATAGGGCGAAGAGAAGATATATGCAGGGGGAGAGAGAAAAGAAGAGAGTTGGTGTGACAAAGATAATAAGCTGAAAGGATGGAGGGGGATCATCATGGCGCGACAAATATACAGATGATATGTAATATTTTTTTTATAGGGATATTTGAATGGAGGTAGACACACAGCAGTTTTGGGAGAGAGACATCAAGAGACAGAAAAGGGGGAGGGGACAAAGAGAAGCATCAAGAGCGAAAGATAGAGAGAGAGAGAGAGAGAGAGAGAGAGAGAGAGAGAGAGAGAGAGAGAGAGAGCGGCGTCTGAGCTACTGAGACTAGACTCCTCGTGGTTGCCTCTTTGAAATAAATCAAAGTAACTAAATCAATCCAAATGTGACTTTTTGCTCGGCACGGGAGCATCAATAGTCATCCATGGATGATGAGATAGCCACAACTATAAGAGTTACAACTGCACGATATCCAAAAATAATTGTCCCAACATTGCTCGGATCGAGGCATGGATTGGTGTCCATTGGGAACCCGTGGCAGTAACGGGAAAATCCCTTCCAGCAGGAGGTGTCAGTCTGTGAAGGGGCTGTCCAAACCTGGTAGCAAACACAAACTGAACATCCGCCTCGCCACCAGAGGTCAGCCAATGTTTGATTGTCAAATAGAAACATGCATGTCCGTACATAAATTTATAGGCCAGGGCTAGCGGAGTGGATTTTTGTCCGCAAAGTTGATCATTACGATATACTCTGACTTTGGTTTAGATATATTTCAATATTTTAAATAATTTATCCTGTTTCTGTTTGTGGGTTAATATTAGCTACTTAACCAACAACATGCCGAAAGTTCTATCCGAATAATTATCTTTTCAGCGATAAAATTATCTTTAGCAATTTTGACTTCTCTGTCTCTATCCCTCTCTCTTGCTTTCTCTATGCAAAATATATGTTACGGTGTTGACATGCCACAAATTAAAAAAATAATTAAAAACTATTTATCTATCCGTCTCTCTTTCTCTCTCCTTTTGTAATATCTCTCTCTCTTTCTCTCTCTCTCTATCTCTATCTCGCTCATCCTATGTCGATAGAAATTTCAGGTAACCCCCAGAATAAATTAATTTGTGCATTGTGAATTTGCTTCTAAGAAAAGTTTCAATATGAATGGGAAAAAAAAACAACCAAACATAATCAGTTTTATACTTGTACTCTTCATCAAGTTTATCGTTTTGTGAGAAAAAAATGTGTATATAATATTTTATCCAATATACACGATATGTTATGACAATCTGAAATATCAATTGGATGCACAGTACATTATTTTTGTAATTAGTTGTGACTTGTTTTAATCATGACCTAACAGTCCTTACGTCATTAATTTTAAGAGCCTATTTGAGATAGGAACAAAAGACCTTTTCACTAAATCCGATATGAGATCTACATTACATAAGCTTAACGAACTTGATATGCCACAAAATTAAAAACTATTACACTCTGTGTCTCTTTTTTTCTCTCTTTTGGTATTCTCTCTCTCTCTCTCTCTCTCTCTCTCTCTCTCTCTCTCTCTATCCTATGTCGATAGATTCTTCAGTAACCCCCCAGAATAAATTTGAGCACTATGGGTTTGCTTCTGAGAAAGATCGGAATACCAATGGAAAGAAAAAAACAACAACAAACATAATTAGTTTTATATTTCATCAAGCTTGTGGTTTTGCTTAGGAAATGTATATCATTTTGTGACAAAAATGATCACGATGCAGTGACTGAAACTTCATTTTTTATATAATATTTTTTGCAATAAACATGATATGCTATGGCATTGTGAAATATGAACTGGATGTTTAGTACATTTTTTTTGTAATTTTTTTGTGATTTGTTTTAATCATGATGTAACAGTCCCTAGGTCGTTAATTGTTAGCGCTAATTGGAGATACGAACATAAGACATTCGCACTAAATATATATAATATGATATATACATTACGTAAACTTAACGCACTTGATATTATTTTGTTGTTAATTTTTTTTTTAAATTATAGTGCTCTGCATGATTGATGCTTGAACGTGACACTTTAAGTATGATGTCACCATGCTATAATGTGTTATGTTTTAATGACCCTATTGTAAACAAATTGTAGCGTGTGAGTGGATGAAGGAAAAAAATTATATCGTCGACACTCTCTCTCTCTCTCTCTCTCTCTCTCTCTCTCTCTCTATCTCTCTCTCTCTCTCTCTCTCTTTCTCTCTCTCTTTTTCTCTCTCTCTCTTTCTTTCTCTATCTCTCTGTGTGCACTGTAGATTTGTGGTATGTGCAGTTGTGTTTGCTGTATACGATTTACTCTCAATGTTTGTTTCTCGAGCATAGTTGTATCTTTACGACGTCGTACTCGATAATGTGTGCTGTTTGTAATCAACATTAATTTCAATGATTTGGATCATAAAGTGTGTGTGTGGGAGAAAAGTCCAAATGCATTTTGGAAATAGCGTATTTATTTGTCTGATTTTTTTTTTTTTTAAAGTGCAAGTTTATCACCTACTACTTAAACCGCGTGGGTTCATTTTTTAAAGTGTCAGCGATAAACAAAAAGAAAAAAAAAAGTAATCTGTGTGGTAGCTCTCATTATGAACTGTTTAATCATCTTATAAGAAAATAGAAAACCATCAAAAATCGAAAATAGCGTACAATAGTTTTCATTTTGTTGCAGTTTTCATGATATGGCATGTTGAAGATAAATAAGCCAAAATTGCATGGATCCGTTCATGCAGCTTACTTGGAAACTCCCGTCCGTGATAATAATTATAACCTAGGTGCTGATGTCGGACATTTAGAAAAAAAAACAACACCGCCATTATTTTTATCTTTACTGGTTGACTCCGCTCTGTTTGATTAAATGCCCAGTTTGCAGTCAATCTGATGTCCCGTTCATCAAATCGGAAATCAACCCGAAAAAGATGCACTGTAATACCCTGTAACTCACAACCCTTACCACACCGTCCAGACTTATACCCTTTCTCCATACTCACTTATCACTCACACACTTGCTCCCACATACGCTATTTCTAATTAAACCGGGCATTTTCAATGTTATTAAGTGCTCGACCTAAACAGCCATCACGTTCTTTGATTACGAAAGTTCGCCTTTTTTATTTCGTTTTTTATCTATCTGTCTATATCTCTATATGTCTGTCTTTTCTCCGTCTCTGTCTGTCTGTCTGTCTGTCTGTCTGTCTGTCTGTCTGTCTGTCCGTCTGTGTGTCTGTCTGTCTGTCTGTTTATCTGTCTGTCTGTCTCTCTCTCTCTGTCTCTCTGTCTCTCTCTCTCTTTCTCTCTCTCTCTTTCACTCTCTCTCTCTGCTTCTCCCACCTTCTCGCATCGTCTTAATATTTTCCTATTTAACCCTTCACTTCTCCCTTCTCGTGCTGTCAAAAATCAGACGCGGTGTAATTGCGTGCCAGTGTAAGCGACTCCGCGTCGTTAGTTAGAACTTCGTAATCGTGTATGAATGTACGACAACATCATGCAGTTATGATGTCCCGTTGACAAGTACACGGCCAGGCTTCCCCCGGTCCAGCCAGTCTGATGACCATCTCAGCGACTTGGCCGACCCCGAAGTGACCAGAGGGAAGAGACTGTCGTGTTCTTGTCACGTCTCGACACATCTGCAAAACGTAATGGCCCGTTAGGTGTGTTTCATTCACCCGAAGGTTTTGTCGATTGTTGATGACTTTCGACTTTTCTCTCTATACAGTCTGTATATGGTCTATCTTTCTTTATCGATATAATTATGTGTGTGTGTATGCCTCTGTTTCGTGCTGTGTCTCTATCTCTTGTTTTGCCTTCTTTTTCTATACATGTATGTTATTTGTCGATTTGCCTGTCTCTATCTTTTTTGTGTGCCTGCCTGTCTCTCTCTCCTGGCCCCTCCTCACTCTGTATCTCTATAATCTGTCTGTTTATCTGCCTCTCTCATTCTCTCTCTCTCTCTCTCTCTCTCTCTCTCTCTCTCTCTCTCTTCCCCCCCCCCATCTCTCTCTGCTAGACTAACGGACTTATCAATGTTACTCCCTTTCTACCTTCTACCTCACCTTTCATTTTTTCTTTATTTTTTATATTTGTTTTTGTTTTGGTAATAGTCATCATTACCCGCCGCCTTTTTTTGCCAACCCAACCGCAACCTCATTTAAAATCACCCATCTTACTTCGCGACTGTTCGTAGGTCGTAGGGGGCTGCTCAGTAATCGTTTTATGCATAACTATCTAAGTTTGATCTCTCATCCATGTCCGTCTCAAGCCATACACAATTTTCTTTCGATGTCCCTCTGTTTCTTTTCACACATTCTGTCTGCCTGTCGGCCTGTTTGTCTGTCTGGGGCACGAGTGGAGGTGGGTTTGGGAGAAGTGGCTGAAGTGGTAGAGCATTGGTCTTCATATCCGGAGGTCTGCGGTTCGAATCCCACGATCGTCAGATTTCGTCCCCTGTAACTGGTTGGGTCAATGTCAGTATATGTGATCGGCTGATACGGGAGTCATGGTATACCCGCCCTGTCTCGTGTGTGGCAGCACATAAAATTATCAGATGTCAGTCTAGGGGCATGTCCACAATATAGCCTATTTAATGCCGACGATGGACGTTAAACCAAGTCAACTCATCTGTCTGTCTGTCTGCCTCTCTTTATCTCTCTCTCTCTCTCTCTCTGTCTCTCTCGCTCTCTCCTTTTCTCTTATTTTCTATATTTCTCTTTGTCTATACCTCTTATGCCTTTCTCCTCCCCCACATCTCTCCCACTCGTTCTCTCTTCCTCCCCCCTCACTTTATTTCTTTCCGCCTTTCTCTGAAACATCCCCGTTCCTGTCTTATCAGATCAGATTTTCTTTTGTATTGCCTCCATCTCCAAAAATATTTTTACAGCCACAGGCTCGTGTCACTTGCCCGCCTTAACAAAGTTACTGATGCGAAGAGAACCGCGGGATAATGCGATACTTTTTACATTGGATATTACTGATGCATGCTTTTTCCCATTTAGAAAAGTACCCATCTTTCGACGCCGAAACACTTGATGGAGAGTTGGGCGGAGGAATGTATTTATCAAATGTCATCGCTACATAACGCAAAGCCTTAAAAAAAAGTTGTGTAGTCCTCCAGGGCATTCTCGTGTTCAAAATAATAGAACAGTCTGATGTCTGATGTTCATCGTCAATTTTTGTAAAATTTGGACTACACATGCACAGAGTAACATGGGTGTCAATTTAACTTGCATCTTTGTTTGCACAGGACATCATATCCAGTGATTATTTGGGATGTGTTTAGTATGCCATTTTAAATCAACCAATAAACGTATTTATAAGTTGAGAGAGACCTATCATTCACTCTATTCATTCTTTGTCAAAAATGCTTAATAGTAGTTATTATTTTAATAGGTATAAGATATGGCAATTTAATAAAGTCGCAGTGGGTTTTTTTTAATTAGTCCAACCAACGCCTAGATAATGTATTTTGAGCCATGATCAGCAATCTATTTCTCTTTGAACGCTTGAATGGGTTTTGCTAATTCAATCTTGCATTTTTTTTTCTTAGCGAAACAGACTTAGCATCAATGTTTTTTTCTTCTTTTTTTGTGTGGAAAAGAAACGTTCTTGAACTTGAGGTCCGAATATTCCAATGCACCGATTCGCCAAAGTTTGCGCTACAACCTTGGGTGCAAGACAGTGTCTAAAACTGTTCTGG
The DNA here is from genome assembly GCA_003991915.1 of Elysia chlorotica. Classification (NCBI taxonomy): domain Eukaryota; kingdom Metazoa; phylum Mollusca; class Gastropoda; family Plakobranchidae; genus Elysia; species Elysia chlorotica. Next base: position 234,587 of record RQTK01000365.1, on the reverse strand, counting down.
CTGTGGGATGAAGAGGATGGAGATCATGCTGTCTTCTACTCATGCTAGTGATGATGCTTCGGTTGGGTCTAAAATAATGCTCTATAATGTTTCGAAAAAATGTTGCTTAGTGGATGTACAATAATACTTGTATTTCCATGATCCAGATTCTAATCTTTCCGTGATAAAAAAGGGCCACAATCTAATGAATTGCAAACTTTACAAAAATGTATTAATCATTATTTTGGGAAAATTGGGTATTTAATCATAGGATCAAACAGCCAACCTCTCCGTTTCAGGGATTTTTGTTGTTTTGTTTTGGGATTTTTTTTTTTTTTTTTTTAAAGTGCATGTTAGGAATCATTATGCCGATGACATCACTGTCCACTACATGTACTTGGAGAATGCCCTAGGTGCCTACATTTAGCGAATAGCGTTCATTTACAGTTAACTCCATCCCCGTAGGGATGATGGTAAAAAGCGCAAGCTGGATGGTATTCTCCAAACCTGTGATAGACTGAGACTGATTGTGAACGCCTGAACGGCGGACGAGCGGGGAGAGCGAGGGGCCCCTGCGGCGCTTGGGGATTCGCGAGGCCATGGCGAGGCTCGCCCGGCGCTTCCTCTCTTGACCCGCGTGTGAAAAAAATTTGTGCGGTAGGCTAGTGGTAGTAGTAGCGCGCTAGGCAAGTCGGCAGGCGAGCAAGCTGAGGCGGTGTGATCACTGTGAGGCTGTCGCGGAGAGGAATAAACCACAGTTCAGATACTGTGCGGAACGTTCAGTGTACGTACTGTTCAGCCGTTCACGCACTGTTCATTCACATTCTGTAGATCTACATTCAGGGATACGGAGTCATAGACTTTTGCGGTCGCATTGTCGCGTCTGCTGTGGATACCGTGACGCCCGCGAGGACCGCTGAAGTGGCGCAGTTTTATCACCTCGGATCCGCTTGTGCTTTTTTTCAGAGAGGATCATTATTATCTTTTGAGTGCGAACAAGAGGTGGATAATCTAGCGCATATTCTGTTTTCAACTGAAAGTTTGCACGGTTGGATTTTTCTCTAAGTGCGTTTTGGAAAAAAATTCACACCCAGAACACGGATGATAATATTACTTGATGTACTGAAATAAAGGTATTTTACTTATACTATTCTTCTTCTTATACATTAATTTTAGATATACCTGTAAAAACCAGATCTAGAGATATATCTAGTTACTGTTGATAATAACCTACGCAAAACTTCAGGAAAAGATCAAGATCTAAACACATTTTGTGTAATAATTCGCGACCTTTCTAAAAATCGCCTTTAGCGATTATGTACATAAAACTACGTGTAATCTGAATCTTATGGATGTAGATCTAAATCATGATCCACCTCACTTTACAAATTTATCATAAACAATTAGAGATCTAAATCTTTATCTCAGCATAATCTATGTCCCATGAGACTTGCATTATAGAGATAACAGTGCAATACAGTTTTGAATTACCGTATCTCTTTACTCTCTAGTCTTATTAAATTTATGCCTTTATCAATTTCACTAATTATAGAATATACCCTTCTAAAAAAAACAATCGAAACGCCTTTTTACCCACTGTCCAAAAAACAAAATTTACAAACAAAACTAACTCAAAAGGAAGCATTGATCTAGACAGTGAATAATATACCTAGATTCTATTATCTTTATTTATTTTTTTGTTTTGGTTTGGTTTACTCGATGTTGAAAACAAACTATACTTACTTGATCCAAATCTAAATATAGTGTGTTTTTACCTATCTCTAACTCATCAGATATATATTACATAAAAATCAATTCACACGAATTTTGCCGTCTAATAATTAAAGATCATAAAACTTAAACAGCGCCATTACTTCCAAGACATTTGGTTTACGGTCTTTTCATAGCCTATTGCGTATACATGGTCCACGTTCTCGGCTGTAGTTGAATCACAGGGTTGAATAATCTCTTGTTTTGCCAGAGTCCGATCTTTATTTCTGGATCAAGATTTTCTGCTACGCCCAATGAATGTAAAGTTAAATGTCCTGACCAGCAGGCAGTCACCCACCGTAAACGTTAGGAATTCACTGGTCAGCTCGTTATGTCCAGGCTTTAGGGCTCGACAGGTTGCAGAAAGGAGGATTGGGAAACGACATAGTGGTCAAGCCACGACCATCATTCTTTTGTCGTTTGATCGCTATGTCTGTCCAGTATAGAGGCTAGAAGGATCAAGATGTAGCTTTGATATATAGATCTGCACTCTTGCATACGTTACGCTGTCCAAAAATCTTAGCTACGTTTTTCACTACACACATGCAAAAACGTTGACCGAGTATTCACTGCAAATATTTTTTGCCATAATTGCAGTGATTTTTTATTCATACTTATTCAGCTCTACATTATTTTTTTTACCACCGCTGTCCACTTTCCTACTTTTTTACATCTATTTACTGGTATCGGCTTTTAGGTTAGTTCCCTTAAAAAATTCTTAATTTAAAAAAGCGCGTATATACAAAACATCTCAAGGATTATGAATATTATCGTAATCCAAACCTCTAAAATATAGTAAGGCTAATGATAAATCTATAACAATGATATTATGTATATCAATTTTCATTTATTCTAGGGGGGAGAAAAAACACAGGGCTAATTTTCAGTTTATCTTTTTCCTTTAGAAAGTAACAAAAACAGAAGAGATGCATTCCTCAAGAATACAATACTTGTTTAAAAGCACCATTCTGCTAGCATGTTAAATTTCTGCTATCCGTCGTTAGGGCAGTGAAGGGTCACATCGCCCTGTTGAGTTTAACTGCTGTTGTGGTCATCTGGCTACCCATTAAAGGCCCATTGGCGCTCAATAGTCGTCCACATAAAACTGCCCCGTGTCCCGGGGAACGTCCAGTCTGTGACCGCAGTGACCAGGCGACTCGCCCTGGGGGTCCGTGACTAACTGCTCACAGGTGATGGACAACGCCGCGCCCGACAACCGACCATAGTGTGCAACTCTCGGAAGTGCTGGGCTCTATCCTGTGCGCACCTCACCGTGAAACTGCTGCCCTTCCGGTTGTGGGATGGTCTCTGTATTGCTGCTTTTTTTGTGCTTTTTGTTTTGTTCGTTATTGTTCCCAACCTTGCTCAGTTGCGATATGAAAATAATTTCGTAATTTATTGGGAACATTAAAAATACATAATTATATCCTTTTTTTTAAATTGTACGAGAATTCAGACTTTTTTCGCCTTTCATTTTGAACCGTTTCCAAGTTTAAATAAATACCGAACTTTTGAAAAAAAAACTGTACACACAGAAAATTTAAAGCAAAGCAATTAAATTGTGTGATGTTGATACTATGGTTTGCAAAGTCATAAAACAGTAACTGCAGGTCACAGCAGCACCACAAACAACCAATCAGGAGAAACTAAACTCGACAAAACACCCGTGTGACTGCTTGGGCCCACTTAATATGTCGCTCAGTTTATTTCCTCATGTTCTGACATTGATTGACAGAGCCATTTCTCCAGACCTGATTTTGATCGATATTGTATATTCATCATCAACCGTGGTCTTTCTTCTTTTTTTTCGTAACGCCCTAGGGGTAAATGAACGTGTTTTATGACAAGAGAATGTACACGCATCCCAAAATATTTACACCGACTATTATAAATTAGGGCCTACAAAGTAGATTTCGCTATACAAGTGGCCATAATTGTTCCCAGATGACGGACTGAGGCTATTCTAGCAGGTCTATAAAACTGAGCGATGGCCACCATTCATTTCTATGATGGAAAGATATTGACTAATGTTAGACACATTGCCATATACTAAGTGAAATAAAAGAGACTATCTCCGTCGTCATCTTTATGTTCGCGGGCCGTTAAATTGCTCCTCTGTCTTGGTCCGTCCATTTCCGCTCCGGAACCTGAGGGATAATGTGGACAGTATGAAGTATGTCCAGCTGGCTTGAGTGTCAGGGCTGGACCAGGTATATGGAGCCAGGTACAGGCAGACAATGAACACGGGCTCTCCGCTCTGTTCGCGCATCTGGTTTTATTGTTTTATTGTCCTTGTTTAGATCTCAAGGATCGTTACTGAAAGTCGAGGAATGATGTGCAGTATGTTTATTCATATACACGGTATTTTGTGAAGGGTATAGAAGGAGACTGAAAGAGGTTTAATAATAATAATAATAATAATGATAATAATAATAATAATAATAATGATAATAATAATAATAATAATAATGATAATAATAATAATAATAATAATGATAATAATAATAATAATAATAATGATAATAATAATAATAATAATAATGATAATAATAATAATAATATTAATAACAACAACAACAACAACAACAGCAACAACAACAACAACAACAACAACAACAAAAACAACAACAACAACAGTATTAGTGGTATTAAAAATGAAAACACGAGGAGGAAAATGTTAGTGAGAAAAGGGACAAAAATGCCAAGGTCTGGAGGAAAGAAGTACATTAAAAAAATTGTTGTTGTTGTAACCTGTGTAGTATAGTAATTGTAAGATGATACAATGATTAAATAAAACAGCGCCAGCAACAGTGGTATCTTATAGATCTGGTCATTGTACGTAAATAGTTACATCTTCTATAATAATGACTTATTATGTGGGCAGTCTGAGTTGTAATTAGGAAAAACCCAGGACTTGACAACAGAAATTCCCTTTTCGGCTTACCTCGAGTGTTATTGTACTGATAATGGCATGGCAATGGGAATTCTATTTTACCAAACAATCTCGGATATACAATGTATTTACATCCAGACCAATGCATTGTCACGAATCCCGTTTTTCGCTAACACCGACATGCTAATACTGTGCGGCTATTACATGGCCCTTATGCCTCGGATTCTCCAACTTTTGATCCGGCGCGACTGGGATGTGCCTCGACTCGCTAATGACCGGTTTTGTTGCGTATTTCCTCATTAAGTTAATTAATAAGCATATCCTGCCCTATTCATTAGCACATCGGAACGTGATGTGTGATTGTCTTGTTTGGGTTTACTCTTTGTTCCACTGTTTCAGAGCAATATTCGTTTCGCTTAATAACCATTGATGGCGCCGTCAGCTTAGCCAGTTTGTGTTTTGGACTCAAGATTAGGAGGTTCCAGGTTTAATTCTTTCTGCTTTCGGAAAGTGTTCTTTTGGAATCCCGGGGATAAGACTGTTCCACAAAATATATACTTGAATAATTACGATTGTAGACCTTTGTTATCTAATCTATTTTACCTTTTTAACTCATTGTTAAAGCGTAAATTGGGTTTCAAAAGATACATAGATGCGTCTGAATCATAAGTTAACACTGCTTGAGAATGGAGATAATATATCAAAGAGATAACGATGCGACACGGTGTGCTGCCAAGCTGTTTGGAATTAATGAAAGCTTGGTCTCAGCCTCTGGGAAATAATCATGTGATTTTGTTCTTGTTTGTGATTGTCAATGAATGGGAACGCGATTTGAAATAGTTCTTTCTTTTTCATGGCTAATGAAGTTATTTTAAGGAATTTAATGTGTTTTTTCCCTTCTTTTCTGTCCGTTTCTGACAAGTGATGAAGTAGAGGGCAAAAACGAGTAATGTGAAGCAGCGAGTTTGATATGCAATAAACCCACACGTTACTTTAGTTATGACCATTATACTCATTTAAAGCATACGATATATTTATTATCTTTTTTATTTTGCCTTTTTATTTGTTTTTGTCGGTTATCATTTTGGCATAACATAAACATAATTCATGAAAAACCCACCGCTGGATAATCAGGTGTAATAATTACACACGATGCTACTAGACTCCTAGAGCCAGGACCACACAGATCTTGCGTGCCAACTGCCACGCTGTAGCACTTTAGAGCCCTTGCGATAACTTGGCACATTGCGAAAACGGAGACGGTGGTTAAAGGATCCGCGCCGGTGTCCAATCATAGCTCTTTCATAGACGTGCGGAGCCAATGAACGATCGGATAATCCCGTACCTGAGGGGCGTGATTAATATGTCACCTGTTATAGTCGTGTGTATCACAAAGCATATACTATCTGATTCACACATGCAACAAGACACACTGCTCGTTATCATAACTTATCACTCCACACATGAGCTGTGGAACGTTATCATCTTGACTTTGACAGTTATATAATTATGCCCACTGTTCCATTATAAACTAATACGATTTTATTGTTGCCAGTTTTACTACCTTATCTCTGAGGCGTAAGGGGTATGAATTAAATAATATTTGAGTGTGAAGTTTGTTACGTCCATTAAAATTAAGCTTTTACTTACAGCTATTGAATGAATGCCTCAGTATCGGTCGTAAACTCTTGAAAAAAATACTTCCTTATCTATCCAATGTGTAAAAATACAAGTGTCTAATGCTTTATGCACTTTTGAGCAACATTCCAGTGGAATTAAATGTGCAAATAAAGATAGCTATTTTGTATTATTAAATATCACGCGTCTCCAGAAACTAGCAACATTTTTGCCACTTAAATAGAAGCTATAAATGTTTATAAAGGAATAAAATATTCGAACCGAGCACCGGCACGAACCAACGTTTAACACCTGCACTTCCTCACCAAGAGCAGAATGCCTGCCAAATGACCAGAACAATGTAAATGCAAGTTACCCAATAATAATTATGCTTCGTTTTATGCATCATCACAGAGTTCCCACCAAAATTATTATTATTATTATAGAGACATTCCGATACAGAACATAAAACACAACCACTGGGTCTCTATCTAAAAGGTTCCGATCTGCCCGTTCAGCAGCAAGGATACATTATATATAGCAAATTACTTACATTGTCAGTTGTCACGGCCAGCTTACTGTTTGTTGTTGCGTGGGCGTTTGTTGATGATGTCTAATGTTATTATAATTAGTGTGAGCCGGTCGTCGCGGTCTCTGATTCTGAGACAAACAGCCACCACGTAAAGCAAGTTAGGGGCTGTGAACACTGCCGGCATCGTTGGAGAACCCTCAGCTTTCATCTTGTTCTAAATTCTATACACGTTGTTACGGCACTGAATTAACTTATCACCGACGAGCTTCCCTCCAGGTGTTGTCTCTGTAGTCAGGCGCGGCTGTGCACAATGCCACATTTAGCCATTTTCACTGCTTGTTTTCTTAAATAAGTTTCCTTCTCTAGCTTCACGATTTCGTGGTTTGCGTCTTATTTCTTTTGATTATAACCATTTTAATATCCATTTCCAACTTCATTACTGTCATTTAGGAGAATGCGTGAAATTTCTATGATACTATCACCACCACCAGTGTTGCCATACACATTTTAACCACCAGTCTTATCTTTGCTTTCGGATCCTTGAAAACAATATAATCTGAAAACTGCTTATTTTATTTTCCATTCCGGTATTCTCAGAACCTAAACAGTTAGTATAGAACTTCAACATTGAGCTAAGAATCGCTCACTTGAATTTTAAAAGGCATCGTTTGATATGACATAGTGAAGGCAACACACTGGAACCAAACACACCGATGTGTTAAGTTATTCCATAGACACGCAGGAACATATTTAATATTCTCTGCATGTCACTTCAACATCCCTCGGGGACTCACTAGAGTCAGAAAATAGGCAGTGTGCTTAGAATATTTTTTATTCCGGAGATATTACAATCATTATACAAATCATAAATACGGATATTGTTGTTTATAAAAAATATATAAATACATTGAAACAGATTTTCATGACTGTAATTTTTGTATTAATAACTTTTATTTACATATCTTATTGGTTTGCTTTTTTTTTGTTTATTTGGTATAAGAATAGAATTAAGGACTTGACAATTAAAAATTGGATACAAACCCACAGACTAAGTTTTATTGTAGATGGTCAATTTACAGGAAGCCTATAATCATAAGTAGCAATCAATTATTTAAGAAAATATGTAGTCCTGTTGTTTAACCTTACAACGTTGCGGTAGTTCTAAATTTAAAAAAAAACAACCAACCTTTCTTCTAAATCTTTCCAGTAGAATCAGAAACACAAGGGTTTCGTCCCTCTAGCATTTCGTATGCTTTTGCTTTTTGTTTATGTCTGTGAGTGGGTGGCGTATTTCTCTCTTGGAAAAATAAATTGCCCTTGGCAATCACTTGCCTGCCTGTCGCGCGTGATACAGTAAAGACCACAGGGATAAGTTTTCTTTGCATGCTGTGCTTTTTGTCAGGGCCTTTTTTGTCTGGAATTACGATTGTGATGTTTCCAGCACATAATGCTTACCATCGCACTCGTGGCAGATGGGGTGGAGTGAAAATAAACCTGAAACCTTTGAGGGATGTGAACGGGCTCTATCACGTTCATCGTGTAGAAAACACATTGCATGGATGGTGACAGAATTGTCAAGCTTTTCAAAATTGGAAATGTAGTTTTTCACAGTTCATAATTTCGCTGCCTATGCAAAAGAAACACATGCCGATAAGTCTAAAATAATGTGACATTTTAGTTTTTTCTGATATTTTTTGTCTTATACTTCAGATACGTATTTAAAAAACGAACTTTTCGTCACGTTTTATTGTTTATGTTTTTTTTTTTATTGCCCACTTCCTCCCCTGCCTGTCTATCAGTTAGCCAGTTAGTCTATGTTCCTATGCCTATCTCTGTGTGTTCGGTCTGCACACATGCCGTACTTAAATAATAGCTCTTTCCGTAAAATATAATATTCCCCCGGTCTCCACTTTATTCCGAGCACCCTAGAGCGTCCCATGTCTGAACGTCCGTGTCCCTGTCCCCCAGCTTAACTCCGGCACAGCGCGGGGAAGAGACAGGGAGACTGTCCCCGCAGCCCGGACTGCCCTGAGTCGCCTGTATCAGTCGAGCAAAGTGGAAGGGGATCTTCCGGAAAATTGATGTGCATCTTTAATGTAATCAAATGGACGTGTGAGCCGCCCCACGTGCGGCACCAGGCCGGGTCGATAGAACGGACACTCCAGTCCAAACAAGTCCGGGACTCCCACTGGCAGCCCGACAGAAAGCAGTTCCAGTGTGAAAGCTTCTTCCCGCAGAAACATTTTCTTTCGGACCAGATCGCAATTGCCCGGTGCTTTTCATCCCATTGAACCACTCGGCCGCCCTAGGAACATCTCGTTACTGTCTCCGCGATCTGCTCAATTCCGGCAGCCCCTGCTTAGATTTTCCCGTCCCCTTCCTCCAGATTATCCATTTTCAGCCCCATCGTCCCCCATCATTAACTGTTCCAACACAAAAGGCTCATTCGCGCCGTTTCTTTTTCAACTCTGTGCAATTTCTCTGTGAGCCAAAGAATAAATAGATTAAAAAATCGATCCCTTGTCCAAACTGAACCACTCATGCAGGCGCGTCCTTTCGTTTTTTGTTTTTTTTTGCTTTTCCATCAAAGCTGCGTTATCTTTTTGGTTAATGCGCAGCTCTTTACTGGTTTTTACCCTAACCGATATTATTCGTCATTGCTCTTTTTCCTTTTTGCATGTTTCCTATACTCCCACTTTTAAAGTGTCCACAACTAATAAAAAAAAATCAATGGCAGGATTATCTCTCGCTGAATAAGTAAATGGAAGGTGCCCCACTCTGTAGAGTGGTATAAAATATCCTCCCCTTCCTCTAAGTTACTGTTCAATGTTGTAAATTGTTTCCTGGCAATATTCATTTGCCCATTAATTAGAATAACGTTAATGGTGCCCGCAGATTCATCATGCCTAAGTGCCATGGTTTATTTTTTAATGGATGTATTTTGTCTTATTTGTCAGGATCTTCATAAATAGTAGAGAAAAAAATGTGAAATGCAAAGACAGTATGTCTTGTCATCGTAAAGACTGCACCGCGGTTTATACGAAATGACTCATCGATTACAGTGTCAGTTTTGAATGTCGATTATATTTTTTTTTTTAGATTTTTACTCTTAGAAACTTTAGGATGAAGCTTTAAATGTGTTTTAAAAAAGCCATAGACTAGTATAGGGTTGTGTTCTTCAGTATACATAATTCACTAAACCAAAATAGTCGCTAGATGTCGACGCTCCGTTGTAATTATGAGCCATCTTTGATCTTCTACAAAATCCAACTAAACAAAGATAACCAAAAACACTCTTTCATCATCAAAGACAATTGATTTCTAAACCCTATGTATTGTTTTTCTCCACAGTTGCACCTGAAACCAAAGCTGCTGGTACTCTCTGGAACTATTTGAGGTCACCAGAGTAACACGGATCTGTTGGAGCTGTATCGTCGTCTCAAGCTTTGATTCTGAAAATTTTAAAAAGGGCCTCACTAGGATGTCTGTTTCCACTTCACCTCGACCTGGACTCGTGTAATGCACGCGGCCTATACACAGAGTCCGCATTGAGTTCTATGAACCAGAATCGGCTAAAATGCCTGGCACTTGAACAGACTCCTGTCTAGCTGTTTTCTTCCCTGATATAATCCCCTCCCGGGTCGCAATCCCCTCACCCACTTGTAAATCGTACCCAGGAGAGTGAGTCTCTGCGGCGTAGTCTATCCCAGCAAGGTTCATCTCCTCCACGGCGCCCGGTGATTTATCTGCTCTCGTTTGGTTGCTCATCAATAACCTGGACGTGCTCGGCTCTCTACTCATCTGCTTGGATACGCCAGTACACGGGTCTCCTCAGATTCGGCTCTCGGTATCGTAGGCTATCAAAAGGGCTTCTAGGATACTGACAACCTCTTTAAGATAGAAAGCACTTATCTGAAGAGTGATTACAAATTCACGCGCAAATTTTTTTTCTCCAACTATTTTGAGTATTCATTTCTCCGGAAATACCAGTGTTGGTTTTTCAACAATAGTTACCTACAAAACTGGACTCTACACCTTTAAAAATGTGTGAATTCAAGCGTTCAGTGCTGCTGGTTTTGTGGTGGACCTTTGTCTGTGTCATCACGGTGGCCAGTTTTTCTCCTTTAGCAATCGCTGGAAACGAGGAGGATTGCCAAGATGTTACAACATTTTTTGGTGAAGGTAAGTCCTTTAAAAATACTTAATTTAGGTTATGAATCTATTTTGATGAGGCTAACGCCGATTTATGTTTTCCCATAATTATGTTTTCGTATGGTCCAATTATTTGTCCAGTTTCATTCCTTGTTTGTTTGGATGTTGTTCGCTGATGGACACGAACAAATATAATAATTGATATCCTCTTGTCCTCTGTGTTGTCTTCTAAATTCGACTTTTATGTTTAAAATGGTGGTTTATAATGAATATAATGGTAACATGACCAACGTAACGAGACCAAAATACACAACTTTGTTTACATACTAAAGACTGCGTTTCCCTGTGATTAGAGCGTTGTATTTATCTCTTATTCCCATAAATTATAATCTTATAATCTAAATACACATAATTATTGGAACGTTCGCTAGGTGTAGTAAGGCTCCGATTACTCTAAATAAGTAAACTCAATTAAGCCGGTGAAAACTGTTAATGTCTGGCTTGAAATTCAAGAAAATAATACCAGGCCATCATTCTTTGAAATAACTCTATAGAAAGCCATTGAAATTCAATTAAAAGGCTCATGTTTCTTGTTGAGGCTGTGTTCTCAGAAGTATAAATTTTCCTTGAGTTTCATCCGGTGTTTGTTTGCCCTCACCATCCGTCATTCTAGACGTGTCTAACTTAGCAATGTTCTAGACACCTTTATTTGCTAACGATCACCTTACGTATCGCCGAGACGTCTCGCCATTCAGGGATCCATTTGATACATAACGCATCGACCTGACTTTGTTGGAAGGTCCGCTTTGCCAGTTTTCTTGCTTAACCTCTACGCAACGTTCGGCCGATTGTCTGAAGTACAATAATTATCTCCTTTGGGAATTTTGCACCGGTGCCAAATACAGTAATGCCAAAAGAGAGAAGAATACAAATTAGCGGCGTCTTATAAATGCATTCGTTGTAGATATAGAGAATGTTGAGAGAATTCTTCAAGAGAATAGTCACATAGTGATCTTCGCATAAGGATAAGCAAATTTAGACGCGAAATAATTTATATCAGTTAACCTTTTTCACGTTTCGATTTCTTTTTCTTTACTTTTGATTTTACAACCAATTTTTATCAACCTATCAAGATAACAGCTTAAATGGTAAATCGTTTAAAGATATAGATAGTTTTATATAAATAGTGCGAGATTAGCTGCCATATAAAGAAGAGCAAAGCTTCATTTGTGCTAACTAGTTTTCACCTGCACGTGAGTGAGTGATCGTTATCGATAAAAAAAAAAAAGCGGAATGTGAATATTTTAGTTATTGACTGACAGCATTCTGCAGCAAAGTGTAAAATGCTAAAGATTTATACCGCTAAGCACTCTCTACATGGGTATATCAGATAATTAAAAGTAATACTGCAAAATAAATCTTCTTTTTCGTTGTATCTTGCACCACAACAATACAACCAGTGCGTCTTTATCATGCAGTCTGCATCTCTCAAAATGGGCGTGCTTCTGGTTTACTTTACTCTTGTCTTCATGATGATTATATAAAACAAGCAATGGACTTACCCAGATTAATTCATTAGCTTTAAATATTTGTATATTATCTAATCTATTTATTCCACCTTCCAATAAAATTGCTTGTGTTTATAAGATTAAAAGGTAAAGTAATCACAAATGTACACAGCCATCTGTCTTATTTCCAAACAACAACGGTTGCCCTTGTTAGAGCGCTTGTAGATTTTACAGGTTGGAAGTCGTGTGAAACTTTTCTGACAATTTACAGGGAGACTAGGAAAAATGATGCCGTCGGACATATATGTGTAATGACATTCTTAACCTATTTAAAAAATTAGTGCAAGGGAACGTAGAAAGTGTATAAACTACAAATCTGACCCATTTTAACGGCTTTTTGTGTGATTAAAAAACAATGGAATCAATATTAAATTAAAATTTTTTCTTCAAAGTTAGATATTCGTGTGTAGTTTAGTCTGTGTTACCTGTGCATTAAAGTGTAAACAAGTTATTAAGTGTTAGGACGTTTTGTAGAAAGAAAAAAAAAAGAAATAAATATTTACGGAAAACGTAAATACGTGATGTTGAAAGTTTCAAGACGTGCCCTTAATCAAAGAGACTATGATGTAAAACTCATGTTAAGCTCTGTGGGAATCTGGGAATCTGCATGACGTCATGTGTATGTGTGAGAGAGCGAGAGAGAGAGAGAGAGAGAGAGAGAGAGAGAGAGAGAGAGAGAGAGAGAGAGAGAGAGAGAGGAGAGAGGGGGGGGGGGTGGGGGGAGGCAGACTGATAACCAGAGTGCATGTCACGAGAGGCAGACTGAACAAGAACTAGATTCCAAATCTAGATGTAGCCCTCAGGAAGAGAGATGGGCGGGCTTTCCTCATGATTATGTTGTAGGGCCTGGCGAGGAAAGGCATAGGTCAGCGGCTCGGAGGCCCGTGAATGATGGATGAGGGTAAGGTAGCCGGGGTCACACATGGGCAGAGCGGGAGGCAGAGCTAGACATGTTATGCCAGAAGGGCCAGGGCGACTCAACCTTTTTCCAATAGTGTAGAAATCTAACAATAATAATAATATATAATAATAATAATAATAATTGCGTTTCCTGAATAATTCCATAATAGACGATTTGTCCATTTTGGGGCAGTCGCTGAGTATAGCATCGCTTGCAAATCCAACCTTCCACCGACGGAGCTAAATAATAATAATAATAATAATAATAATAATAATAATAATAATAATAATAATAATAATAATAATAATAATAATAATAATAAAATTATTAATAATAATAATAATAATGCAGAGGAGCTATAGGGCGTGATCTTGTGCCTATCGATACCAGGGCGGCTCATCGATTACAAAGTGTATAGAAATTCCCACAAATATAATTGTGCGCAATCCCGTTCCATTTAATAGTATGTGATTAACTTTCTTTTTATTGCGATATCGTCCAATGTCAGCACTATATCAACGTTGCTTTTGGCTATCCACGTACAGGACAATATTGTATAGTTTTGAGCTAGAGTACACATATTTTACTTATTATGAAAAAAGTTAAATCGGCATAGTTTTACATAAAAAATGGGTAGGTAGAGAAAAAAAGTTTTAAAACAATGTGATAGAGTCAAAATATGCCGTATTCAATTAGCACCTAATAAATTAAATAACAGGCTATATTGTGGACTGGCCACAAAACTGACGTCTGACGATTTATGTGCTGCCACATATACCACGAATCATGTCTCAGCCAGTCACATGACCGACGCAACCAGTAGGGGGTGAAATCACCAGGGCTCGAACCACGGACCCCCTGCGTCGGAAGCCGATGTTCTAAAAAAGGGGCAAACACTCAAAACATGAGGCTCGACAGCATAGACCAAGTTTGCAAGGGCCGTAACTCGTACTTTTGATTTATCACTCTTGTTATCTTCTTGATTTGAGCAGACCTACTTTTTTTAAAGACAACAGTATTTATTAACAGTATATTATTACAACAGTATTTATCACCGAGACTCTCTGTCTCTGTCTGTCTGCACCCATCTCTCTCTCTCTCTCTCTCTCTCTCTCTCTCTCTCTCTC
>RQTK01000365.1:180618-219705 GCA_003991915.1 Elysia chlorotica | reverse complement strand
CTCTCTCTCTCTCTCTCTCTCCCTTTCTCTGTCTCTCTCTACTCTCTCTTTCACTCTCTCCCCAGCCTTATCGTTCTTACCTTTTATCCCCCCCCCCCCCCACCCCCACACACACACACGTATCTGAACTGTAATACTTGTAGTTTTTTCGTACACCAAAAGACTCGCCTAATATGTATGGCATTGGAAACCTTTTATAAAACAAAAAGATAAACTCAGAGAGATGTGAGCCAAAGGTCGTTTGAGGTTGTTTGAACTAAAGAGAGACATTAATCCCAAGCCTTTATTCGTGTTTATGCCAAGTGTATACAACAGACTGGTAATGTAAACCCGTTCTAAAGTTTTACTTACGGTAGACAACTAAAAGTAATAGCGATGTTTTAAATATGTGAAGAAATGTTTACACTCCCATTAAATATATGTGTTTTAACATGGGTACCCAGTTAATAGGGAGCGGCAGTGAAAAGAAAAAATAATGTATTAAAGATTAAACCACCCATGTTGTTACTTTCTTGACGCACCCCATGTTATCCACACAAAGAATTTTTTTTTTTTATTCAAGAAGACTTTGTGTGTTGAATTAAATAAACAATTTCTTCTGCTACAACATATCTCTGTCTCTGTCTTTCTCTGTCTCTCTCACACACTCCCATCTGTCTGTCTGTCTGTTTGTCTATCTGTCTATCTACCTATATCTATCTATCTATCTATCTATCTATCTATCTATCTATCTATCTATCTATCTATCTATCTACCTATCTATCTATCTATCATTATATTTATCTACCTATCAGGTTGTCTTTGTATAACTCAGACTCTCTTTTTGCGCAAGCTACTTCTCTTTTCATCCTCTCTCTCTCTCTTTAGTTCCATCTATTTGTCTATCTATCTATCTATTCACCCACTTATTATAATCATATCCATCCATCATATCTCTGTATTCATATTGTTCATAGCATATTTCAATAATATATTATGAACATTCTTTTTGAGACAGCCATCACATATCAGATGAAGATAATAAGGGAGCCAATTTGGCATCATGGTTAAATGCATGTAAAATAATTGTTTGCGCCACTGATGGTTGTAACGGCGATTCATTGACGTATAATTTGGGTAAGCTACGAGAGCGAAACGACAAAAATTGCCTGCAGGATTTTTTAAACTTTAAATGTCATCATGGAATATTACATTTAACCTTGTTTAACAACCAGGGCGTACAGAATGCACTCTGCGACCTAACTGTTACAGAAATACGTTATATTATATTTTTTTTCCTTTTTAATTGCAATGTTTTTTCTGTTTTTTTACGAATTGCAAATTTGTTGCCCTCTCCCCTTCAGTGCATGCTTTTCTCACCCTCCCCCCCGCCTCTCTCTCTCTCTCTCTCTCTCTCTCTCTCTCTCTCTCTTTTCTCTCTCCTATCTCTTTTTTACTATCTCTCGGCCACTTTATCGCTTTCTCTCTCCATCTCTCTCTTACTTGTTCTCCCTGTTCTTCTACCAATCCCTCACTTGTTTAATCTTTGACTTGCTGTCTCTCTCTCTCTCTCTCTCTCTCTCTCTCTCTCTCTCTAGTAACATTTCTTGTGCTACCTTTACCTTCATTACCCTGTCTCTGTATTCACTTATATTTACATGTGATTTTGCAAAAATAGCTTCCCTTTAAGCGTGTATTCCTCTGTCGTTTCTTTTGCTTTAGTTTTACTGTTCTATCTATAGGCATTGAGAATCAATCTAGTCCGCTTGCCCACGCCGTATTCTCCTGACTGTCACGTTTGGCTTTTAATGGTTTTCCTTTTTTTGTGATTGATGATGATGTTGTTGTTGTCGTTGTTGCTGTTGCTGTTGTTCTTCTTGTTGTTGTTTTTGATGGTGGTGGTGTTGTTGGTGGTGTTTTGCCAAATATTTATTATTTCCTCTTCATCTTTTTTACTTAACCTAATCCCCTCTACACTCCATCTTGGTGCTTTCTAGGCATCCCACACATTTGCGGCACACAAAAAACAAAACCGAATTTCTCTTCTAAATCAGAGATTCCCTACGTTTAAATCAATAGAGGCTGTTGTAAAATTCATTTTGCACACATTGAATCAGCGATTATCAAACAATAAAATAAATGAAAGATAGCTTAAAATCAATGTTTAAATTAAATAGCTAATTAAAACAAAAATGACTCTGCAGTAGACATTACTGTCACTGTATAAACATTTTTTTTGTATTATTTTAGCAGATGATAATGTTATGCATCTAAATAGAACAAACATAAACTTAAGGTGGAAAAAGCTAGCAAGTACTTGTTATTATCAAGACGTCATAATTCTTTTTCGGCTTTAAAAAATTAAAGTCATGTTATCGTTTTTAGTCTACCAAATCATTTATTGTTAACAAACAAAAACGGGAGGGGGGGGGTGCAATTTGATGCCGCATATACTTGAAGAGGTTCGGCGTGTATGGGGTTTTATTTCAAAACCGAATACGCTTTCTTTGTGTTTTATGGCTTCGGAACATATTTTGGCTCTAACACATTGTTTTCTCTATTTAAAAGTTGTTTTTTTATGCTTGATGCTTAACAAAGCCTATATCATCGTCACATAATTTTCTGGGACATATTATCCAGCAATAAATAACGTATCTTAAAATAAATCATAACGGAGAAGATCGAAAATGGATAATAATATGCTGGGCATGATTAATAATTATAAAAAGGGAAGTTATTAGCGTGGTCGTGGTATGGTTTCGATTTTGTTTTTAAATTCTGCGGACATGCGCTCTCTTGAGACTGGAAATAAATTGAATGCTGTCGGAGGAGACTTACGCCACAGGTCGATAGTGTTTGGGTTGCATAAGAGGGAAAGAGAGAAATAGAGAGAGTGAGTGAGAGAGAGAGAGAGAGAGAGAGAGAGAGAGAGAGAGAGAGAGAGAGAGAGAGAGAGAGAGAGATGGAGAGAGAGGCAGAGGGGTTTTATTGATATGAGATGGTTGTTTCTATTGGTTCATTGGAATGGTAGAGAGTGACAGCAATAATCATGAAATGTATTTCTTATTTCGTTATCTAAAAGAGATTTTTTTTCGTTCCCTGTATCTAAAAGAGCTGACCCAGACCTCACATTTCGTATACGTGAATTACCGTTTTCAAGGCCTCCGTGGTATTGAGAAATTGCTCGGTGTGGTGAAACAAGTAGCCTCCTTATCAACGCAAAATTTACTAGCCTGGAAAACTACACCGAGCTGTAAAGCCATTTCTTAAAGAAAGTTGCCAAATGTCCCACCCAACCATAATAGTGATAACATTGTCTTTTTAGCTTGAGTTAGCGGGCGCGGGAGCCCAATGTTTTCTTCGCATATTGTCGCATCCCGGTGAAACTAAAGTAAAAAGAAAGCTGTTGATCTAATCATTCCTTCTGCTCACCGGCGCGGCAGAGCAGGGGATATCAACTTAGACTGGATAAACAGGCCGGATGTCCCGTCACACAATGGGGATTCCCTGACGCCTGTCATAGGATCAGTCAAGCCGCCAAGAAGGGAGACTGATTTGTTCCGGTACGGTTACTGTTTCCTTAGATTGACTGTGGTGTCAAGGTTTTGTTTTTGTTTTTGTTTTAGTTTTCTTTTTTTTCCCCCACAAGCAATCTCCGCATAAGAGGGATACAGATTAATAATATAATAAATTTAAGATTGATTTGATTAAAATATATCGTTTTGAAACACCGAGCACCATTGCAGAATTTATCGTTTTTAAACATCCAAAGGATGTCAAAGCGTATTGTTCACCATTGTTTACATCCAATCCAAGTTTCAAATACGACTATATATTAGTTCCTTTTGGATGTGGAAAAACCACACGTATTTAACTGTTTGAATGTATGCCTTAAGCCTATAACAATCATTCAAACGAGTCTTTTCCATTAATCCGTATAAACGAGAACAAATCAATTTAGATCCTCAAGGTTTGTCTTTCAGGTCTCAGATTAGCCTATGCGTTTGGAAGTTGTTTAGAGTGTTTTCTGCGGCATTTGCAAGGCCTTTATTTTAATTTTTCTTAAACTGTGTCATTGGTGACAATAGATGCAAGCATAGCGTCTATTGTAGTCAAGGGATAGAAAAGAAATGTAGGAAGGAACGTAATAAAGCATTGGGCAACTAGTAGAATAAGTTCATCGATTTTAAGCCCTGTGGGCAAGGGAAAAAAATATTGTAAGAGGACGTAATACCGCGTTTTGTACACTTTTGGCTTTATCAAATAGCAAAGAGATCACGTAGCTGCATACAATCTTTTTGACTCTTGACATTACTCTGCACCCAACGACCTATTAACCCCATTTTACACCGTTTCTTCAGGTGGTGCTACGTAAGCTTCTAATAGAAACCTGTTTTCATCGAACAGTCATGGCTGTGGGATATTTACTCTGGCTCACTGCTTGCAATTTCCCCCCCCCCCCCCCTTTTTCCCTTCCACTCCTCGACTTTATTTTTTTTTGTGTGTGAAATATTCTATTGCTTTACATAAAAATAATGTGTTTACAAATGAACAACAAAATGAAACGAAGAGCTTAACAAATAATTAGCACATAAGTGCAAATCCCAAAATAATTGCAGACTTCCTTGATGTTGCAATTTGTTTCATACATTCTATAAGTTTCCTAAGAAGGGAAAGTTCCTATTTTAAAGACCTGGGAACTGCAGTGAGGCAACAATTCTGAAATATGAAAGGCGTTGAAACACATTTTAATAAGGAAAGGCTTTCGTTTTTTTGTGTGCGGGAAACAGAAGAGCTAATAAAAGCGATAACTTTTGTGGTTAAGCCTGTCTACCCCCAAGGCGAAGAAATAACGATGTTTGCTCGACAGATGAGGGGTTTGTTTATGCCGTTTGCAACTTAAAACTTTCAAACTAAAATCTCCTTTGGAATCGGATTTTCCCATGGCGCATTTCAATGATGTAACGTTGAACGATGTAAAAGCCAACTCTAGAGATAATGGGGTTCTGAGCTGTTCACAAGGTGCGCGCACACAACACGCCTTAGTTCTTAAGAAGCGCAATTTTCAGCTTGCTTTGTTGGAAATCCTGAACACTTAAACAAGAATTAAAATAAAATCCTAAACAAATCATTAGTTATTTTTGTATGACGGGCCTCTTTAGGATTTTTCGTTCTAGCTGAATTGTGTTTGAAGATTCAGAACATTGAACTATAAGAATAATTAGTAGTAGTATAACAGCAGCTGCTTCTTTGAATGCTAATAAATTTCTACTTTGCTCACCCGGTCTTTTTTTTTTAAATGTATTTCTCCATATTCCAATTTCCATCTGTCCTGTTTGTCTGCTCTTTTATCTACTTCTCCCTCCACATAGTTATTGTACAATGCCCCCCCCCCTCCTCCCCCTCCATGGATCTCCCGGACACACACACACAACACACACATACCCGTCCCCCATTCCCATTATTTCTTTTTCTCCTCTCAGCCCGTATTCCACTACGCTCTCCTTATATTTATTTTCTCACAAACATCCGCCTGCATCCAGCAGGCTCCATCATACTCAGTCATCCAACAGATTGTCTCCCTTATGTCCATTGAGACATACGGCAACCTCCATTGTTCCGGACTTTTTCTATGTGCCTTTCATTCAGCACTCTCTTTCTATCCTTCCCTCCGTCTGTGCCTAATCCGCTCTCTGTATACACGGCGGCAGTTCTCCATCTCGAGTGGTTCCTCCTATCAGCTGTGCTAATCCGGCCCTCACGCCGAGACCCGTCTCCGCGGCTCCCGATCGGCTTTTATCCTCTCAGTGTCTGTCCTCCAGCTCGCAGAGCTACCTACGCGCGGCTTACCGGGAGCTGCCTCAGCTCTTAATGGTATTGCTCTGGGCTCAGTGGTCAAGCGAGGATTTACTCTTTACTTGTTAAGTCCAGACCTTTCATCGTCTTTTCATTCGCGAAAACACGCTCACGCATCTAGGCACAAACGCGCACACATACACAGAGAACACACAATTATTTACACCCGCTCCAAAGGTCACTCCGTTTATTTTTGTTAAAAAATATTTATTAATAAAAGCTATCCCTTCGCGTGAACGTCTACGATTCTCTTCGAGGGGCGCCAGCTCGTGGTTCCCGAGTGATTGATACATTTCTTCGCCCTTCGTGATATTTTTATCTCTCCCGCAGAGAGAAACTCGTTTTCTCTGATAAAGAAACATTTTTGGCCAATGGACATTTTTTTAAATCTTTGTCTCTTACTAATTTTATTATGAAGGCGGCTATCGCGGTTGGTAGGGGTGGGGCGTCGGCTCTTGGTTGTATTCTTTATATTTTCTCTATCCAAATCATTGTTTTTAGGCAAAATGATGTAATTTTGTTTCATTTTATTTTATACGATAATAATTAGGACAATTAGAAGATTAAATTGGCATTACAGTGTAATTTGTCTAATTGATTGATTAGTGTGTGCTCTTGTCAGCTAAATTATATCTCTCTTTACCTTATGATATACTCCCTGCCTGACTCCTTTTCTCTCTCAACCCTCTCTCTCTCTCTCTCTCTCTCCCTCACTCTCTCTTTTCTCCCCTCCCTGTTTATCTCTTTCTGTTTATATATGTCATTGTATTGTCGACGGATGTAGGTCGAGAGTTTTATTTTGAAAACCAGCGGTGAAATGTTTATCTCTTATCACTCAATGATCTCTATATTGTTTTATAAACCAACAACACCCCGGTGTGAATGAGAGGTAATTGCAATGAGGTCGTTTTCTGTGCGAGATAGATAGATAGATAGATAGATAGATAGATAGATAGATAGATAGATAGATAGATAGATAGATAGATAGATAGATAGATAGAGACAGACAGACAGACAGACAGACAGACAGATACAGACAGACAGACAGACAGACAGACAGACAGACAGACAGACAGACAGACAGACAGACAGACAGACAGACAGACAGTCAGACAGACAGACAGACAGACAGACAGACAGACAGAAATTTTTGCAGGCACCAAGATTGAGGCAGATTGATAAACGTATTAAAGGCAGGTAATATAATAGGAAAGAGGATAAATGAGTAGAGAGACGGTTCTTAAAGAGAAAGACATACCGGTATTACTTTTGTCCAAAGAAGAAAGTGAAGTAGATTCACGGTCTCGACAGACTGAGCTGAGGTTGAAAGATACGGATTTTTTTAAAGCAGCAGCACTAAAGAAATTGGCCACACACGGAAGCCACAAAAGACGGTGGACCCAAACACCCCCTTGAGCTTTTCTTCTGGTGCAGCAAAGAACACAATAGCTTCCTTCCAGAGCAGGTCGACCATGGGACAATTTAGTGTGCGGTTTGCCTGGGGTGCATGCAGGAAGAATAGTTCATTGATTTATCAACTGCATCGAGGAAAAACACTTGAGAAATAAAACAGATTTTGCGATACACACGATGATAATGGCTGACATAGTCACGCCCATAAAACATGGGTGATTCTCATCGCCCATTGGCTGATCTGATCTTGAATAGAGTCATGATTGGACGCCGATGTAGATACGCTTACCTCTAGTCCTCGATTTCGCTATTGGGCCTCTACCCCAAGGCCTTTAATAATGGTCGGAGCATGAAGAAAGCTTGCCAGTGCACCATGCCCTAGTGAATGGCTGAATGCAGCTGAGGCCCAAGGCGAGCATATTATTTTGTCTGCGTTTTGGGATCAGAAAGCTACATTATAAAGCCAAAGTCGCATTGAACAAAGAGGAAAACTGCGCATTATATACAACAGCAGCTGCTTTGTGTAGTTTTATGCATGTTGTTTTCTGTTTTTCTTTTGTTGTCCATGACTCAGTTAAAGCGGCCTTTAAGAATGCATTATTAGATTAAACAAAATAACAACAAGG
Source organism: Elysia chlorotica (assembly GCA_003991915.1). Taxonomy (NCBI): domain Eukaryota; kingdom Metazoa; phylum Mollusca; class Gastropoda; family Plakobranchidae; genus Elysia; species Elysia chlorotica. The sequence goes on along the minus strand of RQTK01000365.1, from coordinate 211,831 downwards.
ACAACAAAAAGTGCATTTTGCGAATGTTGTCAATATTGGAGAAGTGTTTAGAAATAGTAAAAGATAAACAGCGTCGACTTAAGAGAGAAGTGAGTTGGGTTCTTCGTATGGTAACTGTTTGGTGTATACGAACTTAAATGTCTTTAAAAAAAATTAAACTCAGAGGCAGAGGGGGAGAGAGAGAGAGAGAGAGAGAGAGAGAGAGAGAGAGAGAGAGAGAGAGAGAGAGAGAGAGAGAGAGAGAGAGAGAGGAGATAAATCGTTGGTGGATACGTGAGTGAGAGAAAGTAAAAGTGAGAGAGGCAGCCAGCCAGACAGGAAGAGACAAAACAAAGATGCCCTCTTTCTTTTTGAGAATATTTATTTTATCACATTAACCTGTGATCATAATATGCAATAACATTTTGGAACTTAAAGAGAGAGAGGGAAAGTTTAAATTGTGTAGACCTATACATTTTTACTTAAATATTTTCAAATATCCTAATCTTTATGATTATTCTCTCCACTGTTAAAGGAACTTTTTTTAAGATCTAATTTTCACTCATTTTCTAAGTTTGTTTGAATGGGCATTCATCATTTTCTTTTGTTACTCTTTTTTTTTACATTTTATATTTCACATTTTATATTACATTGCCGCAAAATTATCTCAAAGCATTTTGAGACTCGTTAACCAGTTAAAAAATAAATCTGACATGCGATGCAAATCTTTGTTGATTTTTCTGACTCTCCAAATTACAAACAGAAATGCTTGTTATCTCATTTCAAATTTTTGAGAGAAGAAGAGTCTCTAGTATTTCTTTCTTTTCTCTGTCAAAGCTGCTTCAAACCATGAAGTTTCTTTAGCTTTGTTTAACTTCTTCCTCCACAGTCAACTCACCTCATTTTAAAAAACTCTTTTGTTATGCTGAGAACACCCTCGGATTTGGTAGTACCACTGGGGATCCCCTTCCCTGTTTGACTTACAGTCACTTCAATGGAGAACTTTTGTGTGACCTGGGGGAATTTCTAATGGTAACAAAACTTCTTCCCGCCTCCCAGCTTCAACCGCTTGGACAAACTTTTCCTTGTTCAAACGTTTTTCTCCGATTCAGTTGTTTGTGTTAGACACAAAAACCTCAGAAAGGTAAATTCCTTAATTGGATTCCCGACAAAACCAACGAATTTCAAACAGTTTGCTTAACACCGTTTTTCACAGTTTTCCTATTCTTTTGGAGCTTTATCTGTATCGCGGGCTTTATTTAATATTGAGAGTGGGAGCCCTTAAGCCTACGCCAAAATCTCTCGACTAACTGTAAACCAGAGCTCTGAAGTGTGTAATGTTGATAGTAACCGTCCAAACATCTTCGTTCGCCTAAATCTTGGATATTTTTTGTTCAAGATTTTTTAAAGGTAAGATAGGTGGCAGGAGATATAGCTGTGATTATGCTGAGTAACACCACCGAAAAAGTGAAAGGCTATTACGTCCAATACAATGTTGTTGTTTGTTTGTTTTTTGATAAATAATTAATAGCTGCCTTCCATGTAGACCTGTATTTCACTCATTCACTCACTCTTTCTCCTCCCCTGCGTCCCATCCTCATGTACACCGCTTGTAGCCTATCTGGATTTTAGTGAGTCCGCAACTAGTATTGTTTATGCTACAGATTACAGCACCTGAAGAAGCAGATTATGATTTCTTGTAGTTTGACTTTGAATGAGAAAATCCTATCCTAGTTTTTTGTCACGTGGAGTACAAATGCGTTAGCATTAGCAGTTAAATCATCAAAATAATAGCCACCGAAAGTTCACATTAGCCTTCCTTTTACCCTCCTGCATTCCATCCACCCGTTGCACTCACTCACACGTCCCCCCAGCACGTACCCCAGGTATTCCGACCACACCGAAGCGGAAGGCGATCGGAAGCCAGACGGGCCAGCCGCACCACCCACAAGGCATTGACCTCGCTGACCGCTGCATGGCCAGCATGCCTGGGGCGGATCGTGTGGCTGACCTGCCAGGTCCAGGCTCTCTGGCGGCCATCAAACCTGGGGCCTGGACCTCGCGAGGCTCGCCTTCCATGCCTTGTTGCGTGGCTTTGATGTGGTCTGAGTGCTCCCAGGAGGCCCGGGTCGTCAGTAAACTGTAATCAGGTCACTAGGTGAGGGAGGGCCTGAGGTTGGGAGACACACAACGCACCGTGGGATATTGAGTCATCGACAGTCACTGCACCCGTAAAATGGGTTGGGAATGGTGGTTTGAGAGATAGATAAAGACTTCATCGAAATGATTAGAACTCGGTGCTTTTGTTCAATGTGTTCCTGATAAGCTACATATATTACCACGGTGTTAGTTGCTTAAAGGTGCAATGGCTACTTTGAGCTCTATTTTGGCTCTTCCTCAAATGCGAAATGAAATCACACTAACAGTTAATGTGGATTGATCGCAGGGGATCGCAACAATGGAACAAACCATCGAAATTAATGAAGATCTAGTAGGAAAACGACATGAAGACACTTTGCTTATTACAGATAGCTAGGGATAAAAATGTGTCTAATTAATTAATTACATTTTGCACATCATAAATAAACAAGTAAACAATTACTTAGACTTTTTTATAGTTGTTTGAACATGTCGACCAAGATGTTATTTATTTGAATATTTAAGGGAAAACTGTTGGAAAAAAGTATAGACTCGAGTCTGAGCATGTCGTGACTCTCTTGGTGATATTGGATACCGCGGTCGCCTTCAGAGCGTAACAGTGCAGCATCAAGTCAGTGCTTATTACCGGGTTGATCTAAGCTAAACCAGCAGCTACACCCGTTGCGTGGAATCTCATTAACTCGGTACGATGGAGGAGAGAGATCACTGCGAGGTCTTCGTGAGTTAGAAAATCCTGCAAGGAAGCTGTGAAGCATGACTGTGGCTGCCTGAACCAGATGGTGCTGGCGAATTTTTTAGAAATGAATTACATTGCGCGCACCATATTCACTTATCTCGTTAATAACACGGGTAGGGAGAGGGAGGTACGAAAAGCTATTTAAAAACCATCCTCAATATGTTCACGTTAATTGGTTTTATGCACTTGTATATGTGAAAAGTTGTTATGCGTTTCCACTGCGGCTCAAGTCCTTGTATTGAATCATACCGAACATGTTAATTTCAAGCTATTTTAATCCTAATGTATAATGATATTTGAATGAATTGTAACTGCGAATGGATATACATAAGAAAGGAAAGGACACCGAATGTTTGCCAATAAGAGTGTTATTTAAGTTAACAATTTTTTTCTTATCTTATAACAAATTATTTTCAAATGTGTTCCATCTGGTTCCAAAAGGAAATACATGTTTTTATATATTTAGATTCCTGTATAGTCAAAATATAAAAAATAACTGCAATGGTTTAAACTTGAATCAACGAAATTTCAGAGAGAAATGTGTCAGAAATGGGCCCAAAAATGGAAACAAAACACATTTTTTCACAAATTCTTTTCAGATCAGATTGCGATATGGGAAACGGAGAAAAAGAAAGTTCACAAAAAACGCCCAATGGAAGGCTAAAAAAATTACTTTAAGCAACAAAACGCCCAACAACGTCGGCAAAAATTTGTAAAGGCGCTTTTTATGAATAATAATTTTATTAGATTGGCGCTGATGTGAGAGGAGCGTGAAAGCTCCCTCCATCTGATGTTTGAATCTTGTCGGCCTGGGTCCTAATTAGACGGTAACTAATGGGGGAGCACAGATCTCAAAGAACTGAGGGTGTAACCAGCGCTGGACAGACTGATAATAATTATAGAGTCCATCTGGGTGTTAACTAATTCTCTTTGGTTGCTAACCTTGTTAAAATAGTTTTGATCCAGACTAGAGTTGTGAAAGTCACAGAAAGTGAAAATTAAGGACATAGTTATTTTTTTGTTGTAGGGCGAGTTTTTCATAATGGTTACACAATGTGCCGGGGATACGTTCTTTTTCGACATCGAAACAATATTAAAGAGCTTGTGAAAATTACTGAGTAAAGAACAGAGAAAAAAGAGGAAGAGGGAAAGGTGTGTAGATTAATAGCTTATCATATAAATAAAGACAGAAATATCGCTTGAGAGAAAAAAGACCAGGAATGAAGAATGAATGCATGTTAGAATAAAACGACGAGCAGAAGGGATGAAAATAAAAAGAAAAGAGCCTCTCAAAGACTGCAAAACTGTTTGAAAAGGAAGAAAAAAGAAAATGAATGAGGTCTGAATGCATGTTGAAATAGAAAGATGAGCAGAAGGAACAAAAAGTGAAAAGAGCCTCGCTTAAAAGTACATCAAAGAGACACAACCCGTTTTTTCCAACAAAGGCAAATGATGGTAATATGACAGGACTGGCCATTATCACAATCTATAGCCGCTGTTGGTGAGCCCAGCTCCTGGCAGCCTTCAGTGGGGGATGTTTGCCTTGACGCCAGGCCGTACAATCAACGTCTTCCTCCACAGGCCTGCCTGGCCGGATCCCCTCTGTACTCGCCCAAGTCATACAATCCACACACACTCTCTCTGATTCATCCGGAGTTGGAGAAGAGAGGGAGGAATAGAGAATGAGAGAAAAAGAGGGGGAGAGAGAAACAGACAGACAGACAGACAGACAGAGAGGCAGACAGAAAGAGAAGGTGGGGGGATACAGAGAGATACAAAGAGAGAAAGATAAAGAGAGAGAGAGAGAGAGAACATAGAATTGACAAATACAGACGGAGAGAGAAGAGAGACAAACATCCAGACAGAATATACCGATATAGCAGGAGTAAATAAAGGGATTGAGAGAGAGAGCGAGACAGAGATAGAGAGAGAGACAGACAGAGAGACAGAGACTCCTAAGAGGGATAGAGAGGAAGAGATAAAACAACGAAAGAAAGAAAAATAAAGATGAAAGGCGATGGAGCTTGGGAGGCGATAAGTTGTCTGAGGCGAGATGAGCTCTGGCAGATTCTGTTGTTTGCCCTGTCCTGGCAGGACGTCTTTATTAATTTTTGCCGTCACCAGCTGGTGTCTCAGTGGGCGGTGTGGAGTTTTTGTGGACACCCGAGGCGGCCCCGCCGTTAGATTAAATAGGGAGGACACTTTATTGTCACGAACTGCAAATTACACACCACAAACCTACTCACCCAGAGGCACGCGCGACGGCCCTAGTGCATCAAGCTGAAACCCCTTTTTCCTTAAAACGTTTTTGTTTAAGTATTTCCTTTTCATTAGGAATTAACGCCTTAGTAAAATAATTTTTGTGTTAATTTACTTCTCCGCATTGTTTTTTTGGTTAAAATTATTAAAACTTTATGCCTGATAACTTTGTTTTATGTTTGGAAGAAAAGTCTTAAGTGCTCACACCGCTATGCTCATTATTACTAAATGTGTTGTAGTTTTGCAGCTTGAAAAGACCTCATTCATGATACGTGAAGTTTTAATAGCAAAGGGTAAAAAAAATGCGCGTGATGGCAAAAGAATACAATCAAGTTGCCAAAAAACTTTATTCACAACTTCGCTATTATGATCTATCTGGGCCCCCATAGCGTTAGGTTTCAAATTGAGACGATACACGACTGAAAAACACGCTACCATGGCTGCTTGTATGAAAGATATTGTACTATTAGCCATTTGATTATGTGCTAAGTTAGCTAGTACGACCTACTGACACATTCTTCTCACATCTCATATCATTATAAAATTATCTTTCTCTTCAACCTCATGATCATCATGGTTGCCATAACCTCTCTTTCTTTATCTCGCTCTCTCTAATTTCCTCTGTCTCACTGTCTCTTTGTCTTTCTCTCTCTCTCTCTCTCTCTCTCTCTCTCTCTCTCTCTCTCTCTCTCTCTGGGTCTCTCTGTTTCTTTGTCTTTATCTCTGTATATCTTTGTCTTTGTCTCCCTCCCCCCCACTGCTCTCACCCACTGCCCGACATGGATCACCTAAAACTGCTGGCTAGAACAAAAGCCTCTCCATCTAAAGATGAAGTGAGTTGAATTTTGATGAGCAATTCTTTGAAGCACCAACGTTTCTGAACTAGGAGCTCTTGTTGGGTTACTTCAGACTTTGTGTTAAAAGCCGTGCTTCATTCACCCAGTTCTCAGCGACTATGATAGAAACTTCTAGGGCCTTTTGACACATCGGCCTGTTTAATTACTTCGCTGGGTGGTGGCTATTTTCTCATTAACACCGTGATTATGTTGAACTTAAAAAAAGCTTGAGAAAAGCTGAACTAAAATGTTTTCTGAGAACATTTTATGCTTTTTAACATACGGCGAGACCAGAAAAGCTCACCCAGCATCGCCATTGTGGAACCATGAAAGTTTTACTTTTTAGCGATTTATCATAAACCACTTTTGTATATATTTCCTCTTAATCCGAGGCGTGAAATGTGAACTTATCCGCGAAAATGTTAAGTATGTCTATTATCTGAATCGACACTCTCCGAGAATAATAATTATATTTAGCTCACCCAGCATTGCCATTGTAGTACCATGAAAGTTTTACTTTTTAGCGATTTATCATAAACCACTTTTGTATATATTTTGCTTATTTTCTCTAAATCCGAGGCATGAAATGTGATACTCATCCGCGAATATTTTAAGTACACTGAATCGACACTCTCCGAGAATAATAATTATATTTGGGCAAGGCTTTCTAGCTTAATTGGTTTTATTTATCAATTTTACTCCATCTACAGCGACAAGGGTTACCGACTCTGAATAGCTTGTTGTTATTATGAACCATAGAAGTGGCACTTCGCTAAGCGTCTCATTATTGAGCAGGTCTTTTTTTATTGTAGGCATAACAGGGCAATTAATGGTCAATTGTTTTTAAGCATTGGCTACTTTCATAATTATTCAGTAGTATTGCTTTTTTGTGATGTCGTGTGTCATGAGTCTCACAGGAGAGAGAGAGAGAGAGAGAGAGAGAGAGAGAGAGAGAGAGAGAGACAGAGAGAGAGACAGAGACAGAGAGACAGAGAGACAGAGAATCAGAGAGACAGAGAGGGGGAGAGAGACAGACAGAGACGGAGAGAGAGAGACAGTCAGACAGGCAGACACAGAAAGGCAGATAGTAAAAAGAGAGTGACAAAGCTAGATATAGAAATACAGGCATATAGATATATAGATAGTCAGATAGGTAGATTGATTAATATATCAGTGTACGAATTTTCAAAAAGAACACGTATGGCTTTTAATATTTTGAAGTAACACCCCTAAATCATACTATTTGATAAATAATAGTTAAGGTCGATAGCTCAGTAATATTGATCATTTATTGTATTTTTAAGGTGCAGTACTTAGAATCATCTAGTGCTAAATATATACAATAAAAATAGGCGTGTTGAAGACTTTAAAACTACCAAAAAATTGGATCAAGACAATATGATCAGCGCCATAGAAGTAAGATGTGAACCGTACCGGCTTGGTTTAATTTTGGAACTAAGCCAATTTCTACTAAAAAAAAAAAAGAAAAAAAAAAGAAAAAAAAGAAAACGAATGAAAGGAGCATACCAACAAACTAATTGACTCTCATTTTCACTCGTGCAGGAAAAAAAATCGATTTACAAAAGATGCGTTTTTCATCAAGCCCCAAACTAATTGGCTACCATTGAGACGTCATCGAGAACGCTGCTCATCTGATGATATGTCGGCTTTCATCTCGTCTAGCTCTTTTGTCTTTCTATAACAGACTCTCTGTCTACAATTTGTTTTCTGCTGTTGCCAACATTTCTCTCTCTCTCTCTCTCTCTCTCTCTCTCTCTCTCTCTCTCTCTCTCTCTCTCTCTCTCTCTCTCTCTCTCTCTCTCTCTCTCTCTCTCTCTCTCTCTTTCACCCTGTCAGTCAGTCTGTCTGATTGCAGTCTGTATATCTTCTCGCACCCACTTTTTATCTTTAAGACTCACTCATGCCCTACTTACTTGTTGTTCTATTATAAAATATTTATCTCTGATTCGTCCGCACTAGCCCTACAATCTATATTTTATACCAGTCTTTCCATAATTTTTTTTCGACTTTTTCAATATTTTTATCTGGTTCTCGCTTTTTTTTTGTCTCATGCGTATAGCTTAAAATATCCAATATATGTCAGGTATCCACGCAAACTTTTACCGTGAAATGATATACATGAACTCCTATTCACTCGATTTTTCATCTACACCCTCGTCTGTATGACAATGTACTAAAATAAATAATTATGCTCCACCTTCGATATAATTCAATAAAGAAACAATCCACATGTGTGGTTTAACTGGTTCGTGACAATAATTATTGATGCTACACGCTACAGTTGAAGCAGGGGATGTGATTGTTTGTATTTTTTCCTCTTCGATGATAAAACCTTCAAGTCTCGTGTTGATCACGTTGAGTACAGATGGATAAACACAAGGGAAATCTTGATTTCGTAGACCTATCCATTAAATGCCATAAAGGGAGGAGGTCTGCAGGGCTAAGGGTTAGGTCTGATTCTGTATATACTCAGCTCTGGGTTAGAACAACACCGCTCGATGAAATGAAAATAACCAAAATGCTCTTAGGGATCTTGTGAGAGTTTTAGGAAACGAAGCGTTGTCTAAAGATCCACGTTCAAGCCGGAAACTTTTAAATTTCTCGTTGGAATATACGTATTGATGCTAATGCGGTGGATCTGGTGAAACATGCTTTTTCTTTTGGATTACCTGTTTTGATCTTTGCTTAGCAAATTAACACCAGTTATTAGAATGAATTAATATTATGTATTGTAGTCCTAAAAGGGTTGAAATAATAATATTTAATAAAAAATAAATAATGATAAAATTGACGCTAGTGCTTGTGGTGCGCTGAGACGCGTTAACCGGAAATTATTTTAGTGGAAATTTAAAAAATAATGTTTTTCTTCTTTTTTTTTTATAATATCGGAAAAGATGTAGGCCTACCTTAATGAAAGTTGCACACGAGCACCATGCCACGTTCGAGTTACACACACAAACTCGCTGCTGAAAATTAATAATCTAGAATTTCCCAGCAGACCATTAATAAGGTGACTCTCTCATGAACTGTTTGGGATAATCTTTACATTTAAGAGCGGAATGGCTTTACTTAATATACTGGTCGATATTCATAGCGTTAGCTCAATCCACATAATTATTAGAACACATAACAGTTGAATGGGGAAAAAATAAATTAGTTTACTTTCTTTAAACGCTGATTTGTATCGCGCTCTAAAGCTTTTCACTCTAAAACACTTAGAAAAAAGAAACTGTATTAACCGTGGTCCGAAAGGGTCAAGACTGAACCCCCACTAGATGAGAGTGCTGTGTTTTCGGCGCACCATCTGTTGGCGCGCACCCCGAGACAGTCAATTATTGTAACAGATGGTAGATCTGCCGTTAAGCCACCAGGCTCGTAGGTTAATGAAAAAGATGAACTCGCTGACAGTATTGAAGATGAGGGCAAACTATTCTTCATCGTACTTTTTAAGTAGCAAAAATTCCCACGAAAGTTAGAGTGCAATTAAGTTTAGCAATTTTCCACTGTTTTTGTTTTGCGCTAGTTAACTTCATGACAGCGCCCAATTAAATTTCGGGCAAGGCGGCTGCTTTGTTTACTTTATTTCACTCATCACATAAGGGGTTTATAATTAACCCTGAAGAACGAAAACAGCCTTGATGACCTTAGACTGAATGTGGTTTATATAATTTCGTAAAAGAATGTTTCACCTTCCTGCGCTATCAGATAAAACTATCCTCTGCTCACTTTTGTGTATGTTTATATATTTTTTAAATTAATTAAAATCGTATATAACATCCTGTCCGTCGGCATAAATATATTTTCCTGGGGGTAGTGTTGTCGTCTCTGGTGTTACTGTACTCTGCGTAAACCTAACCTTTCGTTGCGTGCTCAGACAAGCTAGTGAAAGTATAATTAAGTTACACCCATGAGAATCTTAACATTATCATATTTTACAAGACATAAACCAGACGCTAGGGAAAATCTGCTTTTCATTACTGAGCAGAATAATAGCAAGAGTGCACTGTTTATGATCCCCTGATTGCAAGACCTGTGTAAGTGTTGCAGACAAAGATAAACATACCTAGCATTATTGAAACGTTTAGGCCATGACACCATGTGAAAGGCTTGTTTAGGTTTTCATTAATGGTGAAGTTTTCCAGGCCTAAAGAAATGAGAGAAAGAGCGAGAAAGCCAGAGGGATATATAGAGAGAAACAGAGAGAGAGAGAGAGAGAGAGAGAGAGAGAGAGAGAGAGAGAGAGCGGTTGGTTTATTGAAAAGCTTTATAAACCGAACCCACCGAAAGGTAGAAATAAAAAATATGTAGACAGAGGGAATGCTCCGCAAATACCAGACAAATCGAAACATCTATTTGTATTAGCACTCACTGTATAGTTTGATCTTCGGCTTTTATTCTATCGAACGATACAATTTTAAAAGAGTATCAAGATTATAGAATATTTTACTTACATTTATCTCTACTCTCTCTCTCTCTCTCTCTCTCTCTCTCTCTCTCTCTCTCTCTCTCTCTCACACACACACATGCACCTTATATTTATTTCCCCTTACATCTCTTTTTTTCTTTCTTTCTCTCTTTGGATCTTCCCCTCTCTATTTTCTCTGTTCCCGTCGTATTAATTGCGATGCCCATGATGGGCTGTCGACTAGTGTGAGACGGTAGCTTTAAACACTAGCTGACGTTTTCTCCCCCGCCGACTAATGTTTTAACATAAGCTGTCGCGTCGTGTTACTCTCGCTTCGACCTTTCTTACAGGACGCGCCTTCGACCTGATTACGTCTCGCTGTTTACGCTCTCCGCGACTTCACGGATTTCCAAATTCCCTTGTGAAAGTTGCAGGATTGCCAGTGAGGATTTTTAAAAAACACTAGATTGCAGGCCAAAATCACTATTTTGGCTAGAAAGATCACTAGACTTATTACAATAACATGTCCGTTTTGTATATAAAAAAAAAAAAAAAAAAAAAAAAAAACAATCCATAAAACCTCGAGGCCAATTTTATTTAATTTGTCTTTAAAAAGGTTTAAAATTGAAAACCAGACATCTTAGGGGTACACAGAAAAAAAAGGGGGGGAAGGGGGTTAAAATAAACTGTGGAAGCCGCACCTATGACTTTATCACCTTTATCCGTCAACTCGTTCTGTTGCCGCCTAATCTGACTTTCTATCTGTTGTTATCACACGCTTGACAATGTGACCTTGCAATACAGCTTCAGAGGTCTTGTGATGTACTACCGACTTATCAGTTTCAGTTTCGTTTATTCAATATTGTTGGCTACATGAGTAGCATTTTGAATGCTACAGCATGTAGAGCATGTTTTAGTAATAGAGCGGATAACGACTGAAAGAGATGTTTTGAAAAATTATTTAAAAATCTTTTTGAAAAATTCATTACATGTAGGCTATTTGTTCAAAATCAGTCACTTGGTCATTAGATTTAACACACACAAAAGAAACACTAGATCTAGAACTAGTGAAAAATCAGCGCTGGCAACCCTGGAGTGTTGACTCGCTAAGAGCCCAAAACTTTATTAAGAGAATTTTTTAAAAAGCACCTTGTTGAAAGGCGATGAGGAATGAATAGAGCTCCCCAAAGTGTTCATACACGGCGACGGGTCCCAATACTTATAAGCATTTGACAGTTTATTGCTGCCACATGTGAAACAGAGCGAAGATGCCATGCATTGTCGCTCAGTTCGTCACATTATACTGACACACACCCAACCAGTGGGAGACGAATAATTTGTCTGGACGTAGGATCGAACCGCTTTTTTATCTGTTTATTTCCCGTCGTATTAATTGCGATGCCCATGATGGGCTGTCGACTAGTGTGAGACGGTAGCTTTAAACACTAGCTGACGTTCTCTCCCCCGCCGACTAATGTTTTAACATAAGCTGTCGCGTCGTGTTACTCTCGCTTCGACCTTTCTTACAGGACGCGCCCATCGACCTGATTACGTCTCGCTGTTTACGCTCTCCGCGACTTCACGGATTTCCAAATTCCCTTGTGAAAGTTGCAGGATTGCCAGTGAGGGTTTTTCAAAAACACTAGATTGCAGGCCAAAATCACTATTTGGGCTAAATAGATCACTATACTTATTACAATAACATTTCCGTTTTGTTTATAAAAAAAAAACAACAACAAAAAAACAATCCATAAAACCTCGAAACCAATTTTATTTAATTTGTCTCTAAAAAGGTTGAAAATTGAAAACCAAGCCTGAAGCAGACATCTTAGGGGTACATAGAAAAAGAAAAAAATAAGGGAGGGGGGAGGGGGGGGTAAAATAAACTGTGGAAGTCGCACCTATGACCTATGCACCTTTATCCGTCAACTCGTTCTGTTGCCGTCTTATCTGAATTTCTATCCCTTGTTATCACACGCTTGACAATGTGTCCTTGCAATACAGCTTCAGGGGTCTTGTGATCTTATACCGACTTTTCAGTTTTCAGTTTCGTTTATTGTTGCCTACATTTGCAACATTTTGAATGATACAACATGTAAGCCTATAGTATGTTTCAGTAATAGAGCGTATGACGATTGAACGATATGTTTAGAAAAATTAATTAAAAATCTTTTTGAAAAATTCATTACATTAAGGCTATTTGTTCAAAATCAGTCACTTGGTCATTAGATTTAACACACACAAAAGAAACACTAGATCGATCTAGAACTAGTGAAAAATCAGCGCTGGCAACCCTGGAGTGTTGACTCGCTAAGAGCCCAACTCTTTATTGATAGAATTTTTACAAAATTCACCTTGTTGGAAGGGGATGAGGAATGAATAGAGCTTCACAAAGGGTTCATACACGGCGACGGGTCCCAATACTCTATACATTTGACACTTTTTCTTGCTGCCACATGCTAGGCAGAGCGGGGATGCCAGAAATTGTGGCTCAGTTCGTCACATTATACTGACACTCAGCCAACCAGTGGGAGACGAAATTCGACAAATAATTTGCCTGGGCGTGGGATCGAACCGTTTTTATATCAATATACACATTGTTAATAAAGACACACTTCTTAGCTAGATATTTTTTAATCTACTTTGTTACCTAGCGCGTCCCTCATCTTATAAGAAAGATGAATTTCATTTTCGTACTTATCATAATATTCATAATTTATAAATGTGATAGCACGTTAACACATACACAGTACACAATTCCTCTAATCTCTATTGCATTCGTTGCCTATCAGTCTAGAGCAAAAGCTATGACTTGTCATTTTGGCACGCCAGCAACTTGATTTATCAGCAAAGCATTTCGTGAATTCACGCTTGGTAATAAAACATGTTTTCTGGACTGGAGAGAGATTGCTTTCAGCACCGCGTCATCTTCTTCCAGTTGCGCCACACTCATCATGCAAAACCCAACGGTTGTCTCAATAAATTATGCTCCAAGCCACATCACAGTACAATGGGAGCCAAAATCAACCAGACAGCAGAGCTATACGTGTGAAATTAATAGTCTGTCCTCAAACATCTCGAAGGATTTTCCTTACCCTTATCTCGCCGACCTCATAGCCAACGACAATATGGATTGCATAAACCATGCACCATTGTATGTTTTGAATTGTTAGGGGCGAACCCACCCAAAATTATCAAACTTTCACATACATATACGGGTTTTCTTATTTATGTTATTATTATTCAGCGCGGAAGATCTTGGTTTTAAGAATGTGGAATGTTTTATGCGACAATAAATGCAAGCCTCGGGTACATTAAATGCCAAATGTATCTCAACCTGTATTTTTCCAACACGAGGCTGAAAGGGATATTGGTTAACATCGTGCACAGGGAAAAACAGCATTCCCAAATAAAAAGACAACAATATCAATTTCTTGCGGGCCGAATGTGATTCACAGGCTATTAATTCTGCCGGTTACAATTTTGTTTGTATTTTTGTAAACAATTACATATTTTTTGGGCACCTAATCTCATCGGGTTTTACTTTTCTGTCTCAGAATTCTTTAGAATCTAGAATGCTTTAACTGGCTAAAAACAACACAAAATTTAATGTGGAGATAATGTAAAGTAAACAAAGTCCTTGTTCCCTATTAAGCCGGTGTCATATTTTCATAGTGCAGTTTCTACACCGTGACTCCACTGTGCAGTGTTGCTTTGTGTGAGGTCTGATTATTGTGATAGGAGGCGTCGCAACAAACTGTTGAAAGTGACAGACAAGTGATAAATGGCTACAACGATAAAAAAACACAATGCAATTTAAATACATGTAATACAAACAAAGTTTATCTACTTGCTGTTCGTTATATTGAGAAATGCATTGACGGAAATAGCAAACCTGGGATATAAAGAAACTGGTGTGGGTGTGAAGAGACGCTGCGATGAAAGATTACCGAGTTCAGGGGAGCAATGCCACGTTCTATCTTTGTAAACCATGATTTTGGACGATCGCCATCCACTTGTGAGATAAACTCTAAACTTGTCCTCGTTTTTCATGTGTGTCAGCGGTAGGAGTTCAGGTTGGGGGAGGAAATAGGAAACTGGAAGGAGTTGAGTCTAATCGTGTTGGTTTCTTAACGTCCTAAGTCAGCATTATATCGACCATATTGTGGACGGGCACCAAGAGTACCGTCTAACAATTATAAATGCCACCCGTGAGGCAGGGCGGGGAGACATGGAATCCTATCTGAGCCGGTTCCCCTATGCTGACACCGACCCAACCATTAGAGACGAAATCGGACAAACACATTTTTAACTGATCTTTGGTTTCGAACCAGGAACCCGGCACCTCCCGATTCGGAGATCAACGCTCTACCACTTAAGCCAGTTCGTCCCATTAGGAAATGTATAGGAAAGGGTATAAGGAAGGACTCTCCGAGTTTCATCAAGTTGTCCGCCCAGTTACATTTTGGAGAGAATATTGCTCACTAAAATAAATTATTCGACAAGTTCAAACCTAAAAATCTCTTTAACGGTTCGAATATTCTTCTACTTGGTCTTCATGTGGGTTTGTTTGGGCCATTCATTTTTATATCGTCGAACAAGTTTACATTTCATAACTAACATTAAGACGTATGTTTTATCTCATCCGTATCTTTCTGAAGTCATCGTTGGACCATCTGACTTTGATACCTTGTGTCTGGCCTCTGACATTCCATTGTGGGCTTGTGTTTTTCTTCACCTTTCTGTCCATTCCTTTATGTTGAAGCCTGGCGGTTAGAAAAAAACTATAAATATAGCTGTTCTACGTGGTTATTACTTTAAGTATAATGTTTCTTTCTGCATAGACTGCTAAACATCAAGATATCAATGCTCGCACACTAGAATAATACAATAATAAAGAATTACAAAGTTATATAAAGTCCAGATGACATTGACTCGACTATATTAACTGCTACACGTTTTGAAATACTGACTGAGTGAAATAAATCATCATTTGTTTCCATCAACCAATAGTTTATCATTGCAGCAGTAGTGTTTGTTTTGAAGCGCCTATCGCTCCTTATCGTGCTAACATGTTTTTAATCGATTTTTTAGTATTTGATTCAAAATTTTACACATCTTACCTGACTCAATTGTTTACCGGCAATGAACACGTTAGATTTACAACACATTATTAAAGTTTGAGTTAATAATTGTACTGGTGTATTCTTGTTCCATTCGTGGATGTTAGCGGCAGGACGGGTCCAATGTCGAGCTCCTCAATATGTCATATCCATTTCTCTTATCTGGATAATAAAGAATATTGGAGATACTTGATGTACAATAAAAGATAGCCTAATCACATGAGGGGGGGGGGGGGGGGGGGGGGGTTACCGGAATAAGATTCATCGTTTATCAACCCCACTTGGTCTTTCCTGTGAGATTGTGCGCTGATCCTGATAGTTATCTGTGAATACTGCGCGCCGACTTTGCTTATCTCGCAACATCCGTTATTGTCATCTGCCAGGTTTCTATGACCTTCTACGGAAACAGTTGGAAAAGCCCATTCTTCTATGATAAAAGCTGATGTGTTGGTTTGAAAGTCCGCAACACACGAAGACACTTCTCAATTATCAACGAAAATCCTAAAGAAAAAAAATTTGTATAGAGTTGATAAGATTAAAGATTTAAATGTGACTCATCGGTCCCAACGCATTACTTTCCTTAAAAGTTCATAACTTTGACTGCTTATTGGTGTTTGCTCTAATTCGCAGGTTTCTTCAGCGTGGAGTACTTTTCCTTCGTCTGTGTCATGTCACAATTTCCGTGACAATCCTCTCTGATTTTTTCATATTAATTACGTTTAAACAAACCAAGCTATACTATACGAACTCAAAATATGTATCTCCGCAATTATAAACAGAAAAAACAAAATGCAATGAGATTCAATTCTCAGTGCCTCAACTCGTTCATTGTTTTTCAGAAGTAGACACACTTTGAGTGCATTGCTCTCCAACGTTGATGCATGATATCCAAACCGAGTGTGGCCTGCACGATGTTTATACAGGGCCTGTCAGAGAATGATAATAGAAATCCCGGGATATCCCTAGTTAACCAAAACAAATGAAATGTTTTCATTCTTCTCAGCGGAAATAGTTTTTACAAAGTAAAAAAACAACTCGATAAGATCCTGCCTTTCTTCTAATGCGTATTACACAAACATCTCAACACGCTTATCTCCATTTCCGCCCGCGGCGTCTTCCCCTTCTCGGCTTCCTCTTTTTTATTTTAGTTAAAATTTTACAAAACAAAAAGCAACATGAAATCTCTCAACGCAGGGCAACAATGTTTGATTAACTATTTAGTTTCATGTTTTCCTATCGTTTCTCGCTGGTTTAGATACAATATACAACAATGCCAAGGACGATTATTTTGCTGCCTGCATATCTCTAGAAAAAATATTTGTTTTATTATTTTCCTCCGACAAAAGCGATAGATCAGCGCAATCATGAAAAAAAAACATGCGGGATTGGCATCACAGAGTGGGGAAAACATGTTTCCAAAGGCCAAAAACAAACAAACATAAAACAGAGACAATAATAGACGAACTGCTGTGGATTGTTTGCTTTCTGATATGAAATGATTTTATTCCAATGTTAAAAATCTGAATGTTACCCGCGGCAACAGTAACAAAGGTAACCAAACAATCATCAACCTTAATTCAAACGCAAACATGTTCCGTAACGGAAGATTTTCTTGGCAAAAAACATGCGTAAATAAACGGTAAAGGAACTCCGGATGAAGGTAAACAGAGCCAAGCGCTAAAAGTAAAAAGCAAATACTAGACAGATAAAAATAGAGGCTTTACACAGCACTGAGAGATAGAGCACGATGGAGACGGAGTAACAACTACTAAAAAGAAGAGCCCTACCTGAGATAATGGCTTTTAAAAGCTTAAGGAGATCATTCAAAGCTTAGCTGGCCTTTAGATCTTGGATTTAATAAGCCTGGTTTTCTATGAAGTGTTTCATCCCGATTCGAGGGCTGTTTCTGGATTTTATTCATTTTATATTGCTCTATGTTTTGTATTCGTCCATTACTACCTTTTACCTTGTCGGATATAAAACAAAACAAGTTATATTTTTCTGCCCACACTGCTCGCTGTCTCTCTCTATCTCTCTCTTTGTCTCTATCATGTCTCTCCCTGTCCCTCTGTGTATCTCTCTTCTCTCTGCACCCCCCTCCCCTTTCTCTCTCTCTGAAAACCTTGTTTTTCCATTTGCCTCCACATACATTTCTGCACGTCTATCTACCACTATTATAAAGCCTGCGTCTCACTTTCCTCTCTCCTCAATCTGTTTCTCCCTCCTCTTCTAAGTTCTTACCATTCAAAATCCATCGAATTTTAAGATAAGTATTGCCGTCAAATAATTATGACCTGTCAAAAGTGTTCTAGTTATTTAAAAAGAAAAACATAAATTCAGTTTCATTAATACTCAACTCTGCCATGGCTGTGGGAACAAATAAATATAGCACTGCTGCTAACATTATACGTTAGGGAACCAACTTAACTCGACTCATGGCTGTAGCCAGTAGGGAGGCATCATAAAGTACTGATGCTGGAGTGAGTACTTCGTACTTCCCCTGTTATTTGCCCCCTAGGCACTCACAATGAGAAGTGTATATTCTCTAGAGTAGATATCAATGTCACGCCATTACCACCTTTCAGCTTCACGTGCTAGATCTATGTATCTCAGAAGTCGCCAATAACTCAGTGAACTCCCTGTGTTCAAGGGGGGGGGGGGTGGTCCAGGGTAGAACATCGGCTTCCGACGCAAAAGGTCCCGAGTTCGAATCCTGGCGGTTGCGTGCCCTACTGGTTGGGTCGGTGTCAGTATAATATGATCGGCCGAGACAAGAGTCATGGTATCCCCGCCCTGTCTTGGGGCCCGTCCACAATACAGCCTATATAGTGTTGATGTTGGACGTTAAAACCAACTCAACTCAACCTTGTGTTCAGCATCAGTCCTACTGACACATGGCAGTCCTCCTCCCCTGCTTGCACCGATGATGACAGGTGAACTGCCAGCGGCGATAATGCGCGCTTGTCTTAGCAGGTGCGGTTTTTTTTCAGGATGCGAGTATTTGTATCAATCTGGAAATACTTGAGCATCACCTGGTGTATGTCACTCGCTGATCTCTTAATTCGGAAGTCTGACAGGATCCTTTATACCCGTCCCTTAGCAGATTTCCCCCAGGCGCTTGGAATTTCTCTTAATCCATAGTATCTTATTTTGTGCCATTGATACTTCAAGAGAAAGTTGAGTCTATACTGAAATAGTCATATGTTGTGAATGCAGGTGACACATTCCTAGGTACAAAGTGCTTTCCAGATAATTCTTACTTATCAGTTACCAGGCTGTCTCGCAACCTATTTTATTATTTGCATTGTTTATATCTAAGGTTCCCATCTACGTGTTGGACGATATAACTACACATTTCTCTGCTGGCGAGAGATTTAAAAATAAAAACAAAACAAAAACAACAGCAACGCGTAAATGTCATTTTTTTTAGATTGTCAACATTTACTCCCTATAAATAATGAGTCACTATTAAAAAAATAACACGATGAGTTAGATCTACTGTGTGTATATGTCTCTTGATACAACAAACAGCTAGTTGCAATAATATAAACGTTATGGCTGTGTCACCCTGTCTTTTGTAAATACATCATTTATTAGAATCAAGAAAACTTTCTGTAATGTTTTGTTATAGAACTTTTTATGACCACAATTATTTTATATTGGTTGCAAATGCGTCGCAATGTATTAGTATGGATAAACTGTTTCTAAAAAATGCACAATTAGATTTGCCAAATCTACGGAAATTGTCATAATTATTTTCTATACCGATTGAAGAACCAACCAACATCACTGACTCCGGCAACTGACACTTCGTCTTATTTATCTCGATACATTCATTTCATGACCAAACCTATGACATTCTTATATCCACTCAAGGATAAAACGCATAATGATAAATTAACAATTCCTGTGGTATGAAAGAGTCGTCGGATCTTCTACTTAATCTGACCAGTGAAGTGCAATTGCTGGGAAGGGATAGGCCGGTGCACCCAAGTCTGATTTTTTTTCCTACCAGTTGTTGGCTTGTCACATTCTTGGCCTTGTTTGACCCGTGGTCATCCGGTCCATCCATGTTTGGACAGGTCTTGTCCTGCGGTGGCCGCGGGTCTGACGGACAGGCGCTCTCAATGTGTTTCTGTCTGACTTCCTCATTGAGGGTTTGGGGGTCTGTGGTAGGAAGGAGGGGTGTAGGAAATATCACAAAGGCACAACTCTATAATAAATTGCTCAACCGAGCGGTTGACCTGGTAAAATATATTTCATAATATGTTGAAAATTACACCTTTATAACATGGGGTAAAATTTCGAGTTTATTAAATTAATGATTGCGGTGGCCGCGGGTCTGACGGACAGGCGCTCTCAATGTGTTTCTGTCTGACTTCCTCATTGAGGGTTTGGGGGTCTGTGGTAGGAAGGAGGGGGTGTAGGAAATATCACAAAGGCACAACTCTATAATAAATTGCTCAACTGAACGGTTGTTCTGGGAAAATATATTTCATAATATGTTGAAAACTACACCTTTATAACATGGGGTAAATTTTCAAGTTTATAAAATTAATGAAAATATTTTTTATTGGCAAACACCTATTTGAAATGTCAAGTAAAAACTACCCAATAATTGTCAATGAGTATAAAATTTGGCTTTTTTAAAAAGATGCAAAATATAACTAAAATATAATAAACTTTTTTTCTTACTTGTAATGGTATTTCAGAACAATAACACCTTTGACCCAAATACGAACAGGAATAATCGGTTTTATAACTATGCAATGTGTTTTGCCAGACAACCAAATTGTTTACCGGGATCCGATTTTGAGGCGGGGAAAATTACTTAAGGCTGGCATGTTTATTGCATGATTTATGACTCATCGCTAAATTTTGTTATCTTATTTTCGGTTTCAGATATTGACCTCAAGTTGTTCCAAGACAGCAAGTCCTACCCAATCTACTATCGTTATTTGACAGTCGACGAACAGTCTGGGTTTCTCTTCGTTGGAGCTATGTAAGTTGGCCAAGAATCACAAATTTTTAGAAATAATTTAAATATCCGAGTCTCTCTCTCTCTCTTTATCTATCTATCTATCTATCTGTCCATCTATCTATCTATCTATCTATCTATCTATCTATCTATCTATCTATCTTTCTATCTATCTATCTATCTATCTATCTATCTATCTATCTATCTATCTATCTATCTATCTATCTATCTATCCCCTTTTCTCTCTCCCTTCTTCTCTCTCTGTATGTCAATCTCTTTTCTTCTTGCTGTGTATTTTGAATTCCTCCACACCTTCTCTCGTTCACTATCTTTACCTCTCGTTTTCTCACGCCACTCCTCGTTATCTCATAGTCAATTCATCTTCCTTTTTCATTGTTTCTTTTTTTTCCTCCCCTATACATTTCCTCCTTTTTGTCCAAATTACATTTTCGTAGCTGCAAATTAAATTTCACCTTTTTAACTTGAAACAGCTGTATTGATGGATACCTCTTTTTTTTCTATTTTACCCTCCTCGTTCCTTCGTTCCTAATGGTCCAAAAAGCTTAGAATAATAATTAGCATGAATCGATGACAACCCCCCCCCCCCCCCCATATTTTCCTCCGCCCACAAACATACACACACACACAAAAAAAATGATGTGAATAACGGAGCTATGTAAAAGCACCAAGTGAAAACACGTCCTCCAAATCCAGTACCAAACGTTGCTTTAGACACAGGTTCTTTTCTCGGCTTCTTCTTTATAGTGTGTGTGAACCCGCATGCCGCTTTTGTCTTTTTTTAACAAACTTGCATTAAGGGGAAATCCGTTGAAACCCCTTCGGTTACACCACGCTGAAAACTGAGGACGGCAAGAAAATTTGTATCGAATAGCCACAGCCCAGGCACTTCTTAAACTTAGAGCTGTGTCTCAAACACACACACACACACACACACACACATACATACATACACATACACACATACACAAACTCACTCACACAAAGAAATCTATAATGTGGAAAAGGAGAACACACACAAGTTCACGCGTGTGTGTTTTCGTATGTGCGCTTGGGATAGTTGAAATGCCTTAATGTAATCTTCAAGGTGCGAACATTAACAGCATTTCTGTTTGCAGGTTTACGAATAATTTTTTTTTATCCCTCAAATAAAAAGAGCATTATTTCCTCAAGTTTGATAGGCTTTCTGGAACTTAGTTTAAAGCCAAAGAAATCGGATGCTTTTCTATTCATAAGGCCGGTGGCAAATTGAAATCTTTTGTGATTTTTCTCAAAACTCGACATAAAAAAGAGGAAAGGGTCTTGTAGGCAGCCACTTGTTCAACTTGTTTGCAAGAATGCAAGGACCAGTCAATACTAGAAGGATTTCGATGAATAGGTTAGGCTGAAGGGATGAATGCATGGGTCTGAGACTTGCTGACAACTCAATAAATTGATGGATTGGTGGATAAATGAGTGTTAAGTATTTGCTGTTTTGTAGACTGTGGGAATGGATAATTGAGTGGATGGATGGGTGGATGGATAGATAGATACGAAGATGAATTAATGAATATAATAATAAAGATTGTGACAATGGTCCGATGAGTGGATGTTTGAAAGATGGGTGGGTGAACGGATGGACAAGTGTATGTGAGAACTTATAGCTGAGTGAATAGATCAAGATGAAATATCGACTTTAGTTTAGAAGAATGTGAACACCTACTTATTAAGAGTGCTTGGTTGGGAGTATATGTAGGTGTTATGATTAAGATTTGATTGTATGTTTTGATTAACTTCTTAAGGAGAGTTTTTATCTAAGACAATAGTCTAAAATGCATATCTTTGTATGGGTAAACTCAGAAAAGATAAAGATTGAAAAAGAAGAAAACAAAACGAAAGGCTTTTAGTAAAAACTTAAACTTATCTTGGTTTATGTTTTGTTTCGCTTTGTCGTTGAATAGCGTTGGATGGTATCGTGGGAAAGTACATGTTAGCTGTGAAGTGTATTCAATATACTCGAACAATATCTTTTTTTCTTTATAATTATTGCTATAATCTTTACTCAGCAGCAATTGTTCGACAAAACGGTATTCGTGTTCTCGGTTGTAACTGGAACCTCCAGTAAATCTTATGAATGGCGCATACTGAGTCATTTAGTTGTAGAAGTCGCTATTACAATACCAGCTTAACCGCCCAACTGAAAATAATTACTGTCGCTACCTGTTGTTACTACA
The DNA here is from genome assembly GCA_003991915.1 of Elysia chlorotica. Classification (NCBI taxonomy): domain Eukaryota; kingdom Metazoa; phylum Mollusca; class Gastropoda; family Plakobranchidae; genus Elysia; species Elysia chlorotica. Next base: position 189,103 of record RQTK01000365.1, on the reverse strand, counting down.
GCTTGTTAATGATGGTGGAGCAACTTCTATCCATTGTGTAGGGCCCTAACATTATTGAGGTCAAACCTCCCACTTTCTATGTTGTTTTTTTTTTTATTTTTACTCACCCCACTTTAACAGTGGTATACTATTAGGCAGTTACAGAACGTTGTTGGAAAACAAACCGTGAGAGGTTACAGGAGGTCAGCCCGCGTTCACGGTGAACGTCGGTTAGAATACCGTTGATAAAGACGCTGAGACGCCTACTGAAGGAGCGTAGTACATGTACAAAGGAGAGAGCGCAAAAGTTGATGACGCTAAAAGTCGAAGCGACATGACAGACTGACATCGCGGGACTGACGATGCAAAGAGGCGGTGGTGGCCCCTGTCAGTCCGACACGACTGTGAGGGTTGCCTGTCACCAGGGAACCGATGGCATCGTCTTTGTGACGAGTCCCGGCAGGCTGGGAGGAATCTAGACGTGCTTCAATTAAGGCCCAGACTAGAATTAACAATCCAACAATTCTGAGTCATCAACAGTTACTAAGGCAGCGGCGCCTGAACAATGAACGTGATGTAAACGTATTATGTGTATTAATCAAACAAGAAACCTGTAACAACGTATACATTGTTTATAAATACTGATCATAGATCGACATGATTGTATCACGACCCTCGGTGTTTACTTTGAGCTTTGATTTAAAATACCACGGTATAGAACTTTTCTGTCTAATTACAAGTTTGGTACGGAACATAATAATTTCTTGAGAATGACATTAAACTCAAGGTAGCAACGGGAAGTACACAATACAAAAACATACAAAGTCCATGCGATCACGATGCTTAAGCGCTTCTTATTTCAACTGTTCAACAATGAGTCAAATGAGTTACCATTGCAGTAGAATCAAGTATGCGTTTTGACAAACCAATGCTTTTCTATCACAGTTTAAATTTATCGATACCTATGACAAAGCCCAAAGTTGGCTTAACAGATCATTGAACAAATAGGAAAAAACGTTCTTTTAATCTGCATTAAATCCTACAAGAACCGTATTCTTTTTAAACTTTTTTCCGAAAGATTTACTGTACTGCTGAGCCTTGTCTGTTTAGAGGTGCCGGTGTTTACCTTGGAACACGGCGTGATCTGACGATGAATGTGCTAGACTACAGTGTTCAGCCTCGTTCAAGCACCTCCACTAGACTCAGACTAAACAGTTAAAAAATAGATGGCTTGTGGGATTGAACTCTATGTTAACTTGAGTGTCAGAGGAGCCATTGGCCATAAACTTTTTTTATGAGTCGTATACATTTGACATCAATAAAAACGTCATTTACCTTTCGAAAATGAGATATCATGTATCATTATAGTGCTACATAAACTGATGACACAACATTTATTAGTTGTTTAATTTCATCACTTTTGTCGAGATCTACTGTCGGTAAAGAATAAAAAAGACATGAAAGAAAGAAAGTGAGAGAGAGAGAGAGAGAGAGAGAGAGAGAGAGAGAGAGAGGGGGTGGGGAAGGGGGGGGGGGAATTGACAGACAAACAGACAGACATGCAGACCGGCGAACAGACAGTTGACAGAGACAGTAAACATATATTCAATATATTCAAGCAGGCAGGCACACCAACAGAGGAACGACAGGTAAAATACGTTCAGTGTTTTCAAGTTGGATGCTTGATCCAACTGTGGTTTTTAAAACGACATACATCTACCTTAGTATGAATATGGTTTAAGAAAACTTTGTATTTTCCATAACAAAGTCAGCACGATTTCTCACCCTTTTCTAAGATCAGATGTTTCCCCATAGGTTGTTATTTTTCCCCTTGAAAAGGAACCGCTCAAGTTCGGAGCTATCGTGTTCTTCAGCAACCTTGTCAAAGTCGCTTCCAAACACTTCGCTTTTCTCAAGGTGCTACGGCTAGTCTTATGAACATGTTTTGGTTCGTATCGGGTGTCTTTCAGAGTGCGACTCAACATTTTATAGTTATTCTTTGGTATCGTCCATGGATGTATCGTCTTTTTTCATTGTATTTAGGATTTTTCGGTATTTTCAAGATATACTAGGGTGAATTAATATTTAAGGGTGGAGATGAGGAGGAAAGCACAGTTGTAGAGGAATACTGGTTTAGTTCGTAAGGTAGAAAGTGAGACATAAACATAATAAGAGAGAGAGAGAGAGAGAGAGAGAGAGAGAGAGAGAGAGAGAGAGAGAGAGAGAGAGAGAGAGAGAGAGAGAGAGAGAGATTTTAAAACAATCCCTACCCCACCCGTTTCCTTAGATTTAATTATCTTTCAAAATTCAATACCATTAAAATTTGCTCTTCACACAAAGAACAGATACTAACGCTCAGCCCCGCATCTCTCATTTTTTTTCCCTTAACGGATACTTTCAATCGATGATCAAAAAAGGATTCTTAGTCTTTCCCCCCGCCCATGCTTGATGGACTACCCGAGGAGATAATTGAGCTGAGAAAACACACCCGTGTTGGTAGAAGAAAGAAGAAACCTCTTCCAATGGGCTCCATTTAACTGAAGGACTCGATCTACGATGTCTTGGGGAACCGAAGAATGTCTGTGGATGAGGCTTCAGACCTCTTGCGCTAGAGATTCCGAGTTCGGCCTTCTTACACGATTCTGTCATTAAAGAGGTCAGAAATGGGACACACAATATCGATTTTGATCGTGAAGTCTTTTCTAGTTTCTTTCAACAAGGAGACGGAGACGGAAAAGATGAGTAGGTAGTGGTGATCGGTGGAGGTTGAGGATACTATTACTGGAATGGGGTAATGGTACTGCGGCTATGAAGAATTTTTTCTCTAATGATGAGTTTCTTCTCATCTGCTCTTTAATTTTTTTTTCATCTTTCATAACAGCCAGTCAGTATCAAATTTTAATTTGTTTGATCTGTTGTGAACATTCTTCTCTTGGAAAAAAGACGTTTGAATGTGTAATCATATAGTTTGTTTTGTTTCAATAGCCGCAGACTTATTGGCGCGCGAAGGAATAATAATAATAATAATAATAATAATAATAATAATAATAATAATAATAATAAAAATAGTAATAATAATAATAAATGTAGTTGTAATTATAAAAATAAATTAAAAGAAATGAAAGTGTTGAATGTACTGTTTAAAGATCTTATCTCCCATTCGAGCACAAAAGTCACGTTCCTTTCTCTAGTGCTTTTATGTGTAAATGTTCAGATTTTTAAGACACTACTGTGAGTAAGTTTCGCTAGCAATGTAAAACAACGCATCCGTATTAAAATATTCCTGATTGGAAATATTGAGTAACGCTTTCAACCTGTGAAGTGAACTGTAATTTTGGCGCAGGATCAGGCGTCTCTGTGAGTGTCCCCTGATTTTGTGACTTTTGGTCTATTCATGTGCAAATTTCCGGTTTGCCTAGCCGTACGAAGGTTCAAACTTCCGTTTCATCGCAGACCAATCGCCCGCGGGATATCACACCCATTCACACCGCGGAAATTAATAAGGCTGTAATGCCTGGAGTCAAGCGGGCAGATATCTGAACGGAAGCCCTTCACCTTGCGGCGTTTTCCTTTATTCATGGAGCCCTGGTGTTTATCGAGAGTAGTGTTGTACCTGGCTCGCACTAAGGATTAAGATGTGGAATTATGTCAGGAGGTCGTTGGTCATAGTTATGTGTTGTTATAGCCAAATAAAGACCTTTCGTAAGGTGGCGGTGGGTAAAGGAAGGCGCGCTTGGGATCTGACCCGCAAAGGATTATTTGAACAGCTGATGAAAATTTCAATAGTTTAAACTAATATCGAACAGTGAACTGAGAAAACCACAAACAATGTATTGTAAAAAAAAGGAGTAATGAAAAAGAGATGTAAAGAAAAAAGAGAGGAGAAAAACCCCCTGCAAAAAGCCATTAAAGTGTTTCACGCACTGATGCGTCCACGCGCTCTTGAATCTCTCAGAATGCCCACTTTCTAATCACACGGTTGAGAGTGTGATCCAGAACTGCCTGAATGCAGTTTGCGGATGAGAATGGCTTGAATCGCGCTCGTTCGACCGAAAGTGTTTGTGTTCGTTTTCATTGTTTTATTTGGTTTTCATCCTTTCTTTATATTTTTAACTGAGTGCGCGGCCTCAAAAAGTAAGCGCGAGTAGCAATAATACTCATAAGGCGAAGGGTGAACATCAGAGACTGTGAACTCGGAAAAACACGATAATGCTTTCAGGACTTGCAGCTGGCACCGCGGCCGGTGGATATTCTAAACAGGGCCAGAGTGGAAGGCCAGCTTACACGTGCATTTCAAGCACCACAATCCTGCCAAATCTTCTGGTACTCTTGCTTTTCTCTCCCTCTGCCCTTTGAATCAAGTCAATCAATCTGGGTTTTTACTCATCTCTAATCCTCTTTCCGGATATAAATGCACTCTAAATTAAAACGAAAATACCCCGAAAGATTGAATGGAAATAACGTTTTGATTTTTACGTAAACAATTCATACAATATAATAATGAGTTTTCTTTATCTTTTCATTTCGTACCCTTGATAATTGGACCAGAAAAGAAACAAGAATCGCGTCTTTTTACACATTATTTATCCTTGTCTCCGGTAGTTATAGAGGGCTAAGAATAACAAGTGAAAGTTTTTAACAACATGTGCCGAGCTTTCAGCGTATCTCAAACCCCTCGCAATCGATTTTGTTACACTTTTTTAGCGTACTTCTTTCCTTTTTCATAAGTCACATACAAAAAGAGAGGAAGAGAGAAACTGGAAGGCAGAGTCAGGAAGTAATGCACATAAACTACTGCTTTCCGATCAGGTAGATTGAAAATGACTTGAGAGAGGTGTACAGACTAACCACGTACACACGGTCGGGAGCACCGGTAGCTTAATCTGATAGTGCTCCGGATCAAGAGCAGCAGGTCAGAAGTTCGATTCTCAGCTTGTGGGCCCATCTCGGGAAAGGGTTGTTTTGAAAACCTCGGGGCTTAAAAATCCGTCCTATTAAATCCATGTTTGCCTCCGCTTTTTTACAAATATGCACTTGTCCTTAGAAATGTCGACAATACCGTTCTGATCTCCCCCAACCTATAACCTGGGGAAAAAGGCAAATGTGTCTCCAAAAAAATGACTTAAATGAGTGTTAAAGGGGATTTTTTTTTACATCTTTAACAAAAACTTTGCAAAAGAATTTTTTTTCAATTCATTTTTCGTTTTTTAATTATATAAACCATGTAAATCCAATGCTCCACTCTATCCCTACAGGGTCTTGTAAAGATCTCTTAAGGGCCAAAAGTTGGCCAACTGTCACGTGTGCAAATAAGTCTTTAGAGAGCCAATGTACCGAATGTCTGAAGCACTAAAGCGGCCAACACTTTTTGTCATCGTTAAGTTCAACTTTATTTGCTCTTGGTCCTGCTGTTGGCCACCTGAGAAATAAGTGTTAAGAGTTTAGCAATCCAAGTAAAAATGTACTTACTTGGATGCCCTTTTTCCTTGTTAAATTTCAATGACTTTTGGCAACAAAAAATAAGGAAAATGAAATAATTATGTTCAGGTTACATGTTATACAATTTTAATTACCTCACTTCTCCATTGCGTAGGCTATTACTTAACATAGATCAGAAACGCGCTTTTTTTATTATAAATATTTTATTTCGAACTAGATAGAAACTGGTATTTGATACCTCAACGTATCATTTTGATTAGCTTGCTGGACATGCTAACGTTATAAAAATCATTTTTTAAGTGCCTTGCGCCTGTCATCCTGGCATTGGTTTAATGAAACATTCCAACCAAACTCAGTTAAAATATTGTCTAGCCTTTAAAAATAGGGAGATAAATTAATGCAGACAGCACGCCCGTAGCTGACAATCTATACCCATACAAAAATTCTTTCATGCTTTTTTTCTTCTTGATGCCTGTGTACGAAAGTGTAACTTACGAGTCTCATTATGTGATTTTCAGAAAGAAATAGGCTGTCAGCTGCGAAAAGTGCTGTTGCAGTTCAGCTGATAAATCGTTATCATTCCTGCCTCTAGACATTACTGTTATTTTTTTGTTTATATATTTCTTTGTTTAAGGGTGTGAATTGCACTTGCATTTAAATTTCAGACAACAGAAAAGGGAGAAATTTCTAGCCTGTGTTGTAGACCTTGTGTCTGCCGCACGTTAATTGCTTTTCTTTTCCCAGCAACAAAACTCGATTAAAATGCAAATTAACATACTCTGCACCTATGTGTAAACCGTTGCCACATAATACAAAAGAAAACGAAAAACTTAAAAGCTAAAACACAAGGGACTAAGTAACAATCTTCAAAATCTCTCGGTTAACCTTTCAGTGGGATTTCTATTCTCGAGATTTAAATTTATGAGAGGGAAAGCAGCAACAAAAAATAACGCTTAGTGTCAAGGTAAATTATTTAGTCCTCTCCCTGTAATTCTTTTTGTGTGTGTGTGTTTTCCACAAAAGGTTTGATCATTTCGCCCGTTCTAAGGCGCACCTCGCCCTTGCAACTTCTCTTTGTACTGACTCTTTATAAGTTGCAGAGGAAAAAAAAAGGACAAGGCAAACACAAATTGGTTGCATATTCAATAGTCTGTGCGACATTTGCTCATATAGAGCAATATAACCATTTGTAGCCTGATGACTGCACGATTGTTTCTAAGGACAGGTTCCACTCTGAGCTTTGGCTAATTAGCCTCAATGTAGATCATATTGCAAGACGTGGCTAGGAGCGGAGCCGCCTTCATTACATGGAATTAATTATATGTACTTATCAATGCGGATCTGCTGCCAATAAGGCGTATAGATTATCATGTAATAATAGATGTATCAGTCATCTGGTATTATTGTATTTCCTCCTACCACCATTTCTCTGGAATTTCCAGAGAAGTAAGCAATTGAATTACCTCATGGACATGGCTCCCTTTTCAACCTAGCTATAAATAGATGATATCGTTTGTTTATCCCTGTGGTGTGATGGTAGGTAAAATGTAGCCCTGGTCCCTACTAATAATAGCAACGATGAACGATTGGACATTGGAATTTTTTTTTATGAAGAAAAGCACCATGGCTATCACCACTGGTTATTATTATTATTATTATTATTATTATTATTATTATTATTATTATTATTATTATTAAAATCATCATCATCATCATCATCATCATCATCATCATCATCATCATCATCATCATCATCATCATCATCACCAACACCACCACCACCACCAACACCACCACCACCACCACTATTATTATTATCATCATCATCATCATCATCATCATCATCATCATCATCATCATCATCATCATCATCATCAACAACAACATTACTAATACTATTTTTACAATTGTTAATTTTATCGTTGCTGTTTTCGTTGTTTTTTGTCACTGTTGTATAATTCCTGCTGCATGTTCAACGTAGCTAAATTCATAATAACGCCTATGCTTGTCCCACTAGCACTCGAAACACTAACTGTATCATCTAAAAAAAAAAAGTAAAAGTGTTTAAGCTCGTGCACAAAACATAAATGCAGGCGACTGTAATTAGGTGAATCAGAAAGTGTACCGTGTGACACGACAGTCATGAGTGACATGAGCTTATACCGGTTTTTTGTTGTTGTTGTTTTGCACGCATACTCTAATTAGACGGCATTAGTCATCCTAATAATAGAAGGGCAGGGCTTCTTCGCCAACTGAAAAGCTTGTCCTATTCCTGGTTTTAACACTATCGTACAAGGATTATTTCGTTCTTTTACCTATTCTAAATGTCATAACGGATTTCACTAGAGACCACCATCTGTTATTGTTATCTTTAGGCCTTCTTATTTTCGGGCATGATGGAAAAGAATCTATTACTATTGCTTACGATGGATGGTCTATGACCTCGGATGTAACACTTTTATACATGTATTAATCTAATTGAGACTAGATTCTAGTAAAAAAAAACAGTTTCATATGAAAGAAAAAAGAAACGATACAACAATTCTTTGACTTCTTTTCTATGTCACATTTCATAATACTTCACCGATTGTTTACTACACACGTACTTAGACGACAGGATTAACCCAAAAAAATGTAACTTATCGGGGTTTGAAAGAAAAGCTTTGATAATGTCTCTTGTTTTCTTTGTTGGAAAATGGGACAATATTGATGTGCGCTCGGTGTTACAAGAAATCGAATAAATTTACCTCTTATATAAAAAAAAGGCTAAAGAAAAATATAAAAAAACTGACATAATGAATGGGGGATATGTAGATAGAAAAGGCCGATGTGGAGCAGAGATGCACCAATAGAGAGTGTGGCGTGAAAGGAGTTTACAAATATTTGTAGGTAAAGAAGATGAAAAACCTTCTAAGACGACGAGTGCAAGCTGAACTAGAATGTTAAAAGAAATATGGTTAAGTGGTGGCTCAGAAAGAAGGCAATGAGAGAGAGAGAGAGAGAGAGAGAGAGAGAGAGAGAGAGAGAGAGAGAGAGAGAGAGAGAGAGAGAGAGAGAGAGAGAGAGA
>RQTK01000365.1:158907-180598 GCA_003991915.1 Elysia chlorotica | reverse complement strand
CAGACAGACAGACAGACAGACAGGCAGGCAGACAGACAGACAGGCAGGCAGACAGACAGACAGACATAAAGACACACATAAACAGGCAAACTGAAAGACATCGAACCTTCCCTGGGCCAAGCAATGTACAGCTAGATCTCGCCATCTTTTTTTTAAATCGATATAAAAGTGGCATCACGGACAAAAATTTATATGATCACAGTTTACTGAGTTTCTTCCCCTCTCTTGCTTAGCCTACTCTTTTTTTTTCTTCTTTTTTTTTCTTCTTTTTCCTATTCTTGAGATCGGGGATGAGAAATCGCAATTTTCTCCCTTTGGCCCTGGGCAAGTTGAACCCTGACCCATAGAGGGCGCGTGCCCCCAGTGTCAACAGGCCAAGATTTGAGGCTCATGAATAGTGATTGCCTTAGATGTTTTCCCTGCTCGATATTGAATCAGAGGGTCGGGCGGCTCCATTTGATCGTGATTTCTGAGTCCAATCGCCTCCCTTTGCTCTTGAACGAGCAATCAGTACAATCACCCTCGTGCACAGGACAATCAGACAAACACACATCCCAGCCAAAGACACACACACACACACACACACACACACACACAAATGATGTGAATAACGGAGCTATGTAAAAGCACCAAGTGAAAACACGTCCTCCAAATCCAGTACCAAACGTTGCTTTAGACACAGGTTCTTTTCACAATCTTCTGTCTATCCCACCAACTGCATTGCGAAATGATGTGCATTTCCATTACTCCATCCCAGGCTTGGTTGGGGGGGGGGGGGGCGGTAGCCCGGGGTTAGAACATCGGTTTCCAACGCAGAAGGTCCGTAGTTCGAGCCCTGACGATCTCGCTCCCTTCTGGTTGGGTCAATATCAGTTTAATGTACCGACTTAGACAGGAGTCATGGTATCCCCGCCATGTCTTGTGTTTGGCAGCACATAAAATTGTCAGGCGTCAGTCTTGGAGCCCGTCCACAATGTGCTGACGTTGGACGTTAAACCAACTAAACTACAGCTCCTCCCTCTCTCTCTCTCTCTCTCTCTCTCTCTCTCTCTCTCTCTCTCTCTTTCTATCTCTTTCTATCATCTCTAAAAAGCCTCCTCGCTCTCTCACGAACACTCACCCATGATTCATCCGCTCCTGCCTAAATATATCAATTTCCCCTTAAACATATAACTATTTCAATGCATACGTTTTGGTAAACACTTTTTGGTAAGACGGATGCCATGCATCCAGACATTTTATTTCGCTGTTGATGTTATGAATTATTTATTCATGGAAGAAAAGTTTCATTAAACATCATGTTCTTTATAATGAGACACGACATCGTGTTGAAACCGTGTTGACACGTTGTATAATTATGTTTCTGAAAAGCAAGATTGAGACTTGTATGGTGACTAGGGTATATTGTGTATATTTAAGCATGATGTGAAGAGAAAAGTAGCGATAAAACTCGATAAGAAGAAATAATACCATAGTCTGTTTTGTAAAATAAAATGTATGTTTTTTCTTAACGTTTATCGTCAGCAGCAAGGCTATTATGGACAGGTTCCAATACCAACATATAAAAATTGTATGGGTTGCCACACAGAGACAGTTCGGAAATACAAAGACTCACCCTCAGTCGATTACATTAGGCAGCGATGTAACAAGAAGGGGACGAAATGTAACAAATAATTTTTTGAATGTGTTGAGCCAGTTCGCCCCCCGTTGTGGTGTAAAGGTTCAGAATCCGTTGCATATTCAGGGCATTTAGAAAACCAGAACTTATTGGGAAAACACGCATTCAGAAATTTTACTGACAACTTCACAATAATGCGATGAAAAAAAAGGACGCTTCTTGATTTTCGTTTAAGACAATACATGTATTATTGTTATTCAAAAATACACAATTCTATAAATTGAATGACAAGTTAATTGCTATCTGGCTTCCCCTTGCGTGCCCCAATTATATTTTTAGAATAACTGAATTTTAATTGATAAAGTATGACGAAATAAAGCCTCATAAAAGTGAAAGCAGTTTTGGGTTTAGCTTATCGGATTAAGTGTTAAACCATCATGGTGATCGATGGTCTGGTTTTAGATCAGGCTCTTGCTGCCAGTGATGCGCCGTATCATATTTCGTATAATAGAAAGGATGATGAAAAGGAGGAGCGGGTGGTGCGAAATACGGTAGTGTTTCATAATATAAAAACAATAAAGAATAATGAGTTCTTTTTAATAATAATACAAAAATGTGCGACTTCCAGTCAAGAAGAGGGAGAGTATTCGAGAAAATAAAATAAGAAATGAGAGTGAGAGAGAGAGAGAGAGAGAGAGAGAGAGAGAGAGAGAGAGAGAGAGAGAGAGAGAGAGAGAGAGAGAAGAGAGAGAGAGAGCGAGAGAGAGAGAGAGAGAGAGAGAGAGAGAGAGAGAGGGAGAGACAGAGACAGAGACGAAGCTTCATTGCAGGGTGTAAAAAAGTTAAAATACATCTGAAAGTGGAGAATGATTTAGGGAGAGAAAATTGCTGGCTTCATGAATCACAGAGTGAGAGGATCATCACTTTTGAAGAAAAAAAATATTCATCACGTCTGAATACTCGGCAATTCCTGGCAGCGTCTTTTCCACCGCTTGGAGATGTATGTGTCATTGAGAACCTCTCAAAGTTGAGTACAATATTTGCATGATTGCACGTGCACCGCCTCCTCTCAATCCAAAGAAGACTTTGAAGTTCCTATTCCAGGAGGATCAAAAGACGGGGAGGGAATAATTAGATGGCTTCGTCGTGCCACCATGTTGAGCTTCCTGACTTGGCCATGTCGTAATCAGAGTATCTCCCTCTTGTTCACTTGCTTCATCTTCCAACATGGCTTTCTCTCTTTCTCCCTCTCTCTTATTATATATCAAATTATGTATCTATATGTCAGTCTAACCTATCACTCTGCGTATTTTCTCTCTCTCTCTCTCTCTCTCTCTCTCTCTCTCTCTCTCTCTCTATCTCTCTCTCTCTCTCTCTCTCTCTCTCTCTCTCTCTCTTCTTTTTATCCATTTCTCCTTTTATGTAATTATATATTTCTCATAATCTTTATTTATCTGTCTTCTTGCCAGATTGTAGCATTAAATATTGATAGACACTTTTATTATGCAATAATGATTTACCAAGCAGCAATAGAAGTTAAAACTTTTTTAAACATCCCAAGAAATAAGAGTAACAGCAGAGGGTACAAGATTGTTTGCGTTAATCTAAGGAAAGAGATAATATTTCGAGTTTGCCGTTATACTATTTTTTTTAAAGTATTTTAAAAGAATGGAAATGATCAATTTTGAGAGAAAGAGATGGAAACAGAAAGGCATGCAGAGATAGAAACAAGAAAAGGGAGACAGAGAGAGAGAGAGAGAAAGAGAGTGTGGGGGAGGGGGAGTGAGAAGAGAGCTGCAAACTGAAGATATTATTATTAGTTGAAATAATGTTTGCTGTTATTGTTTATATTTTATTCTCTTTTTTCCACCAAAGGAACAAGTTGTTTGGTCTAAATTTGAGAAACATCGAAAACAAAGCACAGGTGAGTGCATTCGTATGTACCTACATATCGAAAAAAATCTGAGGTTCAATACCTATTTTGAGATAGGGATTCATGAACCAGCGTAGCAGATATGCTAGAAAGATTGTCGAACATAAACAGAGATGAACATGTTAAAAGCAATAAAAAATTATAGTTTTGTCCAGGAACTTGGAACATTTTTTATATAACAACTAAAACTCAAAGAAATAAATGCCCAATCTTGACTTAAGTTTTATTAAGTTCCCTAATATTCAATGTTGTGGTAACGTTTATATATCTTAGGTTTTGGAGATAAACAAATTTAAACATGCTTAAAACAAAATTAATCAGCTTGCTTTTCTTATTAACGGACAATTCACCCCCACCTCCCTTCCCTTTTTTTTGTCATCTTTTGCAGAGAATAGCACAAGATTTCAGACCACTGAACAGATTCCGAGACCATTGTCGGAAGAATGGTAAACTAGATGTAAGTATGGTCGAGCCGTAACTCTTTATAATTATGGAACTGAGCAAAGGGGGAATACCCTTGGAAATAAAACCATGTTAATTTGTAAAAAAAAATTGCCTCAGGATCCCTGGGAAGAATGCACAAACATGTCGTAGCTTATGTCTGTCGTAAGCCTTCTTTGTTTATTTATAGTGGATAATTATAGGCCTACTGTCATATTATGAATTTGTTTATAATTCAATTGGCAGCATTATTTAAACTTGCTGTTGACATGTCAATAATTTATGGGATTATTTACTTTAAAACACAGTGAAACATAATCAATGAAAGTGAAATTGACAATAATTATGATAATTTTATTCTTGCAAAGATGTTAACAGGTCAATTATTGTGCAACATTACTTATAGCTTTAACCTTAGTCTGATTTATTACATTCCCTTACAATCAAAAAGAGTGTAAAATAGAAACATTTAGAAGAGGAGGAAACATTGATGCAGTGATATAGGTTGTTAGGCCTAATCTACTAAACAAAATTATTATTTTATGCTTATCATTCCCTTACAGAATTTTGACTGTCAAGGTCACATCCGTTTCCTTGTGCGGTTGAAATCTTCAGCAACTGATACCTTCTACATGTGCTCCACTGGTTCATACCAGCCTATGGGATATGAGCTGAGGGTGAGTGGAAATTCTTTCTTTGAGCTCTCTGCTTATAGATAAACACTTTATATCTCTTTTCTTTTCTTTTTACCGCCTACCTTTGGGAGAAATGCATGATTAAAAAAATTTTAATTTAAGGACTAATCCCCTGTAAAACACAAAAGCACTTTAATGTTATTGGCTCAGAAAGTAATGAAGAAGAAGAAGAAGAAGAAGAAGAAGAAGAAGAAGAAGAAGAAGAAGAAGAAGAAGAAGAAGAAGAAGAAGAAGAAGAAGAAGAAGAAGAAGAAGAAGAAGAAGAAGAAGAAGAAGAAGAAGAAGAAGGAGTTTGTTTAACGTTCAACGTCAGCACTAATATAGGCTATATTGTGGACTGACGTCTGACAATTTTATGTGCCACTCACGAGACAGGATGGGGATACCATTACTTCTGTCTTAGCCAATCGCATTATAGCCTACTGACACTGATCCAACCCGGAAGAGAAAGAGGAGGCGGCATGAATTACAATTGACTGATCTTTTTTTTCTTCACCTAAGCATTTAATATATACAACAGAACACTGGTGTTTTAGGTTTTGCAAAGTGAAAGGAAGTAATAACTTTCTTTGCTTTTTTTTTCAGTTGAGGCAAAACACTTTTGATACGGTGAGATCAGATCTAAATGCGCACGGGGTGTGCTCCTATGGACCTAATGACAACACAACAGCAGTACTTGTCAGTGAGTGCCATGCCTTGGTGTTTTGCATACTTGTATCATTTATAATTATTCAGTTTTTATTTATCTTGCCATTTTGTATTAATAAAATATATTCTTGGCTTAATACTATTCTCTGATGTTGTTTTTCCATCTTACATGATTATTCAGAGGCTCATTTTTTTTTAAATCTTATTATGTTGTTTCGTTTTTTTCTTTCCAACACTTCTACCTTTTTTCTCTGCTTTGACTTTTGTCTTTCTCCAGGTGAAGGAACGCCAGACAATATGGCAGCCTTGTTTGGTGGAGCAGCCATAGACTTTCTCATGTCCGAGCCAGTCATCTCAAGACATGCAGTCTTCAGCAATAATATGCTCACGGCCAACTTCATCAGGACAATCTCAAAGATTGGCTGGCTTAACGGTAGGGGAAGACAGTTTTGTTTTTTTGTGATTCAGATAGATGATTTATTATCAAACATCTAATCAGCCGAGTTTTTCTCTTGAGTAGGCCTATGTTGCTTAGCGCCAACTGTCAGCACTATATAGACCATATTACCTCGCCAAGTAAAACGATACGATTTCAAAATATTAGATTGGTTTATCGTAAAAATGACATGTTTATGCATGCACCTCTTTGCTATTTGTGGAGACATATTTTAGTGACATGTTTTACAAATTTATAAAAATATTTATAACAATATTTTTATGGCATATAGATCTAACTTTGATCCATTGAACTCCCCACCTCAGATTAACCAATTCAAGAGTAACAATCATTGATATATTCTTTTAGCTTACAATAAAAATATCTAATTAAATCTGCAATTGTGAAGGTTTTCTATTAATTCTGTTTTAAATCGTTAGATTTAAAATTACCCTCAACAGGAACCTTTACGAAGAGATTATACTAAAATTTTGTTTTGTTTCAAATCCAGAACCCCAGTTTGTTGGCTCTTTTGAAGTGGGTGATTATGTCTACTTCTTCTATCGTGAGGTGGCGATTGAGTATACAAACTGTGGCAAGAAAATATTTTCAAGAGTAGCTCGAGTTTGCAAAGTGAGTTGGAAATTGTTCCTGATTAAGTACTGTATTGTAGTAAAGTTTATTTGTCTCTTTGTCAGCAATGTCCTCTCCTTTTTTTAAAGCAAGGGGCAGGAATTGTATATTGCAAAGCATTCCAAGATCTGCATATATTATATTTACTATACTCTTATCTTTCTTATACCAGCTGCCCCTTTATTCAAGTAATAAAATAACTATATTTATTATATCCATGACTGTTAAATTTGAATTTATACCATTATCTTTGACTATGTATATTCATTACCTGTTTTAACAATGGCAGTAGTAGTCATATCTCCTAAATAATATCTTAATCTTTACCAATTTTTCAGAACGATGAAGGTAGCACTCTTAAGAAAAATACCTGGGTATCATTTATGAAGGCACGTCTCAACTGCTCAATCCCAGGAGAATATCCATTCTACTTTGATGAAATACGTAAGTTTCACAACCCCAAGAAAACAATTGCAAATTTTGGTTAAGAAAATTTTAATTTTGAGATAAAAAAAAAGAAAATAAACATGGTTTTCCATGTAAACACAAAATTTGTAGTTGCATTAGCCATTTTTGTGATAATGAGTATTTCATATGTTTTTGAACTTCGTAATGTTACCTTATTTTATGAGCTGTTTATACTTAAAACCATTTTTTTAATACCAAGCTGAAGTAGTGTGCATCACCTATTAATTTTATGAAGAATTTTTTTCTTCTTTGCTATATAGGGCCTATTCTTGTAGGGTTTTTTTTTTTTTTTTTTTTTTACAAAAATGCAGCAATTTTCTTAGGAAATATAGAAGTCATCTTTTTTCTGTTAAAATATCTACCATATCTTTTAAAGGTATATACATAACATTTCATTCTAATAAAACATTCTTTTTGTGTAAGCACAGAATTTTTTGCATTTGTGTCATCAGTCATATTCCAACAGCATGTTATAATTTATTTTTTTTTATCAACAGAGGATGTCTACAAACTCGGGGACATGTTTTATGCTTTGTTCACAACAAATGTGTAAGTCTTCAAATTTTCATGTTGGTAAACATTTGATGCATAAGTATATATTTGTAAATGCCAATATCCACTTCAGAAGTAAAATGGCGTCCGATCAAAGATAACTTTTTTCTCAAGGACAAAGAACATATCAACAACATTAATTATCGAGTGCATGTGCTTATTTGTGTGTGTGTGTGTGTGTGGGTGTGTGTGTGTGTGTGTTGTTATATGCTTTGTCTTTTCTGATGGGATCCTTATTGATATATTTCTTGTTTCATTCAGTTGTTTTTAATGAAGAATACTTTGTAAAAGTGATAAATCTCATAACATGAATGTAAAACTATCACAAAGCTATCCATATTTTATATTTTTTATATTTGCAGTAGAAAATCGTAAAAGTTGTAAATTCTTTTTCATTTTAAAGTAGTTAAATAATTAAACATCTCTTTTTTTGGATTTTACTCAAATAATTTTCTAGGAATGGAATGACTGCATCTGCCATCTGTGGATATAATCTAACAAACATTGATACAGTCTTTGAAGGATCTTTCAAACAAGGCAACTCTACATCTATTTGGCTTCCAGTACCTACAAATAAAGTGCCAATTCCAAGACCAGGAAAGGTAAGTGCTTATATCTTTCCTAAAACAAACTATGAAAATGGGAAGCGGAAAGATTAGGGCCAACAGATTTAAGTAACAAAATGAGTGTGCCATGGAGACATGCTAGATAAACTAGTAATTTCTTTAATTGTGGTAAATAAAAAAGATCTTGCCAACCTAATGCATAATTCTGGATAATTATGAGAACTGACGTAAAAGAGTAGGTAGAATAAATACAAGTTTATGGGAAAGACTTGAGAGCATTCTTTTTGTAGTTTGATAAGTTTAAATATATTTTTCACCTATGTTCAAACATGAATAACAGAATCTCCGGAATTTATCTTCACAGTTCAATAGTAGTCTAACTGAGAAAGTTTAACACCCTAAACTATATCAACAATATCTGTTAAAGGCACTTCACCCCTTCGAATAGTGTCAAATAATACTGTGACACATTTCCCCTCCAATCTTTTACCAAGAGATTCCTGCAGGAGCTTAAGAGATGTCAAACAATTAAGATGCTTTGCGATGTTTTTTTTAAATATGGTTATATTTTCGGTTTTCATTTCTCTTCAGTGTGAAGTTGGCTCATCAATGATTCCACAACAACAGTTTGTGTCCCAGCATACTATGTTGATGGATAAGGCTGTGTCACACCAGTTCAGAGAACCTATCTTCTACAAAAGCAATACGCTCATGAGGAAATTAATCGTTATTCCCAATGTGGCTGGAGGAGATGGAATGGTCTTTTTTACAGCTTCAAGTAAGAATATTATTGTTTACTCCTTTCAAAACTGCCTTTAGTCTTTATCTTTCAAAGTCCATCTCATAAGCAAGAAACAAAGTTATTGTAGAAGAAATATTTTAGCAAACAATATTAGGAAGAAAAACATTGGATCTTCTTGCAGCTTGTTTTTTCGTTAGCATAAAGCTTATCTATTGAATTTATTTTGTCTGTTCCTTATCACAACTGGTTAAACAGGTATTTGTAATAATTACAGTTTCAGGTATGTAATGGAAAAGATTCAATGCTTTATCGCATTTTGGAAAACTTCCATTTCGTTTAAAACTATTAGCCCAATTGATTGAGGAAGAAAAAGTTTTTAAAAAGAACATCTATCTAAAGACCCTAGAACAAGTCTAACCCTTACTGTGGTTATTTTTTCAGACACAGGCATAATTTACAAGATAGCAGCATGGCCAAAGATCAACCCCAAATATGATCCACCTACCACATATCTAGTTTCAAAAACCATCCCATTGGGAGACAACAAACCGATCTGGAGCCTTGTGTACCATGTAAGTATTGTACTTTTAAATTTACAAAATGTTGCTAAAAACAAAGAAAGGATGTAGAGTTATAAGGTTCCCATGGCATGTTATTTTTTTAACATATCTAATGTTTTGATTGTCTTGAGAAAATTATTCATCTACATTTTCATTTAGTTCTATTCCCTGTAAAGCAGGATCTGTGTGTGATTTATTCGAAATGCTAAAAATTATCATTACCATACAGTAATACTAAAGGGCTTTTCTCATGCTTGCAAAGATAAGTTGATTTTATAACAATGGTGGAGAGAAATGTAAAAGAAAAATTTGGTATGCAGGTCGAGAAGGCAGACTCTAACCATCTTTCTTTTCCTTTCTTTTCTCCCACAGGATAACTCAATCTATTTTAGCACTGACACTGCAGTGGGTCAGATACCTGTTGAAACCTGTGAAAAATATACCAAGATTGATTTATGCATTTATGATCCATACTGTGGCTGGGATAAAACTCTGGAGGAGTGTCGTATATATACTAAAAGCGAAAGGTTGGTAACAAAAGAGTGAAAGCAGCATTAATAACCAATAATAAAACATTTATAATGTGTGTTTAATCCTATTAAACATCGTCTATGTTAAATTTGATCTACCCCTTTAAGTTAAAACTTTGTCAGAATTCATACCCTGTAATTGGTTGGGTCGATGTCAGTATAATGCCATTGGCTGAGACAAGAGTCCAGGTCTCCCCACTCTGTTTTGTGTGTGGCAGCACATAAAATTCTCAGATGCCATGTTCACAATACAGCCTATATAGTGCTGACTTTGGATGCTCAACCCACTCAACTCAACTTAACGAACCATCTATGTGTCTCTTCTGATTTAAAACATATGATATTACAAAATGTTCATTCAACTATACTTTATTAAAGGCATTTTGGTATTATTGCATGATTGTTGGGTATCAAATTGTTGGGATGCTCAAGATTTTTTTTATATACAACTCTTTACGATTGTCCACTGATATAAAAACTTTGATATTTCAGAGTGATTCCGTACAAAGGAATTGACCTGTTGGCTTACTCTTTAGAGGAGGCTATTGGCAAAGCAATAGGAGGAACCCTGCACAGTGAGTAGTGTAATACAACTTAGTTCTTGAAAGTTCTTCAAAATTCAAACTCCTTAAATATAAACTCACATTTTAAATGATAAAAGTGAGTATATGTACTAAATTATGATTGATTCCCCTGGTTTTAAGTTTAATGTAGGCCTATGTAGGCCTGCTGTGCCTGTCTCAGCATCAAAATAAAAAAAAAATAACATACTTACTAAAAACATCCTCAAGTGACAAAAGCTTAAGTTAATATTGTTTCTAAATCACTCTCATAAGTTTTGGCCATATTTTTCTTTTAATTATAATTTATTTGTATAATATGACTTTTTTTGTTTATGTAAGTCTATTGTCTTTGTTTGAAATAACATGATATAAAAGGTAAACTCAAGTTATGTTAAAAATTTAAAGTTCAAGGTAATCTTTACAAGTTTTTTCCGAAAATGACACAGGCCAGTACATTTACATTCTCAACAATTTTATAATGAAACTATTGTATAAAAAATAATATGCTAAAACTTTCAACATCTTCAAATTTTTTTTAATTAAAAATCAATTATAGGCCTATGTCTTTTTTTTTTAACAAGTATACTGCATTAGATGGATTTTTTTAAAATAATCAATTCATTCAATTCTGAAAAATCTCTTCCTCAGAATATGAGAGAATCTCCAGGACTACTGGCAGCTCTGTGCAGTTGCGCATTGCATTTAAGCTCCATATCAAAGGCAAGGTGCATTGGACAAAGGATGGCTCAGCAATCATAGGGGAGAGGCACATCCTTGCTCAAGACAATTCTCTAATCATCACAGACATACGCAAGCAAGATGAGGGTAGCTACTTGGCTAGAGACAGCAAGGACCGAAAAGTTGCAGAATACACGCTTGCAGTTGAGACAAGTAAGTTCAATGCTCCTGAATAATGTTTGCTTCTTGGGTTTAGAGGAGTTGTGTGATTTATGTTTTACCTTTCATAGGCCAATTTATATTTTTTTGTTATCTTTTAAAGAGCGCTTGAGGAAGTAATAAAAAAATTAATAATTTATGTATATGAAAATATTTTTAACTCTTTAACAAAGTATTTTGTGGCGTAGAAAAACAGACTTAAGATACCTTTATTTATATTGCAAATTTAGTGTATAGCCTCTATGTAACTTTATAACATTGCAACCAAAAGGAGAAAAAAATATTATTTGAGTAATGTTTTATCCCTTAAATATTTTTTGTTTACATTATTCTTCAAGAGGGACTTCTGAACAGATAAAGTAGAACAAAATTGAAATCAATGTTTTTCACTCCCACAGATAAAGAACAGATAGAACAGAGATGGATGCGCAAGTTTGATCAGTGGTGTGAAGAGTTTGAGAGGTATCAGGAGGACATTAGGCGATGGGTGAGTAATGCATTTTTTTTTGTTTATTTATTTTTCAATTTCAATAAGCTACAGTAAATTATTATCACAAGTATGAATATCATATACCTGGTAGTACTGATTCCTGTCTCTATAGTAACTGAAGAAATGCATTCATAAACCTGTACAGCTTTTTATACATATGATATGAAACATTACAATAAGGGCATATGCTTGCAAAACACCTATGTCTGTGTCTGAACACAACTCTCAGCCAAAAGGGAAAAAAAGTGTAAAACTTCAGACTTTTTACATTCTTAACCTTTTTGCATTAAGTTGAATGAAGTTGGTCCAAATTCATATTTTTGCCAAAATTTAGAGACACGATTTTTTTTTTACCGCTGATGGTCTGAATTTTCTCTTAAATCACAAAAGTGATACAACACATTCTTGTGAAAATTTGTAGCATATAATCAGTTGTTTGTCATAATTCCACAGGAGAAAAAATGTGAAGCATGCTGTGAAGAACCATCTCAAGCAAAAGTCATGTCAACCTTGGGAGGACGTTAACATGACCTGACAAGCACCAATTCATCATGGACAATCATAGATTGTCAGGGAATTCATGCATAACACTGTAGCAATCCAGTCTTTAATGCTCTGATTGTTACCTCCATCCTGAAATCATGAGGCCTTACCAGATTTTACAAAGTGAAAAATATTTTTTTTCTCTATTCCTGCAATAGAATTATTAAAGTGTGTATTTCACATTGCTTGTGAACAGAGAGGCTCTGATTGTTCATATCAGGCAACGTGGACAGAAATGGCCATTACTTAAAAGATGAAAATTGTTCATACTTTGCTATTAAATGGCAAAGTCAGTTATGCTTTAAACTCTGTGCAGCTCAGAGCCCTGTAAGCCATTTCTGGTGTTAGACCAATTGGAGATTGATGAAAAAAAAAAACATTTCTGTGGAAACAGAAACCTGAAGGCACTTATGGTGTGATAATTCTTGATTTTTTT
The DNA here is from genome assembly GCA_003991915.1 of Elysia chlorotica. Lineage (NCBI taxonomy): Eukaryota > Metazoa > Mollusca > Gastropoda > Plakobranchidae > Elysia > Elysia chlorotica. The sequence continues at coordinate 167,847 of RQTK01000365.1, read as the reverse complement.
CGTGATAAACCTACAAGCACTAAAATTGAGAAATGCTTTCTCATGGGGCTTTGCAAAGCATGACAATATTTACAAAGGTGCTGCAAAGATTTACATTGACACCAGAATGGACTTTGTGCTTAAACTGTGATAACTGTATGTCTCTGCTCACCATTCCTTGTATGTGTGAAAGAAGGTGATCAACTACCAAGAATAGACACCACTGTGTTCCCATAAATTTTGTGAGGTGGATTATTATTCAATTGTTTGAATGTTGTTTTTGATGTACAACATGTACAGGTTATTCTAGTTGGGTTTTTTTTCTTCTAATTTTGCATTGTCTTAGAAAGAAAAATATAGGTCCCAAGCAGGCCTTCAGAGCATGCATTTTACAGATGTGCCATACCTTCAACCCAGTCAGTTGCAGCCTTATATCATTTGATCAATAAACATGTAAATCATGTATTACTCCTCATTGCCTAAGTCAGTGAAAATTATTGCTCCATCAATAAACTAATATTTTTTTCATTGGTTCCCCTTTCCTTCTCTTGAGATGAACATTTATATACAAGTTAAGTTGAACTAAAAGACCAATAACAAACTCCTAAGCATCTAAGCATACAGGGATTGAATTATCACCAAGATTTGAAAGTCATGAGCACTTGCCTTTCTGCAAGAGAATACAAAGTGCGCGAACTGAAAAATACCTAAGTTATAATGACGTTTCTGTGTTTTGAACATGGCTCGTGTCTTTTTATTTAACAAAATGGGACAACTTTATGTGAAATCACATTCCCTATTGATTAGTTTGGTCATTAATCAAAAGTTTTACGAAAAGATCATAATTTTCTTTTTCTGATTAATCGCAATATTCTGGGATTCTTAATTGCAAAGAGGATTTTCTTTTCTACTGAAAAATCCCACCTCCCTTCAATTTTCAACAAAAGAAAAGATTAAGTATATATTACATGAGATATATATAACTTATAAGTATGTCTGCTTACCACGTTGTTTTCATGTGATCAATGTATCATCGTGAAAATCTCATTTTTTGATTTGTTGAATAGCTTTTCTGAAGTAAAAATAAATGAACCCATAAAGGAAATAACTACTGAAGAAAATATTTCTAAGCTATGATATGACATATTTTGTTTCTTCATCATGTTGAATGTGACTTTTACAAAGAAGAACTTACGATGCAGAAAAAAAATGTACAGGTTACAACAAACTCAAAAACTTTTTCCTTTCATTGAAAAGCACTTGTACGTCTTGATCAAGATAACATTTTGCTGGACTGTGTTTGTAAAACTTGGCAAAACACACTGCTAAAAAGTGATTTTTTTTATTTTTCTAGTAAAAGCTACAAATGGAATAATATCAAATTCAGCAGGCTGCAAATATTTTTTAAATATTTTTTGCTCTGAAACTAGTTACTTTCAAAATAGTAATTGTGTGTGTACAAATTTTTGTGCAATGATGTGGTCACTGAATGTTACCCGTTGAAAAAAGTAACTATTGACTTGTACATAGTGTTAAATAAATATGCTCCTGTTTGATTGATATAGAATAAACCTGAGAAATGTGCTTTGTACGTATGATTCAACATAAATAAACATTGCTAAATTGCTACAGTATTTTTCCTTCTTGAAATAATGGATGAGAGATCTCCCTTACATTTGCGGTTCTTCACTCAATTGTCAGCTTATACGCATCATTGAATAGGTGAAGGTTCATACGTGAGAGAATGTCATTGTAACAATTTAGATTATTTCAAAAAAGTATAGTGGCGACTATGACACAAATATACTGTTTTTTAAAGAAATAAGACAATTTAATTTATACAAACCTTCGCTTTGCTTTTTTCTAAATATGTTTTACGTTTATGCTTTTGCTTACTTATGTTATGTTTGCTCAATTCAGCCACATGAACAGTCATTTTGTTAATGTTAGTTAATTTTCTTCATCCTGAAATTTCTCAATACAAAAAGAGCTTGTCATAATTTCTTGGCATTTTTATTTTTCTTAAATGTGAATTATTGTGAAGATAATAATTTCTAAAAAAGAGAAGAAAATGCAAAGACAAGCATTATGTGTTTCTAGGAAACCCTTTCAGTTTGTGATGCGAATGTTTCATAAGACTCCAAACATTTTGGTTTTATGGGTTTCCACAACTTATGGAAATAAAATCATTTTTGGCGAGGTTTCGCAAGATAATGGACAATGGAAGAGAATCAAAATTATGCGCTGAGAATGATAGAATTTGATTCTCAATTCATGTCATTAAAAATTTTGAGACTAAATTTAAAAGAAAAACAATTTGTCAGATTGATTTCTTGTTGCTGACTGAAAAGCATGCTATATAAAAAGTTCCAAAACATCAAAGGCTAAACATATGGGAGAACTAATCAATTCTTTTAATAGCATACTTAATAGAAGTCTTTGTCTAGTCATGTTTACTTACCATATGCATACCTTTAAACTAGATCTTATAAGTGAATAGACTAATTCACAATTTCAAAAATACTCTGCCAATAAAGTTAAATTAAAATTATGGCTTCATATTACTTCAAGATATTGCATTCACTATTTTTGCAGCATTGCCTCCAGTCTAAAAATCTAGGGACATTTTCTTTTTTTGTTTTGTTTTATGTATGCAATATAAAACAGCAGCACACAGAAGGGAAGTAAAGTGAATCTTTGTTAAAATACATAAACAATTTCTAAAGGTAACTAACTTATAGTTACAATAATGTTCTTAGGTAAGTGAAGTATGTTCAGAAAACCCTTTTGTTAAATTGTTTTTGTTAATTAATTACTAATGTTTGTTTGTGTGTCACATCTCAATATCTGAGTTGTGCATTAGACTGTTATTACTTAATAACTTAACTCAAAAGGTTCAGGATTTTCATTTTAAAAAAGGTGCCTTATTTTCCATGTCAGGTGAGCTAAGGATGTGGAGATCATCATATTACTGGAAATCAAAGAACATTATTTTTTTTTAAATTGAGAAATTTTTTTTTTAAAGTGCATTAACTCGTCTTGTCATTTTGTGTGAGTTAAAATAATTATAAAGACTAGATGTGCAAGTAAAGCTTTGCTGTTCTAGGGAAAAATATATTGATTACATCTGGAACTCATAAACTGGTAAAAACTGAATCTATCATTTAATATAGCTAGTGTTTTCTTCTTCTAATCAAAGTTCCGAGTCAATTTATTTTTCTTAAAGACTTCAAACTACTTTTTTTTAATGTTTGATTATAGTGAGGGTGTCAGCGTATTGTTTCCAGAGGCGGTTTAATAATTTTATAAATTGAATCAAATTTTAGTGACAGTTTGTTTGTGCAAGATATCTCTTGAATTCAATTATTTTTCTATTGACAGAGGTAATTTCTTCATTGACTGCATGGAGATATAATACAAATTTATCATTTTTTTTAGGAGAAAACACACCCTTTTTCTTTTTAAGAATGTTTAAACCTCTAAGAACAACTTTCAAATGCTGCTTGTATGAACTCAAGATTTTGACATCTGACCTGTAAGAATCTGATGAATGGCAAATTTCTATTAGTTCTGTATTTTATTATTATTATAATCGATGGATGAGTAATTTACACGAAAATAATAATTATGAATAAAAATGTTCTAACAACGATCTTTGTTGTCTGTTGCTTGACTATCCTAGTGATCTATATGAAAGAAAAGAAATTTAAATCACTAAAATGTCACTACAACATTTATACGTGGTAAGTTGTATCCTGATTCAGACCTTATGTTTGACGAAGGATGTTTTTCCTTATAATGCAACTTTGGTCTCTGTACTGAGAAGATCCACAGTGATGTCAGTGCACTGTGATAGGAGTTGTTCAGCAAACGCCTTCTGCAATTTTTCTCTTTACATATCAAAGTTTTTTTACTCCTTTTCTGCAGTTCAATTTAGAACATTTTAGTCAGAGTAATTCATAAAGCAAACGCAACAACAAAAATAGTAATAGAACTGTATCTATTCAGGTAACATTATACTGTATGATATTTATCATCTTTAAAAAAAAAGTATTGTCATGCAAATTTATATGCATTGGTTTTTTAAAATGATTAAGAATACACAATACACACTCTCACCTTGCATACATTATTGTGTGCACATTAAAATTTGTTCTTCATTGAGCTATGCATCTGATTTTTAAAAGTACATACACTTGAAGAGCAATTTTATCAAGAAGATAGCACCTTTTCCAAAATTAATCTAAATGCATTGATGATCAAAATATCAATATATTTTTTGATTCGCCATTAATCCAAAACTTGTCATTTTGCTTTCACTCAGGTACACAGTCATAATCATTCACAGATGAAAATATTGCAAATCCAAAAAAAAGGGGAACAAAATTTAGGCAAAACCTAATATATACACAATCATAATTATTGTAATAATAATCTCTAAACTCTTTGCTTATGAAATGTTTTCCCCATTTCTCTTAATTCTTCATCATACATCTTTTGTTCTGCTTCAATCATGAGAGTCAAAGCCTTTTTCCGAACCTGTGAGTCGCCATAGACAGAAGAAAAGAAAATATCTCAAAATGAATCTTATGCAATAAAATAAAAATTTTAAAAAAAAATGATAAAGGAGAAATTGTCATGATACTGAAAATCAATGAATGTTTTATTTTAAAAAGTCATATATATATTGCTCTTTGATATTGACAAGCTTAATCTATACAAGGATTATTATAACTTATAAAGATTTTTAAAAAAATGACATATAGAATTATGTCATGGTTTCAGAGCGACAAATGCCTTAAATAAAAACAGTTCATACGAAAGGAAAAAAAAAAAAAAATGACGCAGATCATAACCGAGGAGAGAAAAGAAACGTTGGAAAAAGAGAACGATAAAAATGTTTTATTTGACAGCAAAATGCACGCAAAGAAAAATGAAAAGGGATACAGTAAAACATAACTACAGCGGGACTTTTGCTTTTAGAGGAAAAATCCTGTTGTAAGCAAGCCCCGCGATAGTCAGGTCAAGAGAACACTAATCCTTTTTTAACATTAAACTTAACATGACTCATGAGCCTTCTGTCTATTACTCATCGGGTTTTCATTTGTTTGTTTGTTGGTTTTGTTTTTTGTTGCTCTCTATCTTCTTTTCTCTGTGTACGGTTACTTAGAGACAATCTAGCCTTTCCCCCCCTCTCTCTCTCTCTAGTCAGTTACACCTTTTCATCAATGTGCTGATCAATCCCATCGTCGTATCATTGACTGCATGCCTGTTGAACACCCCTTGCCCCACTAAATTATTATTATACATAGTATCACCAGTCTCTGGTATAAGGCATCCTTTGTTTAGACCTAGCCTAGAGCACAGACAGTAGAAAATTGTTGTGAGTAGGTTTCTAACACAGCACAATGCTGCCGAGTTGACAGACTGTTAATTTGCCAACAAAGCTCGCTCCCCTGTCATGCTATATCTAAGTTCACCCATTTCCTTGTCCCTTTAAACCCAAGCAAAAGTAAAAGGCTTTATTATATAGTAAAAAAAAAAACAGGGCTTCTTTAATTGTCCCGCTGTTGCGATGGTCCAGCTGCAGCGCGTGCTGCTATAAATGTGCACTACAGTACTAGGTTATTTTGTGGCCCGTACATAATATTGTTTTATTTGTATTCTCACCATCATGCTCGCTTTTCCTAAAAGTTTCAATTCCTCTGCTAAGTGCTTCTTCTGGGTCTGGTATGCTTTAGCCTGGACTTTCCTATTACTTTCTTCAAACCACCTATCATGAAGTTCTTTTTTATCCAGCCTGTAAATCAGAAGTTGCAATGATCAGTGGATAGTTATTTTAAAAAAATGCAAAGAGTAAAATAAAATTGAATACATGTACAACTACAAATGAAATTGATTAGGTACAACTATATTCAACCTTTACTTAACTATTCCCCATTTCTGTCTCTTCCTCTGCCTCTGCCTTTGTCTGTCTGTCTATTTCTGGCTGTCCATTTTTATCACTATCATATGATAAAGCAGTCACCAATCTGATCTAGCAGACAAAACAACATTAACATATTGGCCTTTTTAGTGCATAAAATGACAAGAAACATTTAATAAACATATGACTGAAGGTATCTTAATTAAAGTTTAAACAGGTGATTGATTCCAGGATAGGCAGAGCATAACATGCTTCTACTTTGACCGTAGTCGTGGATTCAGTGCATTGACTAATGAGGTGACATTCAGCATGACACTGTTGTGGAAGATTAGTTAGGGCTACGATGTGTCTGTGTTTACATGTGTGAAAGGTGGGGAACGATAATTAGAGTAGCTTTTCTCATTCAAGGTTATGGTGAGGAAAGGTAAGGAAAAAAGTTCTCATTTATATAGACTAATACACATTGGCCTGACCGCCTTTCTTTGCACAAGAAAATGAGAAGTCTTTTAAATGAGGATATGATTTTTGTACCGTATTTAATTTCATTTGGTATTGTTATTGTATCTTATACTTTTTGATTCTTGATCTTACCCCTCTTGTTCTGCAATGCTGACAATATTTACATCGTTTGCCTGTTGAAAAAAAAAGGTGATATGGTCAATTATAACTTCACTCTTATTTCGTATTTATAGGTATTTCTTAGGTTTAAAATAGATTGAGAGTTTTCTCTCATCAGCATCCTTTCTGGCAATTTGTAACAAGATCAATGTCTGACCATTTTAATAGATACACCAAGCTGTCATAGATTAGCTCATTCAAATGTTTATCCCCCTTTTGCGAGGCAACCATGTCTACATGGAACTTTTCAAAGAACTAAACCACAATACATGACAAGAAACATAGGCTTATTAAGGTTATTTACATTTTTTATTTACTTTTGCTCCAAAACATCTGTATACAATTGGACTTTCATAGTTGTGCCCATGTGTTTAACGTTTTTAAAAATAAATTTCGTAATTCATTCTTTTACATTTGATCGATGTTTTACAACCATCCACAATAATTTGCAACCATAATCTGACTTATACAAAGACAAGTGTACCTCAGGAGAATTTGGTGAATGTAGGGGATATAGAAAAAACTATTGCCTAACACCTTGTTTTTTTATGACTGGAGCATGAAGAAAGTCACATTAATTGGACAAAAGAAATATCATAGACAAACATAAAACAATTAGAAGACTTGGACTTTCAAATGCTGCCAGTCTTTTCTCCCAAAAAGTTAGGCGAAAATCGATATAAGTTATAAGTAAGATAAAAATCATTACATTTAAAGAAAAAATACAACTTCATATAAAGCATTAAAAAAGTTGACAAACATACCTAGGCAGAGAGAGACTACATACAAAATACAAAAACACAATGAGAAACGAAATTGTTATCAATGTTTTCATCAAGGCAATATTGTTAACAGAAAAGAAGGACCATGATCACCAATGTCTGGAACAGATCTGGCACATAAAGAAGAAGGCAGTTTTTGGGACCACATTTGCATCTTTCTTGACAAACCAATGCCAATTTCCACACTTTTATCAATTTTTTTTTTAATGGCCAGTGGACCAACAAGATAAACAAATTTTTCAAATTTTACCATGGACCATAACTTTGTTTCAACATTCTATTCCTAGATTAATCAACTTATAAAAACCTATTCTAAGTTCACACAAAGTCCTTAGATCTGGATACTCCTCCTACTGCCTAAGTTAAGACTTAGCCCACTAGATCTAAATGAACTTTAAATCACACAAAATAAATCTAACTGAAGTCTAAATCTGATATTCTGAACTCAAATCAAATGGTTGTATGTTTTTCTTTGTTAGTGAATAACACATTCTCAGCGATCTCCGTATTTGTTCCGAATGGATTATTCCGTTAAATTGTTTTCCCTGTTTCTGTAAGTCATTTCATTGCTGCACGAAGACTGATGAAGACCTTTGACAAACTTTGAAGGAACTCGGACAGGTTATTTTTTTTTTCCGGAATTCTGACAGAACATTTTTGTTTTACGGAATTCTGGCATCACTAGGCCTATTGATTTTGAACTATCTAAATCTAATAGATTGGAAGTACATAAGTTACATACATAAGCTGTAGACCTTTAGAAACTTGTCAGAAAATTGATACAATTAGGCTAATTTAAACCTAAAATATTAGATCTAATTTATAATCTAAATTTTAAAATTCTAGATCTTTATGTACATTATAGATCTATATATATATATATATAAACTATTCGTGGTACACATCGCTAATAAATCTAGATCTACAACCACAAGAATGTTTGACTTAAAATATCGATCTAGACTGATAGATCTATCTAATCTAGATATCTGGCCTATAAATGAATTTATTAGCCCCAAACTTTTACCTGCAGCTTTTTCATGTATTCGTGGTACAATCTACTTGGCTTATGGGGCTGCTCATATCGCAAATTTGTCTCTTTACTCATCTTTAGTTAGAATTTGGTAATTTGCTTGATATGTCTAGATATAATTCAAAGGTTGTAGATCTAATCTAGTTCAGTCTTAGAATCCTAGATTCGGTTCTGCATTGGTTACCGGAAGTAGGACGCTTTTTCGTTGCTATGAGAAAATATAAAAAAGCAGAAACGAATCTGACTGGAGGGCACAAGAAACGTAACAAAAGTTATTGATGACTGTTTTCTTCTTTGTAAACGAATCGCCTTCTATAACGAGATCAATCAAGGCCTCTCTGTAAGTTGCAAGAATAGAAAAAAAAACTCTAAAAAATTTCACATGACGGCAACACACAGCTGAAAAAAGTACCTATAAGAAGAGAGATAACACTCTCGTTTTGACACAAATTTATAATTATTTTATAACCGATTATCTCTCTTCCTACGCACTTAGTCCAACTCCAAGTTTTCGCCATACCTGAGTAAGCTTACGGAAAGCTGTCGCCGCAAACTTAAATTAAATCCAGAGAGAGAGAGAGAGAGAGAGAGAGAGAGAGAGA